>CAVLGL010000024.1:44043384-44500884 GCA_963668995.1 Parnassius mnemosyne | reverse complement strand
AAAGACTTTGGAGACTTGGTTCCGCGATCGCTTCTACAATACGAGCAGTATTAAAGTTGCGTAAGTCCCGCCGCATGCATTTGGAGATCTGTCAGTTCTGTTCAGTTGCCTGTATACTATCAAATCTACTGAAGACTGCAGCTGCATATCCCGTCTAACATCCATATGATTAAAAGTATGATCGGAGAGTTATTGTGTTCTTCTGCGCCGGGTCTTGCAAAACTTAGCTGCGACTGCATTTTTATTTTATATTTTATATATATATATAGACATTTATATTTCATATATAAACTTTATCTATACCAAATCGCACACTCCTCTTTACCATTCCCGTATGTGAACTGTTTCTCCAAGCACCAAAGTCACTGCCACTGATATGCCATAAACAAGATTATGGTGACCAATTTAATGCAGAAGATCTACCCCAGACAATTGTAAAATATTAAGATCGTTAATAAAGATCATATGTTCAATACGAGGGTGCTAGCGCAATCTTGGAAAGACCCATGTGTTCTATATAGTGTATTATGTAGAAACTTATGTAGTAGTGGATCTATGATGGTGAAAACAATACACAAGATATTTAAATACCATGTAAAATGCCTATGTTCGAGCGTGGTGAGATTTAGTTCTAACAGTTGAGTGCACTAGATCAAAGCATATATTTTGCTCCTCCTAATGTTGGATCTTTTTTCAGATCGCCAGGGTTCCGATTAATACAATCTAGTGAAAAATACGTATATTGATTTGGTATATCCCTTAAAATGGGCTACAAATTCTTAAAACTTGCTATTTCTTCTTTAAAGAGAGGAAGTTTAAAGAATGCAACAAGACAATATATATGCTACAACACATGACGCTGATATTGTAGTAATTGGTTCGGGCCCTGCCGGTTATGTAGCTGCTATTAAAGCGGCCCAACGGGATATAAAGACAATCTCTGTTGAAAAAATCCAATATTTGGAGGAATATATTTTGTTTATTTTATTTAAACTTTCTTATTATCACCTTTATAAATGAGGCAATAATGAACACCTTTGATAAATAAGGTGACAATAGGCGGACTTAATGCCTAACGGCATACTCCGCCAGTCAACCCGTGGTATAATGAAATGCTGTGGCAGATGCAATTCCATACATATGTTAGAGTAATATGGTCATCCGGTTAATACGATCACTTTATTATAACTCCAAAACTACAGCCTTGTTTGTATAGATGGCTTTATGATACGATAGCTCTTTATCCGTCAATAAAATAATAAAAGATCAAAAGGGCGCTGCTTTATCGACGCTATTTTGACATTGAACAGTGTATAGTAAAATATGGTCATTAACTGATTTTTTTAAGTTGACTTTTCGAAGTCAAAACTTGTATGCCATATTTTTTGGTAAAAATATATGTTACTTTGTGTTTTTGTCTTTGTCATTCTCCTTGTTTCAGTTTTATAGGCTGACAAAGCTTAAGGTGACCATATTACCCTCATGTATTTAAATATACAAAGATTACATTTATCTATACATATAATATATGTATATTATATAATCTTACCGATACAACTCCTCGGACCTTCGCCAAACGGTACAAATGTTGTGATACATGTATTTTTCTCGTTTGTTAACAAAAAGCGATCTGGATTAAACCTTTCTGGTTCGGGGTAAAACTTTGGATCATAGTGGATTCCAATAACATTTATGTACACAGGCGTCCCCGCGGATATAGTAAGACGATCGTCAAGTTTGTAATCTTTTGAGGTCATTCTGTCTAACCATCCCATTGGTTGATATTTCCGTAGTGTCTCTGGAAAAGTACATGTTGTTATTTATACAAATAAAATAGAAATAAATTTTATTGAGCTGTATAGGTTATTTGCATACCATTAAGACATAAAAACAATGGGGTAAAACTAGTTTTACGGATATTATCGCATTTAATTTTAACTTTTTTAATTCTCGATTTTTTTTTGCGGTGAAGGTGAAACACCTAGTGGTTTTAGTCGTTGCAAGTCCGACACACCCTGTCTTTGCCTCCGCGACGCGGGTATGCGTAAGCATTTCCCCGTGTAAAAACGACCACAAATTAATAATTAAATGTTTAAAAGTTTAAGGTAACCTTCGTTAACTATGCCATCAGGAATTCAAACACCTCAGTTCCCTTCATGACCATGGGTGCTGTAAAGTGCTTGAAACATCGGGAATTACCGCTAAAAAGAACCCCTTTGTCGTATCTCCTCAGTTTCAAGGCACTCTCCTTCTTGCCTCAGCCAGTATCGAAATCCTCGGAGTCGACATATCGAGTGACGTGCAGTTTCGTGGTCACTTGGAAGAGAAGGCCAAATTAGCCTCTAAAAAGCTTGGCGTGCTCAGCAGAGCGGGACAGTATTTCATGCCGGCACACCGCCTGCAACTTTACAAGGCGCAGGTTCGGCCTCACATGGAATACTGTTCCCATCTCTGGGCAGGGGCTCGCCAGTGCCAACTCTTTCCACTTGACCGTATCCAGGGCAGAGCTGCTCGAATCGTCGACGACCGAGTTCTTTCCGATCGGCTCGATTCATTGGCACTGCGAAGAGATGTTGCATCCCTTTGCATTTTCTTTCGTATTGACTACGGGGAGTGCTCTGAGGAATTGTTCGGATTAATCCCAGCCGCCAAATTTCACGAACGCACATCGTGGCAGAACTCCCGATACCATCCACATCATCTGGATGATTGGCGGTCCACCACTGTGCAATTTAGAAGATGTTTTCTTCCTCGCACGACTTCCTTGTGGAATCGATTACCATCAGCGATTTTTCCGGACCGATACGACTTAGGGACCTTCAAGAAAAGAGCCTACTCCTTTTTAAAGGGTCGGCAACGCATCTGCAATTCTCCTGGTGTTGCAGTTGTTCATGGGTGGCGGTAGTCACTTACCATCAGGTGAGCCGCATGCTCATTTGCCCCCTCTCCTATAAAAAAAATAAAAAGATAACATTAAACGCCGCATTAAGAGAGACCGCAAGATCCTACCCAGGCAAAGGCAGTGGGGGGTTGCTAGTTTTAAATATAAACGTATATGCATATACGTCACACACTCTCTAAGCCAAAGTAAGTAAGTACTTTACCAAACAATTCGACGTAATGAATAAATAAAAAGGACAGAACTTAATCAGCCTGCAACTATCTTTAAAAATTCTTAAAAAAAGAACACGTAAAATATAAATTATTTGAAATAAACATAATGATTTCTTATGTTTGCGCGAACAGCACACATTTAAATAAAAGTAGTATTTACGGATTTTACCGCATATTATTAACTCGTCAAACTGTGTCACTACATCAAATTTGACAAACCACAAATCCTCGCTAAAGAACACCAATTCCTTTCAAGGATGATCCGCGAGGCTATTGAAATAAAAACAATCCTAATTTCAATAGAGAAGATGGCTGGGTGTGGGGGATGGTACTATCTGCTTGGGATCCTATGATTAATAAAATTAAATTCCAAACCAGGCATACAACTGCAAATCTTCAAGATACTTTAAGTTCATACTGCGTAGATCGGACTAAAAACTAACGATTTTAATCTCGAGTTAGTCCTAATTAACTATGACGTTGGGAGGCCTAACACCTCAGCCTCCCTCTTGACACTTGGTACTGTAAATTACTCGAAATATTGGGAAAATGAAATAAGTTAGTTATACGCGATAAAATCCGTAAAATCTAATTTTATTGAATAAACAGTTAAAAACGTAATAAATAACGACGCACCGTTAATAACACAATCCAAATATTTTAGTTCAGTAAGACTGTTCATATCGAAGTCAGCGTGACCGACTTTTTCTTCCGCTTCAATAAGTTCTTGGTAGAGTTTGTTCTGTAATGTAACGAAAAAGTTATTTGATTCTAAATAGCAATTTAATAATTACAATTATTATGTCTGTTTTATAAATTTAAGTTAAAAAAAATGCGTGAGTGTCGTGGAACACTCGGTTGAAACGAAGTTCCTTGCGTAGTATATTATTATTGATAACTTTAGGTATTATATTATTGATTAAAAAATACAAATAAATGAATCACTAGCGTCTATTAAAATGAAGCGTCATTTGAAATAAAATAATATTTCTTTCATGGCAAGATAAGAAAAAGTGCGAGGGAGATGGATATTATTCCATCTCACTTCCTTATTTCGCCGCCGAGACCATCTACACTATGACACAAGGGGTAGTGACGAAAAAATCTTACAATTTTTGTCGCTTAGCTCCCATCCGCCAAACCCGTACCGTTCCATAAAGAACTTCGTTCCAAAACCGTTTTTAAAAATTAAATAAATATTGGTGTGTGTCGTAAAAAACGAAAGAGAGAAACTGAAACAGGCCATGAGCAGCAACATATTCCTCAAAACAGCTCAAAATAATAAAAACTGCGGTTGCCAAGCCGCCTGCCTAACGTGGCAACTATAGCAAAATGGGGGAAGCCTATTTCCAGTAGTAAACTTTTATAGGCTGTACCGAAATACATATACCTGTATTTCTGGATGAAATGCTAATTCATATACGCAATACGCGAAAATAGATCCAGTGGTGTCAAAACCTCCTTGCAGAAAAACCATTGCTTGAGCCACTAACGTATCCTCGCTAATATCTGCAATATAAAAATTACACTGTTTTATTTGAGGAATTAAATACCTTAGAAACATTATAAACATTTAAACAAAATGGCTTTAAAGATCTAATCTTACTAGTTCATCACTCCATCTAGTGTGGGGCCGCCCTACAGTTCACTTACCCGTACGAGGTTGCCACTCGAGTACCTCTATTCCCCATCGGTTGTCGATTCTTCGAACTACATAACCGGCCCATTGCCACTTGGTATAAGATGCAGGAAGTCGATGGATACAGGTGGCTCAGGACCGTCCTCTATGACATTTCTTGGGGGAGGCCAATGGTCAGCAGTGGAATTGTGAAGGGCTGTAATAACGATGATGTTGATGATGAAAGGTTCGTACTGAAACATTGTACGACTTTCAACAGATCATCGGATAACCTGCTTAAAAAACATCATCCTCGTCGGCCCTTAAATATATTCTTTACTAAACATTAGCTTCTTCCAGAATGCTTGCCGTAACTACCGTACTAAACGTACTACGGCTGCTAATCCACCTGGCTATTCTCTGGTCGCGCACTTTAGGTTCAGTTTCTCGACGTAGCTGTCGAGGGGTTTTTATATGTGGTGTAAAATGAGATGAATTTAGACTATAGAATATTAGAATATCGTCGCTTCTTACGAAACCTACTGTATAAAATTCTTTCAATAATTTATGTTTGTAGCATCGAAGTTGCTATCGACAACTTCTTCAATTATTTTTTTAATTTATTAAAATGTTTGCAACTTTATTAATTCACATGTTATTCACAAATTACTAGGTGATAGAACTGTTTTTCAGCCTAGGAATTCATCTGGGAAGGTAACACCCGTTATCTATTTCTGCTGTCAACTTCCCGGTCTAAAGGGTATGTGGAGGCAGTATAATAACAGGTTATGAGGCAGTCCATCTTATTCCTCATAGGTGACAACGTATCTGTAGCCATCTTTATTTGAACTTGGCTGCAGGTGTCCATGGACTGAAGTAGCCACTAGCCATCAGGTGGACTGCAAGTTCGTTGGTCACTTCAGTTTTATACAAAAAAAAAAAAACACTGAACTTACTGTATTGTATTGTATGAGCAAGATATCAAAGTAGTTCTTCAATAACTAAAAGTGGAGCAGTAAAAATATACACAAATCGCAAAGCTTACCTTTATTCTCTTTTAGACAGTCTTGTTTTAGCTTTATCAAAGCATCAAACAAGTCTCTATTCTCTTTTATCTCAACGTCATATCCTCCTCTTTCAGCAACGATCATGCGAAAAATTTTTTTAAAGTATTCCGTTACAGATTTTGGTAAAGAGGTAAATCTAAAGAAATATATAAATTCGTTTCGTTATGAGTACACAATTTCCATTTTTTTATTTATAGGATAGGGTGACAAACGAACACACAGTCCACCTGACAGTAAGTGGCTGCTGTGACCCATATACATCTACATATATCCTCAATAAACAATCAAAATGCAGATGCGTTGTCACCCGCGAGGACTAAGACGGAATTACTCTTTTCCTGTAAAAAGGTTCTCCGGTTCTCTACACTCACCATACGAAACACAGCATATTCGTGCTACAACTATATACTACTAATATAGCTGCAGTATGTCAAGTAGAATATTTTCCTTATATAAGAGATAATCTATTTTTAAAATATCAAAATAGTCGATGTAAGTACGTAGTGATTATCATAACAAAAACTCTTACGCCTGCAACACATAGGTGTAGGGAAAGACTACTGACTTATATTTGGCACAATCTTAACACACCTCTCTCACTACTTTCACATCCATATTTCTAAGTATATATGTTCGTTGGTTAAGGGTGGTCTTAACTTAGCCCATCTTCAATATATCGCCAATTTGGTCGATAAAACTCGTAGTGTTTATTTTCTAGTAAACTTGACATATACGTGATACTTGATATATACACGTAGTAGAGCCATGCTGCAGCTATATTAATAGTATAGTTGTAACACGAATGGGTCGACCCGACCGGGGAAGGACTTCGCTCTCACAAAATACCGGCGTAAAATAGCAGCTTAATGCTGCTGTGTTTCGTATGGTGAGTGTAGAAAATCGGAGACCCATTTTACTGGAAAAGAGGCATTCCATCGTAGTTCTCACGGGTGACAACGCATCTGCATTTTGATTCGCAAACGAAGATAGATGTAGATGTCTATGGGCCACAGAAACCACTTACCACCAGGTGGATTGCGTGCTCGTTTGTCACCTATATTCTATTAAAAAAATATAGTCTGTTCACTAAGATGCGTCGGTACACCCGGAGGTGCACTTATTATTTTGCTTTTATTTTATTATTTTGTATGTTTCTTAAATAAATGTTTTCCTATGGTTAGTGTAATAAAATACGAATATAAGTAATAAGCATAAGTTAAGTAAAAAAAAATCTTTCACTACGGCGCTTCGTTTTAAAATGCCAAATTCTCTTGCAGATGTACGCCACACGCGGCGACCTTTGATGTCGCGGCGGCGCCTTTGACAATATGCGGCACGTGCCAAGGCAGCGTGACACACCAGCATCTTTATCTTAGTGGACAGACTGTATACGTAGAGCATCAATCGTAGAGAACCTTTCTCCTCTTCAAAATAATTTCAAACTCGGAATCCAAAAACAGCTTTTGAACGAAGAAGTAGCTTCGTCGTTTTAATTAATAACTTTTTTGGAAAAATGTTACATGTACAGAAATTTGTAGTGGTCAACAATCTCTAACTCGGATACCTGTATTTCAGGCGGTAGCTTCTTTCTCAATTCTATTTATTGACTCCGAAGACTAAGATGGAATGCCACACAGCATGCAATTAGACTAAATCTGTTTGCTCTCAAAAACAAAACAACATAAACATACACTGCTATTTGTCGATTTTTCCTGTGGAATGCCCTATTTCCAGTTAAAAGGGTCTCCGGTTCTCTACACATGCCATACGAAACACAGTACCATTCAGCTGCTATTTTACGCTGGTATTCTGTGAGAGCATGGTACTTCCCTTGCACTTACACAAAATATACATAAAACAATACTTTCTTACCCAAAAATATCGACAAGTTCAGGATAGAAGAAAATGCTGACCCAGCTCAGTCCCCTAAACACACTGAACTCCATAATTTCTTTAGTGACAGATCTTAAGGGACTCTCTCCTGTGAGTGTAGCGTCGCATGCTACTCCGAATGCGGAAGCAGCAATCACATCTGTAGTGAAATCCGTGAACATCATCTGAAGAAAAGAAGATGATTTTTCTCTCTTTTGAGATCAAGCATTTATAATTTTACGTAAGCGATATGCTTCCATAAGTAACAGCCTACTGTTTTATACTAACATTTTCTAATTTCTAGAAGGAGGCTCTTGGAGCTGGAAGGAATCTGATGGGCTGGTAGCCTTTAAGCTCTAAACAAACCAGTGGTTTGGACTAATTTTATAGAACATATTTTTATAAAATAAGGATGATAAACGAAAACACATTTCATTAGATGTTAAGTGTATGCTATGGTCCATAGACACATACATCAAAATGCAGATGCGTTATCAGCCCTGAGGACTGAGATAGAATCCCTGGTTTCAACTAAAAAGGGTATCCGGTTCTCTATATACTCTATATTCTATATACCATAATAATCTTTGCTGGTAGAAAAGGCAGTGTAAACAACAATCAGTTATTAAGATATACTGAACTACTTAGTAACTTAAATGTACACAAAATTGTCTTGTTCGCACTGCCTTACATACAGGGATTGCCACAGGAAAATAATCTAAAACAAAATTCAATTTATAATTTTAATGATGATAATGACAAATTTCATTTAATTGACATAAACAATTTAAGGAAAAATTTTGTACATAATATAGGTATTACCTATCTATATATAATTTAAGACTGGTAGCAATTGTCTTATCTTATTATTTACTTTTTAACTCAGCCAAGTTTTTGGCTACCAAGACTGCTTCTATTGAGCAGCATAATCATTTGAGATTTAATTTAGAATCAGTTACAACTAATTTAAATTAATGAATGCAACATTAGAGTCGATCTCTAGCAATTATAAGAGTTTATTTAATTTAGAATGCAGCCCACAAATAAGTAATAAAATTTGATTACACTTGGTGCATCAAAATAAACAAGGCATGAATGACAAAGTATTGGAAGCTGAATTATTTTTAAATAGTAACAATATACATATCAATATATAAAGATTATAATTTCGTACTTAATTTGAGAAAACACCAGGTGATCAGTTCCTTCAATAGAGAATAAAGTTTATATGGTGGCTTCTTAATATTAGCAGGTAAATCATTGTTATATAAAGAACGTAAGGATATTGTGAGCCTCTTTGTTGAATGAACTGTAGGAGTGGTTTGTGCCGAGCTCGAGCACCTCATTGTTGTAAGTGTTTACAGACCACCATGTGCTACTTACGACTACTTTTAAAATATTTTGGAAGAAGTTTTGCTCAAACTTGTAAACAGAACAAGTCTGTTGTAATATTTTATTATTAAGTTTAGCTCATTGTTTAAATCGTATAATCTTGTTGATTCATTCTTAGAACCAACACGTACTGCTGGGCCTAGTGCATGTCGCATCGAATGTTAAAAATCTAAATACCAATGTATTTTTGAATGGGGAAGAACTGAGCCCTGTTGAATCCACTGTTTTTCTTGGCATCACTCGCGACGCAAAGATTTAGTGGGGCCCCTATACTCGTACATCGAAACTAACAAGCAGACTACGTCCTGCAGCTTATGCTATAAAAAAGATTAGAGGTCTCACTAGTGTCGAGGCAGCTAGATTAGTTTATTTTAGTTATTTACATAGCATAATGACTTATGGAATTTCGCTATGTGGAAATGAGGCTGATTTAGAAACTATTTTTGTTTACATTAGGGAGCCATTAGAGCCACTATTTACAACCTGAATCCTTGAGAGAGTCTGTTAGAGAAATTTTTAAATAAATAAAAATATTGACTTTGCCCTCTCAACAAAGGTAGTTTTAGTAAAAAAAGTGATATACACTCTATAAACACTAGGAACAAACACAAGCTAGTAACGTAACTCATTATTGGGGCTATGTATAAGCTATTACAATAAAGTCCCAGAAAATATACACCAAGTTTAAATACAAATTTCGACGGAATCAAAAGCTTTCTCATAGTCCACATACGCAAGGCAAAGTGGCAGATTGTACTCTTCGGTCTTCTGTACAATCTACCGAAGGGTATTGTAGTATACAGCATTTTAGTGGTGGGGATATGCGATCGTCTAGTTACAGTAGAGAAGAGGTGATGACAGTCGACTGTAGACGGCCGTGGCGTGCGGTCGTATTCGGTGTGCCTTTAACTAACGGAGTGATAAAGTGTACCTATACTTAGTGTGAGTGTTCCGAGCATTTTACAAGTGGCGACGAGGATAAACGTAAGTTGTAAATTCATATATTGTTAGAAGGGAAAGATAGTTTATGAAAGTGTGAAAATACTTAAATAAAAAAAATTGTTAGAACATACCCTACAAATTGTAATGCAACAGTATGACTATTTTGAAATAGAAAACCTTTGAGCATTGTATATAAGTTACGTTGATATTTTAGTTGTTATAAACCAGAACTTACTGGTCGGTTATTGACACTATTTCATGATACATTCATTTAATATCGTACTACACCAGTTAGTTAGCGAAATAAAGTAAACTTATTATTGCTTTCTAAAAACAAGAGCCTGAATTTGGTATTCTAATTACTCGTGCAGTTTGGATACTTAATACAAAAGGTATGTACGTGCTAATTATAACGAGTTTTCTAATAAATATAAGTTGATTCGATCGATTGGAAAAGGAAAATATTATCAGGTGGTATTTTAAATACCACGTAATTGTGATTTAGAAGATAGGCTTCGATAATAGGTTGTTCGATAGTACTAAGTTGAAAGGTCAATATGAGAGACCGTACTAAGTAAAGGGTCAATATGAGAGACCGTACTTAGTTAAAGGGTCAATATGAGAGACCGTACTTAGTTAAATGGTCAATATGAGAGACCGTACTTAGTTAAAGGGTCAATATGAGAGACCGTACTTAGTTGAAGGGTCAATATGAGAGACCGTACTTAGTTAAAGGTTCAATATGAGAGACCGTACTTAGTTAAAGAGTCAATATGAGAGACCGTACTTAGTTAAATGGTCAATATGAGAGACCGTACTTAGTTAAAGGGTCAATATGAGAGACCGTACTTAGTTGAAGGGTCAATATGAGAGACCGTACTTAGTTAAAGGGTCAATATGAGAGACCGTACTTAGTGAAAGAGTCAATATGAGAGACCGTACTTAGTTAAAGGGTCGATATGAGAGACCGTACTTAGTTAAAGAGTCAATATGAGAGACCGTACTTAGTTAAAGGGTCAATATGAGAGACCGTACTTAGTTAAAGGGTCAATATGAGAGACCGTACTAAGAAAAAAGGTTAATATGTGGAAAATATTAATATTTTTGACAGTTTGTTTCTCCGATTCTTAGTGTATTTGTTAATATATCATAAAATGTGACGCGATTGTTACAGATCACCAAAAATGGCCTAAATAGCATCAGCGTTTCCGGGTCTTAACCATTTTGAGTGTGAAGGCGATCCTGTTTCATTTGGGGTGAGATGGGAAAAGTGGAAGAGAGCCCTAGAAATATATTTCCTAGCCACCAATATTGAATCTAGTGTAAAAAAGCGAGCCACACTCTTGCACATTGATGGACTCGCTCTACAAGAAGTGTACTACAACTTACCACAAAGCAGATATTACGAAAGATACATTTTTAGACTGATGAAACAGGAGGAAGGGGAAAGATTTGAAACATTTTTGTAAGATTGAGAAACCAAGCCGATAAATGCCAATTTACCGCTAAATATGAAAATCCAATCGACCAAATTATCGAAAAAGGTCGAAACGAGGAATTAAGAAAGAAAATCTTGGCCGGAGGAGATAATATCACCCTTCAGCAAGTAATAACTATTGCTATTACATTAGAAACTGTGAATAGACAACTAGATGCGTTTGATAGACCGGGCCCAAGCAAAGTTTACGACACAAACAAATCTGAAATTAACAGACTAGATAGCAAAAAATTACCATCGACTCGAAACTCGTTCAAGAATTGCTTCAGGTGTGGTAGCAGCAAACACTTATCGTTCGATAATGGCTGCCCATCAAGGGACAAATAATGTTTAAAATGTGAAATCATTGGGCATTATAATATATATTGCAGGACTAAAGAACAGAAATGTAAAACTAACTCAATGAATGATGATATTGTTAACACAAAGAAATACAAATTTAACAAACAAACAAAGAAAAATGCTGACGAAGTGGACTATGTTTTTCAATTAGATGACGATGCAGTTATCGATTGCAAAGTTGGCGGTGTAATTATAGATATGCTAATTGATTCGGGTAGTAGTAAATGCAACATTATTACAGACAAGACATGGGAACATCTGAAAAGCCATAAAGTGAAAGTCACGAATCAAATTAAGAATCCTGGGAAGATATTATTACCCTATGTTAGTCAAAAACCTTTAAGTGTACTCGGTGCTTTTGATGCTACTATAACAATTGATGACCGCAGTAACTAAAAAGCAACTTTATATGTGATTCGAAATGGGACACGTAACCTTCTGGAAAAGACAAGCGCAATTCAACTTGACGCTCTTAGAATTTGCGTACCTGTCAATAACATCAGCCAGCACCTTTCCCAAATTTAAAGGCATTACAATCCAGATTCCCATCAATAAGGGAGTCAAGCCGGTAATTCAACCGTACAGAAGAATAACAATTTCTTTGGAAGAAAAGGTGAACAAGAAGCTAGCCGAACTTAAAGAAGCCGATATAATTGAAAAGGTCAATGGACCATCACCGTGGGTATCACCAATGGTGCCAGTACTAAAAGAAAACGGTTATATTCGGATATGCATCGACATGAGGAGGGCAAACGAAGCCATCATAAGGGAAAATCACCCACTCCCGACAATGGATGAGCTCTTGCCTAATTTCAGGAAAGCTAAATTTTTTCCCGACTCGACATAAAGAATGCTTTCTATCAATTGGAGATAGATGAAGACAGTAGGTACATTACAACCTTTAGTACCAGTAAAGGTTTGTTCCGATATAAGAGACTAATGTTTAAAGTGTCGTGTGCACCTGAAATGTTTCAAAAAGTCCTAGAAAAGTTGTTATTAGGTTGTGAGGGCACTGCAAATTTACTATTATCTACTATTATCCATGGATCTGACGAGATTGAGCATGACAGATGACTTGACAAAGTACTACGGGTGTTGAAGAAAAACAATGTTCTTCTCAACCAGGCTAAATGCATCTACAAGACAAACAGGATTGAATTTTTAGGACATCAATTAACGGGAAATGGAGTAAGCCTCTGGACAAATACATGAAAGAAATCCAGTCTTCAAAAAAGCCTTCAAATATCGAAGAAATACAGAGTTTTCTTGGGCTAGTCAATTATATCGGAAAGTGGATACCCAATTTGGCTTCGCTTACAGAACCCCTTCGGAAGCTGATACGCCTTAAATTGGGTAAGTCCCCCAACATTCAAAAATATTGGACAGGCATCTAGGATAAGGCATTTGAAAACCTTAAGAGACAACTCTCGATACTCTCCTCGATACCAACGTTAGGCTATTATAACCCAGCGGATAGAATGCAAATAATAGCTGACGCGTCTCCAGTTGGACTAGGGGCAGTACTTATTCAAATTGATGGTAACGGTCCCCGCGTGATAGCGTTTGGTAATAAGAGTCTTACTGATTGTGAGAAAAGATACTGTCAGACGGAGAAAGAAGCATTGGCAATGGTGTGGGCCATAGAGCATTTTAAAATATATCTATTGGGCAAAGAATTCGAACTCAATAGTGATCACAAGCCCCTAGAAGCTATTTTTGGGATCAGATCTAAGCCTTGTGCGCGCATAGAGCGCTGGGTTCTGCGGCTGCAGGCTTACAAGTACAAGGTTATTTACCGTCCAGGCAAACAAAATATCGCTGACCCTATCTCCCGACTTTGTGAATCGATTCATCCAGTACCATTCGATAATGAAAACTATATAAATGTAGTGGTAGAATACAGTAGGCCAATAGCAATACCACTAAATGAAATTGACATAGCTAGTGCATCAGACAAGGAAATTGGAGCACTAAAAAATGGAGTTTTCGTCAACAAGTGGGATGAAATTGTAAATGCTTTTAAGACTTTCCAGTCGGAGATTTGTTTCCATGGAAACATAGCCCTAAGGAGAAGGAAAATAATTATCCCTAAACAACTACGTCACAGAGTACTCGAGGCTGCCCATCAAGGACACCCTGGCATTGTTGCCATGAAGACTCGCCTCAGAACAAAGGTTTTGTGGCCGAAAATTGATAGAGATGCTGAAAATCGAGTCAAAGCTTGCAAAGGGTGTACACTCGTTTCGGCACCCAACCCACCCTATCCGACAAAGAGACGAGAACTTCCAGTTGAGCCTTGGATTGACGTAGCAATAGACTTTTTAGGACCCCTGCCATTAAATGATTATTTACTTATCCTAGTCGATTACTACAGTCGCTACAAGGAGATAAAAATAATGAGAAGTATTACTGCTACAGAAACGGTTAAGAAACTCAAAGAAATATTTTCCCGACTAGGATACCCTGCGACGCTAAAATGTGATAATGGTAACCACTTTACTAGCGAGACCTTTAAGGCATTCTGCAAGGAGTGCGGCATTGTAATGTACAACACAATTCCTTACTGGCCACAGATGAACGGAGAAGTCGAGCGCCAAAACAGAGACGTGCTTAAGCGGCTCAAAATAAGCCAGTTAGAGTAAATGGAATGGAAAGATGACCTTTTAGAATACCTCATTATGTACAATAGAACCCCTCATACGACAACCGGAAAAATTCCCGTCGAACTTTTCTTTCGGAGACAGTTTCGGGATAAAATACCTATGGCAGTAGACATAGAACATAAAATCCGGATCCGGATGTAAGAGACAGGGATAAAGAAAAAAAGAAAAGGGAAAGGAATATGCGGACAGGAAAAGGAAGGCAGTAGATAGTTATTTTTAAGTCGGAAAGAAAGTATAAGTAAAACATATGAGTAAAGAAAATAAATTAACTCCTAATTTTAACCCAGAGACCCATACACTAAGGGATGTAAATGGTGGAGATATTAGGGTAAGGAATGATTCAACAAGAAAAAGAATACCGCAGGAACCTTGTTCACCTTAAAAGAGTAGAAAACGTTGAGTGGAAAATTATCGATCAGAGTGCAGAAAGTGAAGCACGTCCAGAAGGCAGCCAACACGAAGACTGATGTCTATTATGTTTTATTTATTTATTTAATATTCTTTATTGCACACCATACATAAATTACAGAAATTCTATATATAAAAGAAGTATGCAATGGGCGGTCTTATTGCTGATAGCAATTTCTTCCAGACAACCAATGAATGGACAGGATTGCACGAATATGACAAGGGCAGGGCAAATTAGTGTGTAGGAAAAAAAAAGAGATAAAAAAGAATAAACACATATGCATACTATACATACACATACTATGAACATATATACATACAATATATATATATATATATATATATATATATATATATATATACAGGGTATTTTTGGAACGCTCCCGAAAACTAAGACAGGCGACAACACCAAGTACACCTTTGATCATGGGTCACAAATAAATTCGATCCTGATGAAAAAAAAATCAACTTTTTACACCGTTTTATTAGCTTTATTCACGCGCCATCATGTTAGTACAGCTAAATGAAACGATAATTTCATAAAATATATCATGAAAATACTGAAACATAAAACCAGCAGTGGAATGACTGAATTTATATCACCTGACTGAAAGGTCAATGTACGCGCGAACGCAAATTCGCGCGGCCCGCAACTAGCGGGCCAAACCACAATATCTAATAATTTACAACACTTGTCTAAATACCTTACTTATCTACTTAACCTACTATTTTGCCACTGTGCTTGTCTCCACTTAGCCACTTTAATCCGAATTTACAGGTTAAATAACCCAAATAACTGGTTCGATTCCCCGCTAATGAAAAAATACTTAAATGAAATGTAACCAAAGTTGGAGTCATGAGTTTTTATTCATCGTGTATGTTTATTATTCTCATGTATTCAGTTATGTACCTATTCAGATTAGTCTAGTACTAAGTTATTTAAAAAAAAATAGGTATGAAACAGCTTACCGCTCTAAATCCTCCGTGGTCTTATGAGATGCGGCTCAAATTGTGCTCCATTCATTTCAAGGTAGATTTGGGTGCAGGCGGGGCATCATCGTGTGGTCTTCGACACAGTCCGTACGTAGTTTCTCGAAACCATCCACGATCCTTTGGCGCATTTCTTCAGCACTATCACATTCACGATTAAAAACCCTTTCTTTTACATACCCCACAAAAAGAAGTCTAACGGAGTCAGATCTGGTGAGCGAGGTGGCCAAGCGTGTGGTCCTAGTCTGCCGATCCAGCGATCATCAAATAACTCATTGAGGCGCTCACGGACGAACCTCACGAAATGTGGAGGGGCACCATCATGTTGGAACCATGTGCGGCGATATTCAGCCAACGATAGGTCGTTTAAAATGTCAACCAACTGTTCATTTATAAAGTTTAGGTATCGCTGTCCGTTCAGTCGCTCTGTCAGAAACACTGGTCCCAGTATGCGATCCTTAAATAAACCTGCCCATACGTTAACCGACCATCGGGTTTGGTGCCCGGTTTGTCGAACAGCGTGCGGGTTAACCTCTGAATACACGTGTGTATTTCTTCGGTTCCACAGGCCGTTTCTGGTAAATGTCGACTCATCCGTCCAGATAATGTGCTCAATGGAACCAGGCACACGTTGTTGCTGGTATAATAACCAACGGCAGAAAACTCGTCGGCGGTCGTGATCGCCGGGAACTAAAGCTTGCACTTTGTGCAATTTGTATGGGCGCATTGGTTACGCTTCAACACTTTGTGCACTGTACAGTATGACACACTTGTACGATCCCGACGTCTTAACAATTTATTTAGCGATACTTCGTGTACCTAGGTTCGGATACCTAACATGTTGACCACTATAAACGTACGCGTTAGGCATTATTAAAACAAAAAAGAATCCAAAAACGTAACAAAAACTTTAATATCAACACGTAATCACAAGTAAATTTATTAAACAAAACGATTGAACTGTCGCTCGCGCACGCGTGTACAAAATCAACACGGAACTGTTTCAAAAACTACAATTAATAACGAACCCCGACGAATAAACGGAAACCTACTGCGTCACAGCGTGACGACACGAGCCGGCCGGGTTACATTCTGCGAGGCGACATGAGCCGGCCGGGTTACATTCTGCCGTCATACGAAATAAAGAAGTACGCAACTAACAAAAACGTAAAATGGAAATAAAAAATAAATTTATGAATTTTTCTTTCAGACCCCGTGTCTAAAGTATATTAAAAGGTATCTATATGAAAATTGAAATATGTACGTAGAGACATGAAGATTTTAAGGACGAACTTATTTTTTGATAATTTGTTTATTTATTTAAATAAAACGAATTTTCCTTTTCATCTTAGATTAAAAAATACACCTGGCAACACAAAAACATCGAAGGAAAGACGCATATAACTATTTGCGTCTTCCCAACCTAATAAATAAAAAAAACTGCCATTCATTTAACATTTTTACATATTTTGGAAAGGTCATTTGAAGTTGAAAGGACGCTAATAGTAATTTACTACTTTTTTCTTAGTAAATATTAGAAAAGCATTGGTAGTCAGACACAAAAAATAACAACCCGCAACTCTTGAGTAATGATTTTAAAGGGGATATCATACAAGACTTACTACGATAATAATTAAAAATTTTGTACAACCGACTTTAATATAAATAATTAAGGATGACTCAAAAACTATTGGTCTGACCTCGATCAAATTTATATGGGACCACATGTGAAACACCAGCTCTTAGTAATAAGATATAAGCTCTTAATAATAAGATATAGAATAAAAAGACAAGAATAATTGAAATTTAAGTAATCGATGCAAATATTGTTAAAGATGACGTAGCCACTGGTTAAATAAGTCTTTTCTTTTATGTTGAAGTCTTTTCTAATAAAAAGATGTCATCTGTGATCAACAGTTACGTCTAAAATCCTTACGATAATTTCTAAAATATTGATATTTGTGAATATTAAAAAAATTTAGTAGATGCGCCTTCTTATCATGAGTCATGGTATATTTAACTCATTTATTCAAAAATTGTTAGATGCGCCCTTTTTTCTTCCGACCGCATACCATTGTTTCGTACCGAGCTAGATACAGGTCGACAGCGGAGGAAGTGTGGGTACAGTCGCGTTCTAAAGTACTACATGGTATTGGGCTATTGTTTTATAATATTATAGTAATTAATTGTTTAATTGTGGAATCATAATAGGTGTTTTACTATTTACTTAGAACTTTGGAAGAGGTGGGAATTAAAAATGGATAATGTTTACTTGAGCATTATTTGTTATTTCTATCGTAAAATATAAAGTAGTTTGTAACAAAAAAAACTTAAGGGTGACACGCCGTCCATTATGACGTCTTGGGTCACATGAAAGTCAGATGTTGATGGTGTGTTGGTATTACTGGATGCTACTTCATCATCACTTTCATCTTCGCTTGAGCTTCCGTCATCAGGTCGATCACATGGTAATTTTTTCGGTATTCTCCCTCAACACTTTACTGCACAATTTTCCCCATTCACCTTCTCATATCATATTTACCTTTTCGTTCACTAGTTTAGTCATAAAACAATAGATATAAATAATTTTTGTTTCCTTCCTTTTTAAAACATCGTCGCGAGTCGCAAAGTAAGCTGTGTATGCGACTGTATTTTTGGAGCGAACAAAGCGCGTGAACCAATAGCATGCAGGCACAGTAATACTGGCGGATTGATCCCCCGTCGCACCCCCCTCGTACCTATATGTGATAAATCGCTCAATGCCCAAGTTCAAGGCCAGCGTTCTTTTTTCACCGTTCGCGCGTACATTAACCTCCATTAGTCAGGTGATATCAATTCAGTTTCCACTGCTGGTTTTATGTTTCAGTATTTTCATGATTTTTTTTATGAAATTATCGATTCATTTAGCTGTACTAACATGATGGCGCGTGAATAAAGCTAATAAAACGTTGTAAAAATATGATTTTTTTTTCATCAGGATCAAATTTATTTGTGACCCATGATCAAAGGTATACTTGGTGCTGTCGCCTGTCTTAGTTTTCGGGAGCGTTCCAAAAATACCCTGTATATATATATATATATATATATATATATATATATATATATATGTATATATATAATATATATTGAATTATTTAATTAATTAAATGAAATTGATATGATACATATAATATAGTGTGTGCCAGTGCCACAATCTGTCACAATATGTTAACATATTCATTCCTAGCTAGCGATCGAGTAACAAGTGCTCCGCTTAAATTAAATCCTTAAAATTTGTTTTATAGATATCTTAATCGCTAGACGTTAAATACAAAGTCTTCCTGTTTTGATTATTAAGTGAAAGTGTTTTAAAACGTTTTTTTGTCATATTTTTAAATCCAACATAAAAAGACAGTGAAAACATGTTAAACTCACTAAATTAGACTATTTTTCTTTACCAGTGTATAAATCAAGTTTAGACTGATTGTGTTGTGTTTAACCTAATCATTACATAAGAAAAAGTGATAGAAAAAAGTGAAAAACAAATTTTTATTTGCAAGAAGTCGGTTAAGGTTTTGAATGTCTAAAACTTTCCATGATTGATAACACTGCGCAAACCAACCAATTAGCTGAGCGCAAATCATAATTTTGAAACATAGTAATGACATTTTTGAACTAGTACAATTATTAGTAAATTGGTCAAACGGTCTAATGCGTTAGTATGAAGTCAATGTGTTGTTGGATCGAGTCCAATCGAATTCCTTAGTATAGAGATTTTTTCTTAGTTTAAATAAATTTTGGTTTTAAAAACAAAAGTTAAAAATATTCATAATTAAATATGTGAATTTGACTATACCTTAAAATATTTGGAACAAAAAATAATATTTGTGTGGATTGTAATAGTATAATTTAAGACACGAACATGACGACTTTAACAACTGTTTGAACTTTTAAATAACTCGTGGTAACTAATGACTTAATATTGTTAAATCTTCCCAAACTTAAATACATTTGTTATCAGTGTAATAATAACGTCGCTGCCTGTGCTGCGTTCAAACGACCGAGTCATACTTTTCGTTACTCTTAACGAACTATATCAAAATGGTAAGGAAATGTGTGAAGTGTGATAAAATAATCTCAGATAAACAATTTCTTAAATGTTTCAACTGTTTAAAGTTTCACCACTTAAACTGTGCAAACGTAACAGAAAAAACATTTAACTCAATGAAAGAGAAGAAAAGCAACAAATGGAAATGCGTAAAGTGCGCACTCTTGCTAAGAGAATGTACAAGCTCACCATTGACACCAGGGGCTGTACCTGTAAACATGATGCACACAATGAATAACTCATCAACGTCAACAGCAAGTTTGGTTAATAATTCTCACTTTCGTCCAAACACTGTTGCACTTTGCACAGAGTCTGAAAATTATCCACATACACCAAATACACCAAAAACATCGCAACAAACTAATGAACAGACATCATCAATATCACCGAAAGTGGGTAAAAATAATACACAAACACCTCAACATTTTTTTGATTTCATTACCAATCGAAACAAAAAAAGAAAAAAACATACCGAGTCTCTGGAGTTGGAGAGCTCTGTCGATGAGGATTGTTCTGGTATAGAGACTAGTAAATTAAATCGCAGCTGCCCTGAAATAAGCCCCAAAAACAGGGAGGAGTTGGGAGAACTAAGAGCTAAAATCACTTACTTAGAAAAGAAGTTGGAAAGTGCGGAAAAAGAAATAGACAATCTATCAATAGAAAACAGTTCTTTAAGAAAACAAATCATAGCCTATGAAAAGAAAACTGATACACTGGCTTATTTATGTCGCTCAACTCCAAAGATAGATAAAAACAAAAAGAAACAAAAAAAGGGAAACAAAACAAAATTAGATTACACACTTCTAAGTCAGGCCGAATGTGGGCAAAGTTTTCAACCAACACCAAGAACCAAAGAAAAAACTGTATTGAATAATGTAACACATGAAGACCATCAAAGCACAATTTTAGATAAAGAAGAGCAGATGAGCGATTTAAATTCTACACTTATGCATGAAAATAAGGATTTTAGGCTTTGCGTAATAAGCAGTAACAACAGGAATAAAGTGATACAAGCTATAGAGAATCTAGATACTGAGAATTTTGAATACTGTCATTTTATAAAACCACATTCAGGAATAATCGAGCTACTGAGTGGACTACATAGCAAATTAATAGACTACACTATGAATGACTACTGTGTTATTTTGATTGGAGAAGAAGACTTCAAAAAATCCTATAACTATACAAATCTTATAAGTAACATAAAAAACACGCTAGAAAAAATAAAGCATACTAATGTAATCTTAGCATTACCTACGTATATATGTGGTGCACCCTTGTATAACTATAAGGTAGAAATTTTCAATTCTAGTCTTCAAAATAGCATACAGAAATTTGAATATGCATACTGTTTTGACTCAAATTATGACTTAACTTTTGACATGTTTTCTCAGACAACTGGTAAACTCAATAATTTAGGAATAAAAAATATTTTTGAAAATATATCTCAATATTTTTTTCATTTGTTCTAAAAATAAATTCGGAGGAAATCTTCCGTCTGTAAACATTGACAATAATGTACTCATAAAATTAGCTAATGATGACTTTACAGATAAAGACATATTACATAATATTATTATATATCATCAAAATGTTTGTGGTTTAAATACCAAAAAAGCTGAATTAGATGTATATTTAGAAACATTAAGTACCTCTACGCCACAATATGTATGCATTACGGAACATTTTTTAAATAGTCATAATATTGAACTTTTTCATTTGTCTAATTATAGCATAATTTCATATAACACTAGGTCAAAAAAAACTAGAGGAGGTAGTCTTATATTAGGACTAAACGATTGTAATTTTATAGATTTAGTTGAGTGTAAAAAACTGTATAAAACACAGTATTTTGAAGTATGTGGCATTAAGGATGTTAAAACCGAATTAAACGTAATTTGTCTGTATAGGAATACACTAGATGAATTTTTCTCAGCTTTTATGGAGCAGCTTGAAACATTGTTTGAATATTTTATTAATAAGAAATGTATAATATGTGGGGATTTTAATGTTAATCTCTTAAGTGACACTAAACAAAAGTCAGATGTTTTATCTTTATTAAAATGTTATAATTTTAGACCCCTTATTTTATCGGTTACTTTCACACGGGGTCACGCTCAATCCTGTTTGGATAATTTCATAACAAATCTTCCAGATGAATGCATAAAAGATACTATAATAGATCAAAATGGGTTGTCAGATGGTCATGCAGCACTAATATGTAATGTTGATCTTCAAATCCAGGGAATCACGAAAAATAATAAAAATAAAACTATTACAAGAGAACAAAGAGTATTTAATGAGATGAACAATAAATTATTCAGAGAACACATATTGAAACATGAATGGCAAAATGATGGAATAAATAGTTTCATAAAAAAATGCAATTTTTGATAAGAGTTTTAAGAAAAAGGTAAAAACTATTAGAATAAGAACTAAACAAAGTTCAAGCTGGATTACAAAAGGGATAAAGGTGGCCAGCAATATGAAGCGTTTCCTTGTGCCAGCACATAGATCCATCAGTGACCAATCTATTGTTGATTATAGAAACAATTATATAAAATTATACAGAAGGGTAATTAGGTGTGCCAAAAGGTTATCAATACAGTCACAAATAGAGAAATCGAATAACTCTGTTAAGATGATCTGGAGTGTAGTTAACAAACACAGGAAGAAAGTTCCCAATGTAAACGAGAATATATTTGTCTTAAAGCATAATGACAAATATATCGAAAGTACTCAAAAAGTTGTGGATATCTTTGCGGAAAACTTTTATCATTGCCTATCACCCTCGAGAGGTTCCATAGAACTATCAATGAAGTTTCTTGAGCATAATGTACAACCGTGCATAAATGAGATGTGTTGGGATCACATAACACCTGCGGAAATATCTAAAGTTGTAAAAAGTATGGAAGACAAGAAGTCATGTGGTTGGGATGACATACCAATTTCAATATTTAAGAAAAACATAGACTTTTTAAAATCACCATTAGCGAGTTTTTACAATATATGTTATGAAAAGGGCATTTTCCCTGATGAATTTAAGATTGCAAAAGTATTACCTGTACATAAGAAAGGTTCAAAAAATGACTCTAAAAACTACAGACCTATCTCGCTTTTACCAACAATTTCAAAAATTTTTGAAAAACTGATTAAAGTTAGATTAACTAAACATCTACAGAATAATAAAATAATAAATACACGACAATTTGGATATCAGCCAAAAATAGGAAGCAACGATGCGATAGATACATTAATTGATGATGTCATCACAAATTTAAATAATAAAAAGAAAGTGGCGGGATTATTTCTGGATTTAAGCTCTGCTTTTGATATGGTTGATCATAATATATTAATAAAAAAACTTCAATACTACGGAATAAAGCAAAATGTGCTACAGCTATTCAAGTCTTATTTAGAAAACAGACAACAATATGTTGAACTGAAGGGTATCGAGGATAAGTATGAAAAGACGTATAAATCTAAATTAGATAAAATTAATAGAGGAGTGCCACAAGGTTCCATTTTGGGACCAATCTTCTTCATCATATTTATAAATGATTTGATCCCCTTTATCTATAACTCTCTACCGGAAGTTCATATTGTAGCTTTTGCGGATAATACAAATGCGGTAATATCGGCACAGAATACAAATGATCTCAACCATAGACTAAATAGAGCTCTTTTAACGTTTTCTCTGTGGTTTAATGCAAATAATCTTATGCTGAATGCAGAAAAAACTAAAGCTATACTATTCAAAACCACAGCGAAAACGCGAGATACCTTGAACATCAAACTACATGAAAACTGCATACCACTTGTACAATCGGTGAAATTCTTAGGTGTTTATATAGACTCGTATTTGGCATGGAAAGATGAATTAAATAATATAGAGAGCAAAATCAGCTCTGCATGCTATGCTTTGAGAAGCTTGAGGGAAGAACTAACCACGAAACAATTAAAAATTGTATATTATGCTCTAATAGAATCTCGCTTAAGATACAGTATTAAGTTTTGGGGAAATAGTTATGCCTATAATGTAAAAAAAGCGTTTGTTCTACAAAAAAGAGCAATTAGAATAATATCTCGCATACACCAGAGGCAATCATGCAGAGAACATTTTATAAATTTGAAAATCCTTACTGTGCCCTGTTTGCATATTCTTACTTTACTCACTGATCTTGTCAAACATCCGAATAGATATGAAACTGATGATGAAATGGCAAGAAGATACGACACGAGACGAAAGAATATACCCAATGTCTTCAAAACAAAACTACAGGTTGTTGAGCAAAGCGTTAGAAATCAAGCTGTAAAACTTTTTAATAGACTACCTAATGGCCTAAAAACCATAAATAATGTTAAAATTTTTAAGCAAAGGTTAAAGTCTTTTTTATTGGAAAAATGTTTCTATTCGGTGAATGATTACATTGAGTTTGGTAAAAATAAATTTGCATGCATTATTTAATTAATAATTAAGTTGTAGACATTTTTAGGAAACACGTATAATGCTAATTAATTTAATTTAATATTTTATATTACAATTAAGTTTTCATATAACATAAACACTCACGCCTGTCACCCAGAGGGGTAGGCAGAGACTACGGACTTCCATTTGGCGCGATCCTGACACACCTCTCTAGCCTCTTTCACATTCATATATCTACGCATACACGCTCGTCGGTTAAGGGTACTCCTAATCTGGCCCATTTTCAATGTATCGCCGATCTGGTCGATAAACCTTCGTCTAGGGCAGTGGTCGGCAAAGTGCGGCTCCAGAGCCGCATGTGGCTCTTTGGCTCCTTAAGTGCGGCTCTGGGACAAATATCCACGGAAGGTGTAATAATATTTTCATTTTAAAAAAAACTTGGTGAGAAAAAAATTACATCTTATTTTGATAAATTATATTCTTCTTTAAATCGAGAACATGTATAATTTTTTGTTTAAGTTAAAAGATAGATAGGTAATTAAAATGTTACATTGTTGTAAAAAACGAACATCGAGTTTAATTTTATTAGTTTTCGTAAACGTAAACACAAACCATGTACAAGCTACCGGCTGAAATTGTTCGTATATTTTCGGCGTAATCCGGTGTGATACAAAGGTACCACAACCATGCGCACGCATACTTTTTCTAAGCCACTACCTTACAAATTGGCATCACAGACCTGCAGTTGCAGTGTGAACAGATTTGTCTTTTCTAGCGTGTCTGCCGTTGAACACAACAACTTTTTAATAAGACAGGACTTATTAAAAAGTTGTTGTGTTTTTCAATCTAGCTGCACATCTTGCAGGTATTTTTAAACGATTTTATTACACCTGCTATGTATGTTTGTGGTTCCTGTACAAAATTTGTAATCGATTTTTCGATAACTTCAATTTATCCAAATATTGGAAGGTTTCTTCCATTTTTGATCATATTAAAAGTTTTGTTATTCTGATGATTTTTATTTTCATCAATTTAATAATGATAATAATTTTTTTATATTCTACTAAGACAGCGCTTATCTACTATCCCACCTGATGGTAAGTGGTGATGCAGCCTAAGATGGTGAAGCGCACTGACTTAACAAAAACCTATTCACTCTTGCCTTGAAGACACCCACACTGTAATCGGAAGGGAATACAGATGCTGGCAACTTATTACACTACTTTGCTGTACGCATGATGAACGACGTGGCGAACCGTTTGGTTCGAATGCGCCGTAAGTCGTGACCGAGCTTCTGGTTGTCCGATGGTGGAAGGGAGAGGGAGGAATTAAATTATGCAATTCCTGCGCACACTCTCTGAAATGCATCCTGTACAAAACCGAAAGACTGGCTGCTTTGCGTCTGTGTTCGAGGTAGTAAGATAGGTTTTAATCAAATTCGGGTCACTAATAAGCCTCTTAGCACGCCTTTCCATTGAGTCCAAAGCTGCTAGGTGGCATTTTGCAGCACCAGTCCATATATAACAGCAATACTCCATGCACGACTGGACTTGCGCTATATGTAAAGTAAGCATCCTTTCCTCATATCCTTCAGGATATCTCAAACCCTAACAACTGAAGGCAGTCGGTATATTCCAGTAATACATTTCAGAAAGAACCTCTTTTTTGCAGTGAAGAGACACGCTTGTGTTTTGGAGGCGTTGAATTCCACAAGATTGGCATCACCCCTGTAGTGTGAGATTCACATGCTCTACCGTAGCTTCTCTTTCGAACTGGATTTGATCCCGACTGGCCCGTGGACTTGGTTGATATCTCTCCACAACTGTGCTATCGTCTGCATAGCCATAGATACTGGACATAAGCGATCATTAATATGCAGCAGGAAGAGAGTTGCGGAGAGAACGGACTCCTGAGGAACACCGGCGTTAGTCGCCATAGGATCGGATGAGAAGCCATCAACGACGACCAGGAAAAGACCATTCACTCAGAAAGTCCTTTACCCATTCAATCAGACCAAGGAATAAGCCGTACGCTGGAAGCTTGCCTAAAAGGCTAGTGTGCCAAACTCTGTTAAAAGGCCTTTGAGACATCAAGGGAAACAGTAAGTGCTTCCCAACTGTTCTCGAGTGCCAGTTCAAAGAAGTTCAATTCAAAGAATTTTTATTTGAAATTGAGCTGACGGATTTCGGCGAAACCCATATTGCCGGTCACTAAGGAGGTCATTCTGTTCTAGGTATGCCATTAAGCGGCCGTTGTACTGATTGCTTTTGTTGTGTGTTGTACTGGTGATTTTAGAAAAAAGTATATTTAGAATATTTCTATAAGCACCCCAATTAACATAGGTACCAAAAAAAAAACAAAGAAAAACGGAAGATGAAAACCGTGAATTTAAGGTGAGTGGACCGAAAATTTTGCTTTTATTCAAAACTTAAATGGACTTCCGATATGTCAAATTTAGAGAGACACTTTACAAGAAAGCACGCCTCATTTAGCACTAAATATCTTACCGGTGATGCAAGGAATAAAGCAGTTGAGGAACTTCAGAAGAGTCAAGAGTCGTCAACTTGGAAACGCTTGGAATAATATGCCTGACTCTTACGATCAGCTGAAGAAACTCACGTTTGCGGTTTTTTTCCTTTTCGGTTTTACATGTATATTATGTGAACAATCTTTTTCAAGCATGAAAATTATCAAGAGTTAACTGAGAAGTAGTCTTATTGATGAGAACTTGGAATCATGCCTAAAATAAAAATAAAAAAAAAACATATGAACCTAACTTATTCAAACTTTCCAAGGAGATGCAAGCACATTGTTCGCATTAATTTAGTGTACTACTAATTTAGTGTAATAAGAGTTTACCAAACAAGCTGATTTGGCTCCCAATTTTTTTTAAATTTTTGTAATGTTCATATTTGGCTCTTTGGCTAATAAGTTTGCCGACCACTGGTCTAGGGCGTCCCTTCCCGACCCTGCCGTTCACTTCTGCAACATAAATTTGCTTTGTCACTCTTTCCTCGTTCATTCTTTCTACGTGACCAAACCACCGAAGCATTCCTTTCTTAATCCTTGTCACAACGTCATCTTGCAAACCACACTTTTCTCTTATTACACTATTTCTCACCCTGTCATTCAGATTCAGCCCTAGCATACTCCTTAAGGAGCGCATTTCTACAGCATTTATTCTACTCTCATGCTTCTTCTGCCAGACCCAACTTTCACTACCATACATTAAAGTCGGTACTAACACAGCATTATGAATTGCCATACGTGCCTTAGTTGACACATTCTGACTCCTCACAATAGCGTGTAGAGCCCCATTCACTCTATTTCCTGCGTTCACTCGTCGTTCTATATCCTTATCATATCTACCATCCCTGCTAAATAAACATCCCAAATATACAAACTCATCCACTTGCTCAATCAACTCCCCTTCTATTCTTATTTTACATAAAGTTTTACTTTCTTCTCTTTCAAAAACCATCACTTTCGTCTTACTTGCGTTCACTTTCATACCCCTTTCTTTCAATGAACAATTCATTAAAGTAACCATCATTTGCAACTCGGCCGCCGACGATGCAAATATGACTTGATCATCGGCGTACAAAAGGCATTTGACGGTTGACTCACCCATTCTCAGCCCACATTCTTCAACTTTCAAAGTTTGCAAACAACTGTCCATAAATAGGTTAAACAGCCACGGGGAAGCCACACATCCCTGTCTGACACCTTTATGAATGCCAAACCAGTCCGAGTAGACCCCGTTGATCCTGACACAAGCACTAGAGTCCCTATAAAGAGACCTTAATGCCTGTATCAAGCCAGCGCTCAACCCAAATGAGTTCAGTGTTTGCCATAACACGTTCCTGTCCACTCTGTCATAAGCCTTTTCCAAGTCTAAGAACGCACAAAATACTTTTTGGTTTTTGGCCAAAAACTTCACCGCGACCATACGCATGGAAAAGACTTGATCCGTACACCCCATCCCCTTTCTAAATCCAGCTTGCACATCCCAAATTTTTTCTTCAGTTTCTTCCATAACTCTTTCAATTAACACCTTAGCATACAGTTTACCCACAATGCTAAGCAAGCTGATACCACGGTAGTTTTTACAGTCCTGCTGCGATCCCTTTCCCTTATATATTGGGACTATAACGGCTTTGCACCAGTCTTCCGGTACCCGTTTCAGTTCCCAACATAAATTAAACAAGGTGTGCAGCAGGCCTGCAACCACACCCTCACCAGCCCTTAGCATTTCGAGTGATACTCTATCATATCCGGCTGCCTTACCTGCTTTCATGCTTTTCATTGCTTTCATTATTTCATCTACACTTATCTCCCTACCTCTCTCCACTTCTTCCGGAATTTCTATTTCACTTATTTCAGACGACTCTTCACTCTTAAACACGCTTTCAAAGTATTCCTTCCATCTCTTTAAATTCGAAACTTCATCATTCAGCATGCAGCCATTCTCGTCTCGTATAGCATTCATTCTAGGCTGTTTTGAATTTCCCCTGGCAGTTCTTACGAGCTTTCAGAACATTTTAATATTAAGTTATCAGATATCCTTCTATCATTTTTATCTATCCTTTCTTGCTTTTTCCTTTCAACAACTTCTTTTACTCTCTTATTTATACGTCTAAAGTTTGCCTTTTTTCTTTCAATCTCATCATTCATACCGCCAGAATTACCAGCTTTAGTTGCTAGTAAATCTAGCCATGCTCTCTTCTTTGCTTCAACTTCCATCCGTACCTCATCATCCCACCACAACGTATTACTTTTCCTTTCATTCGTTCTCTTACTTACACCGCATACTTCGGTGGCTGCATCCACCAAAACTTTCTTAATATTATTCCATACATTCTTCAATTCTAAATCATTCATACATAATTCATTCAACCCACTTATATTTTCCCTCAGTCTGCATTTATACTTCTCTTTCACACCTTCATCTTGTAACCTCTCTATTCTTATACGCTGTAACGCAATTAAGTTTTCCCACACAATGTATATTGTTTTTTGGAATAAATGACTAATGACTAATGACTATATTATTTAATGGCTAGTGTGGACGTGAAGTTATAATTTAAAGTGCGAGGTAGTGATTCTTAACAATTTTTTTAAATACCGGTAGGGATGGTGCGCGTTTTAGTGACAATGGGAGTTCGTTCCATAAATCCTGTACAATAAAAGACTTTTTCATAAATTTTCTAGTGTATAGTGGCAAATTCAACCTCAAACTCTCTGCTGATCTCAAGTTACGCGAATCGGAATCATGAAGAAACTCAAAACGATTTTTGAGGTAAGAAGGGTAAGAAGGATTAAAGAGAACACTATAGAGAAGATGAAGTATGTGAGCATTCCGATGAAGTCGTATTGGCAACCACTTGAGCTTAGTACAAAAAAGAGATACATGGTCATATTTGCGCAGTCCAAATATAAACCTTATGCAAAAATGCTGAATTCGCTCAAGTTTATCGAGGTGAGCTTCGGTGAGATCTAGATAGCTGACGTCTGCGTAGTCAAAAATAGGGAAGAGAAGGGACTTGGCAAGCATAGTTTTGGTGGAAATGGGAAGAAAGTTACGTAATCTACGCAAGGAGGCTGCCGAGGCACAAACTTTGCGATTAATTTCTTTGATGTGCTGTCCCCACGACATATTCTTATCTATGTGGATACCTAAGTTCTTTACTGAATCTGCGTAAGGAATAATAGTTTTACCAAATACTAGAGGCAGGTAATCTAGGCTCGACTTAGCTAACATTTGCGCGCTGCCCATGATAATGGCTTGCGATTTTGCTGGGTGGCTGGGCGAACGTGAAGGCCGTTTACATTACTCCACTCAAGAATTCGATCGAGATCTGCATTAACGACATTGATAGCATTGGGGTGATCGTTGGGACAAGCTTTTGTATATATTTGTAGATAATCTGCATAAAGGTGGTAGGAAGAAGTTAAATTATTGGATATTGAGTTTATAAAAACTGCAAAAAGCAAAGGAGATAAAACGCCTCCCTGTGGTACACCAACACGTACGTTACACCAAGATCATAATGTATCGTCGATACGTATACGTTGCTGGCGACCAGACAGGTAACTCTGAAACCAACCAATCGCTGTTGGAGATACGTTAAGAGAGCGCATTATGCCGAGTAGGACATCATGGTCAACGGTATTAAAAGCATTACTGAAATCTAATAAACAAAGAACAGTCACTTCACCGTTTTCCATTCCTAATCGGATATCATCGGTGATGTTCACCAATGCTGTGGTAGTACTGTGTCCAGGTCGAAATCCTGACTGTAAAGGATTAAGAAGAGCATTCGCACAAAGAAAACTGTTGAACTGGTTGTAAACAAGGCGTTCAAGGACTTTAGATAAGAAGGGCAGTAAAGAGATAGGACGATATTCAGAAAAGGATGTAGGATTACTTTTCTTTGGAATAGGAATAATTTCAACATTTTTCCAAGATGATGGAAAACTACTTGTAGAAATGAAGAAGTTAAGGATATGACAAATAATAGGAAGAATAATATCGAGAATGGGAATAATCATGTTACGACTGACACAGTCACTTCCCACTGCATTGGAAGTAATAGATAGAACGCTCTTCTTAACGTCACAAGCAGAGAATGGTTTGAAAACAAAAGAAGAATGATTGGGAGTGGGAATAGTTGAAAGATATGTTAGTGTATTAGCCTTAGTAGTGTTATCTAAACAGGACGAAGAAGAGAAATTTTTATTTAAACCATTAACGTTTAAATCTTTTGTCGTTGGATTATTCTTAGATTTCCCAACACCCAATGATTTGAGAAATTTCCAGACCTTAGCCGTATCACAATTTTCCACTGACTTATGAATATGAAGGCGTTGAACATCCCTACACACCTTATTGCAGTGATTGCGAATGTTAATATATTTTTCCCTATTAAACGCATTCGGCTTACGTTTAAACTTAGCCTTAGCTATCGCTTTTTTATTGATTATAGATTTAATATCATCGGTAAGCTAAAGTTTTAATTTAATTAATGTTTGAATCTGATTAAAAGTTTTTCAACGTAATATTAACAGTTGTTTTATTTTAACAAGGAAGGGATGCAGTATACAGCATTTTAGTGGTGGGGATATACGATTGTCTAGTTACAGTAGAGAAGAGGTGAGGACAGTCGACTGTGGACGGTCGTGGCATGCGGTCGTATTCGGTGTGCCTTTAACTAACGGAGTGATAAAGTGCACCTATACTTAGTGTGAGTGCTCCGAGCATTTTACAGGTATGTATGTGGTCTGTGGTACTAAAACCTATTCGGAAACTAGTTTGTTCAGGAGGCTGAAAGTCGTCGAGTCTACATGCCGTTTTAGAGAGCCGCGTCTACACGCGGCTCAGAAGGGACACCAGTCTGTAGTTTTTCAAGAGAGCATTGTCTCCTTTCTTGAAGAACAAGATCACCGCACTTCTGCTCCACGCCTCCGGAGTAGTCCCATCATGAAGGACGGAATTAAAGAGCTTCTTAAGGAATTCAAGTACCGGTTTTCCACCCGCTTTCAGAAGCTCCGCAGTAATCCCATCCTCGCCTGGGTCCTTGCCATTTTTAAGCCATTCTAATCTCGCTCTGACTGACGTTCGGAATATCATCGAAATAGTGTCAGATAAGACTTGCTCTTGGATTGTTACTCACACTTACGTGTGGGTCCAATGATGATGTGTACAGCTGCCCATAGAACCTCTCAATCTCACACAAAGCCCCAGGTGTCTCAGAAACGATGCTGCCATACTCGGTTTTCAGCTTTGACAGTTGGCTCTTTCTGGCAGATAGATCTCTTGGCTAATATTTTAGAGCCTTGGTTCCGCTCGATCGCTTCTTCAATACGAGCTGTATTGAAGTTGCGTAAGTCCCGTCGTATGCATTTTGAGATCTGTCTATTCAGTGTCCTGTATGCTGTCAAATATGTTGAAGACTGCAGCTTTATTTCCCGTCTAACAGCCATGACGTTAAGAGTGTGATCGAAGAGTTTTTGTGTTCTTCTGCGGCGGGTCTTGCAAAACTTAGCTCCAACCGCATGGACAGTTTCCACGAGCTTGTCGTTCATATCATCCACTGCATTGCAGTATTCTAGGCACTGAAAACGGTTTCGTAGTTCGAGCTGAAAGGTTTCGGGACTTTGGATTAGAGCACGAGGGGGACGGAGCGTTGACTTCATTAGACGTGACCTCACCAACTTAACGTTTAGGTTCAGTGTGCCTCTCACCATTCGGTCAACGCTGCCGGTTTTCACCCTTGCGATCACTGAGAAATCACTGATCAGTTGTCGTCTGGTCGTCATAATGAAGTCAATCTCATTTTTTGTCGATCCGTCGGGGCTCGACCTGGTGGACCACTTCCTATTGGGCCGCTTCTGGAAGAAAGCGTTGATCATAAAGAGTCTCTTTTTTTCCATGAAGTTGCCCTATTCCAAATTCTCTTGTGTCTAGTTTTGCTTTTAAATCTCTCATACCGTATAGTCGGTTTTGGAAGAATGCGTGGCTGTAGAGATATCCTCATACATTTACCCCACCTCCTCATCGGGATGTGCCGAGGTTGGTGCGTAAGCCTGTATGACCTTCAACGAATACCGTTTGGTAATTCTGAGTATAAGGTTATGCAAACCCTCGTCGACACACTTACAATCTTTACTACCTTGTTAACGAGAGACTTAAACGATAAATCCGACACCTCCTTGGGACAGATGGTCGCCCTCCCGGTGATAGAACAAGTTGCCGGATTCGAGGATTATCGTGTCGTTCCCCTCTCTTCGGATCTCAAATAATTTCAATTCCAATTCTTCTCGTCTGTGCTCAGGGTGCGTGCGTTATATGTTGCCAGGTCAAGTTGTCTTAGGTGGCAACCGAACCTTCGCCGAAGATTCTTAGCACCCCCTGTCCTGCCGTTACCTCGGTGACCATGATAACGGCGGGGCCAGAAATAGCGGGGCCACCGGGGAATGCGGGCCGTCTCTTCGTAGCTTTCATTATAGGGAATGTAGAGAGGTTCCCATAATTGTCACGCTTGACGAGCGGGTTGGCAACCACAGTTTTTTTATTGTAATTTTGCTGTTATCAGGAAGATGCCGCTGCCCATCTCCTGCCTGTTTCCCTTTGTCGCCTTTTACGACACCCACGGGAAGATACGGGGTAGTGGATATTTTTAACAGCCACTACATGATGATTACTACACTATGAAAAATTATAATGCGGCAACTTATTGTATCAAATCTCTGAAATAAATTAAATAACATAAATACTCTCACCCTGAGATTTACACGTTGGTTCTTCTTCATTTCAATTCCTATTCTTTGAACCAGCTCTTTAGATTTTTGTTGCATTATGCGGAAAACCCCTCTCAACTTCGCTGCGGTGAAAACAGCCGTTAAACGGCGTCTCAAAAATGACCAAAGGGGATCCTGTACGAGAGATACTCATAATAATACAATTACATAATTAAAAAAAAATTACATCATCTATGCAACTTTAATTTTAGCCTACAAAAGTCTATGTTGTATAAGTATATGCTGAGTATATGCCTGCCACATAGATTGCCTCCTGTGGGGGGAGGGGATTATAAAAGACTATAATATAGTTGCCACGCTTGGCAAGTGGGTTGGCAACATTTAATATAATTTTAGTTGTTATCAAAGAACCATTGCCTATCTTCTGTTTCAGTTTGTCGCCACCTACGACACCTACGAGATGATATGGGCTTAGATATGGGGTAGTTGACACCGCCACTTTACGGTTAAACTTTTAATTGCTACTGTATTTCTTATGGTGAGTAAAGAACCGGCGACCTATTTTACTGGAAACGAGGCATTTTAACTATGTCAGCGGTGACAATACATCTGCATTTCATTCTTAACCGATAATAGATGTTTATGTCTATGGGCCATAGCATCCACTTACCTTCAGGTTTACTATGTGCTTATTTTTCACCCGTATTCTATAGAAAAATTAAAAAAAAACATTTGACATTTAAGAAAACATGCATGCATTCGAAAATGACCTATCCTGTGTTTGGACTAGTCTAGATTCATTTATTTTTTAATTAATCACAACAACAAGAATAAGTAATATTATATAAACACAAGTAACTCCTGGTCCTAAACTATGCCATTTAACAAAATTATTTTTAACCTAATCTAATTTACTTAAATATATAGGTACTATACGATAAGAAATAAAATATATAGATACTATACGATAGGTAATAACCGAGACTCAGGTGTCCTCTCCGGCTGATACTTCATATCTCTCCTACCCGGGGTACAAATTGGAACACTCCTTTGTGCCCCGGGCTGGAGTTTGCGTATACGTCAGAGAGGACATCTGTTTTCGACGCCTCGGCAGTCTTGAAGGTCCATCCCCGCGTCTACGGATGCCTCTATAGGTCCCATAGCGGTAATGCCGACACAGACCGACTCATCGATCACGTCCAAATGGCTGCAGACTCCGTGCTACAACAGATCCCATCCGCAGAGATCGTGATGTCAACATAACATGTTTGACATTGGAGGTTAAAAATAATACTTCTAATAATCCAAAATGGCGGCTGCTAGTCTCAGCGTAAAGTAGTAATTTACGCTGTACGGGATTATAATGTCTGAGTGTATGCGCAAAAAATACAGATGCACTCTCTATTATCTTACACTCATTGTCCCATTGGGACGGTAATCCGACATGACCGGAGAGAAATCTCACGTACGAAATTTCACGAACACACTTCGCGTCAAAATTCAAGATATCATCCTCACCATCTGGATGCTTGGCGATTCACGACTGTGTGTTTTACTAGGAGTTTTCTTCTTCGTACAAATTCTCGGTGGAATTGTTTACCACCGGGGATTTTTCCGGATTGATACGACTTAGGGACCTTCAAGAAAAGAGCTTACACCTTTCTAAAAGGCGGGCAACGCATCTGTATTTCCCCTGGTGTTGCGGTTGTTCATGGGCGGCGGTAGTCACTTACCAGCAGGTGAGCCGTATGCTCGTTTGCCCCCTCTTCTTTCTTCAGAGGCACGGGGGTAAAATAACGTCAGCTTCCCGACTCCGGGCTGGTACTGTGAATTTCTTAACAAAAAACCAATAACTGATTTTAGCTCGACCCGTATTCGTACCCGGGATGTCGTGATCAGCAGTCACGGTTACAAATATGACCAACGAAGTTACTTCTAATACTAATAACTTAAGGATTAGTGTCCGTATTTTTATTTTTTTCTAGTAAGGATGATATATATAACCGCACAATATACCGATAATGATAAATAGATACTGTGACCCATAGACACCCATCCTTGATTAAGAATCAAAATGCAGATATGTTTTATATGTCATCCCTGAGAACTAATACACAGAATGCTTCGGCACTAAAGGCGCCGTTCCCCCTTTGCCTTGGTTCCCATCACTTGAAAAACATGTTTCGTATATTGCGTGATGAGAACTGCTATAAAGTATACCTTAAAGAGCGTAGTCCTTCGCCATTTTGGCCGACTTATTCGCGCTGCAGCGATAACATAGCAACACAGATGCCCTACCATGTTATAAAGTAAATACAAGGTAGGACCTAATGTTGGCAACGCAACACAATCCAAATACAATTCAAATTCAATTAAAAAATTTTAATATTGTAATGAAATTCTTCCTTCCTTCTCGTGTACGTGTACGTTATAGTTGTTTGTTTTATGTGTCGAAATGAATTCGATATACTAACCAAGAGCCTTAGAAGCATTTTAATACAACTACTGTGTCATCATCATCATCATCACTACAGCCCTTCACAAGTCCAGTCCCGAACACAGGCCTCCCCCAAGGAATGCCACAAAGCACGATCCTGAACCACCTGCATCCATCGACTACCTGGATGTCTTATCACGTTCTCACTACATCTAGTAGGGGGCCGCCGTACACTTCGCCCACCGATACTGGGTACGGGCTGCCTCTCGACAACCTCTCTTCCCTATGAGTTGTCAATTCTTCGAGCTATATAGCCGGCCCATTGCCACTAAAGCCTAGTAATCCGTTGGACTATTTTGGTTACTCTGGTTCTACTGCGGATATCCTCAGTTCTATGTTTATCACGTAGAGAGACCCGAACATAGCCTTCTACCTCGCTGAGCCACCTTAAACTTTCTCAAACGGCCAGCAGTGAAAGACCACGTCTCTGTTTCATAAATCATCACTGGTTGTACAATCTTGTTTTGAAGGCCTGACGAGAAGATGTGTCGTAATCTTTCGAACGCTGCCCAGCCGAGTTGAACCCATCGATTAACCTTTCGGTCGAAGTTGGACTTACCTAGTCGGACTATTTGTTCTACAACCATTGGTTTTAAATTTAAAAAAAATTGGTTCGACTAAACCAATGAGGCAAGCGATAGATACCATATTAAATAGTTGGCAACTCTACCCGGGAGAGTACATTATCATAACATTGTATCTCAGCCCACAGCATCCACTTACCGTCACCTATTTACCGTCACAAAGCCAGCAATTTTAGACACCAATATTATACCACTTACTTTCACTGAGAATAGATTGAGATGTCCGATCGGATCGGAGGGTCCGGAGCTCAGAAATCTATCTTTGAAAACAGCGGCATCCTTAATTAATATATTTCGCGCCATTTCTGGGTCGTTGATGATCACAGCCGGACGAAAAAACACCCACATTCCGACATACGGCGAATCAAAGCGTTCGTACACATTCCGCATCCATATCGCCTTAAATGTAACATAATTTTATAAACAAAATGAACGCGTACCTTTCCGCACAGTTAAAGGTGAAACTTGTTTTTTTTTTAATTTATTTATTAATTTATTTATGAAACAGTGGTGTTACTTAATTCTAAACTCGCCAAACTTTTACGTTTGATGGCGGTTGTTATGTGATGATGGTTATTAATAATACTTGCTTATATTTATTTCTGATATGTATTTATTTTGATTTATTTATTATTATATTAGCCTCCGTAGCGGAGTGAATTAGCAATAAGTTGCAACGCCAAAGACCGCGGGTTCGAATCCCGCACGGAACAAGTATTGATATGGCCTACAAATAAGTGTTGAAATTGTGTTAAATAGAGGAGAAAATCCTAGTAAAAAAAATATTTTTAATTCATTTATATAAGGGTATAAGTACATATATAGATGTATAAAGCAAGCTGTGAGACATTACATCTCGGTTATCATAAGTCTGGCAATGCTTCTGTAGCCTTCTTTGTTTGAAATACTTTAAATTAGTTGATTGCGGGCGTCCATAGACTGCAATAGCCACATATCATCAAGTGAGCTGTAAGTTTGTTTGTCACATTCGTTTTATAAAAAAATACATAAATGAATACCAATACTCACCGGATTGTACCTCATTAAAAAAGTTAAGCTCCCGAGGAAAGGGTAGACGGGCAAGTGCTTCACACCACGCTCCGCCCAATACATTCTCAGCTTCAACCACTTCAAGCAAAACCATATCAAGGTGCAAAGTGATATAATAATTAGCAATGACCAGAACATCTGGAAGCAGACAACATAAGTAACAATCCCTCTTTATTATAGTGTTACCTCCCCCTCTCCCTCTCTAACAAAAATAGAATCATTGAAACCAGACAACAGTTCATAATAATTATGATTTAATGACGGATCGGTGGCACAGTGGCTTAGCTTTGCGGGTTCGTATCCCGCACAGAATATATTAATAAATATTTATTTATGATCTACAAAACACTCTTCCGCGACTGGAACTCCTATCTCCTATAAACTCTCCAATCACACTCTTAATCTCATGGCTTATAGACGGGAAATGAAGCCGCAGTCTTCAACAATTAAACAGACAGATCTCCAAATGCATACTGCGGGACATACGCATCTTCAATACAGCTTGTAATGAAGAAGCAATCGAGCGGAACCAAGGCTCCAAAATTTTTGTCAGACATCTGTCTGCCAGAAAGAGTCAACTGTCAAAGCTGAAAACCGAGTGTGGCAGCATTATTTCCGGCACACCTGAGATTTTGAGTGAGATTGAGAGGTTCTATGGGCAGCTGTACACTTCATCGTTGTAGCCATACGTAAGTGTGAGTAACGATCCAAGAGCAAGTCTTATCCGACACTATTCCCATGATATTCGAACATCAGTCTGAGCGAAATTAGAATGGCTCTCCAGCACTTTAAGAACGGCAAGGCCCCATGTGAGGAACGAATCACATTGGAGATTCTAAAAGCGGTTGGAAAACCGGTACTTGATCCTTCAGAAGCTTTTTAATTCTGTCCTCCATGGTGAGACTACTCCAGAGGCGTGGAGCAAAAGTGCGGTGGTCTTGTTCTTCAAGAAAGGAGACAATGCCCTCTTGAATAACTACTGACCGATTTCGCTTCTGAGCCGCGTCTGGTGCTGTTTTCGAGAGTCATTAAGAATCGTCTCGCACGCAGACTCGACAACTTCCAGCCTTCCGTACAAGCCAGTTTCCCAAGAGGCTTTAGTACCATATACCACATACACACCCTTCGGTAAATTGTACATAAGACAGAAGAATACAATATATAAAAAAACACTAAGCATATATATATATATAAAATATCTGACGAATCGAGCTTATATACATAGGTGAACTTGATAGTTAGCACACGTAATTTAAGTCTAATTAAAACTTTTTTGATAACCACCAAAAACGCTCAAATTCATACCTTTAAAACAGAACTGATCGATGATTCTTAGACAATAATAACAAGTAATATATAATATTTATAAAACACGACACACGAGTGTTCTTTGGAAGACGTGCAACCGACTAGTCTATTTTTAAATAGACAGACAAGAAACTCGTATGAGGATCATTATCCTCATATCTTGTCTTACTATTATGCTTTTGTTTTGTTAAACTTATAATTATACGTTTAACAAAACAAAAACATAATTTATGTAAGTTATTTTCTCTTGAATATCGTAGAACTTGTTGTTGTTTTTAATGCAATACCGGTTCTTGCGGCAAAAACCAAATGATATATAGATATGATATTCCCTAAGTGATTTTATCAAATTACGGTGGATGTTAAAATAGCAATACGATTTTATCATTTCCCTCAACAAATCTAGTGATTTAAACAAATACCAGAAATGTTTCCGTGGAATGACAAAAAAAATCAATTATATTATAAAGGTATATTTGGTAAGTCACATAATCTATACAAATAAATAAAATTGAAGTGTCTGTTTGTAATGTCAAATCTACGGCTTTTTACTAAATGCATATGAAAGTATATACGATACTTATAACAAAAACACAATTTTTAAAATTTTTCTCTGTCTGTCGGTGTGTCTGTCTGTTTGTTCCGGCTAATCTCTGAAACGGCTGGACCGATTTTGACGGGATCAGATAGCTGATGTCATAAGGAGTAACTTAGGCTACTTTTATTTTAGAAAAAGAATTAGGGTTCCGCGCAAAAAAAAAACTAAAACCCCAAATAACACGCGGGCGAAGTCGCGGGGAACAGCTAGTAAATAAAAAGGTGTAATATAATGCAATATTGATCTCAAAAATCACCACTGGAACATGTATTTGAAACGAATCATAGTTACGTATGATACGTGTAACAATTTGATAATTGTTGTTATTCATTTATTATAACACGTAGTAGATTTGTGGCATCGTGATAACAAAGAACATCACTTTCCTTACAGGCACTTTTATTCGTTTTGCATCGTACTTTGGACTTTTATCAGTAATACTGTTACTGTCCTTTGCCCTCGAAAGAAATATAATTTTCCTGCAATTTCACACAAACTCAGCTTAGTTGATGGAACTGAATCGATTAATGTGGCAATTTGAAGGACGTTTCTAGAAAGCCAATCTCTTATAATGCCAACTGAATTACCTATTTGAAATATTGTTGTTCGTGTCTAATACAAACCCTATAATATTATTTACATCTAGTAGACCTCTGTTCACTTTAGGTACATCAATCAAAACGGTGGAACCAACTAATACGTCCTTGAATTTCTTCGAACGAATTTCGTTCATTTTATCAGCAGATCTATTTAAATTTTGTGAAGCATGTTCCCTTTGCTTTTTAATATTCCCTTCTCTTTGACATAACAATCATAGAACTCCAACCCACACCCTTCTTTGCTTGTCATATTGCCAAATATTGCATGCACTGAGTTTCCACAAATGTCACAAGTGTCAAATGAATGCGCTCCTGTAGATTCTTGTCCACAAACAATACAAAATATTTTCTGTACTCTCTCAACTGATTCACTTTCTGATGCAACAAGTGATCCAGCTGTTAACTCATCTGCTAAAATAGCCTCTTTATGTAATTCCACATGTTCTAATACAGAAGTCAAAGTGGTAACATTAACAGATTCAGACGGCATGGCTGAGATACCAGCTACAATTCGCTCTGAAATCTATGTGGTAACATTAGTAGATCCAGACGGCATGGCTAAAGCACCAACTACAGCTCGCTCTGAAGTCGAAGTGTTATCTTCAATTGATTCAATTGCTAGTTGTTCCTCTGAAATTGTAGCGTTGTTGTCAATTAATTCAGTAGCTGATACGTTTTGCTATTTAAAAAAACTGGCACAAATCCTCTACAGTAACTAACTTGTTAAGTAATTGTGTTGAAATATGAGTAAATTGGAGTCATGTTTTTGGTTCTGTTATAATAAAATAAGTAATAATTTTTTGTAAGGTGAGCGCTTAATAGTACGATGAAAGGAGGAATTCTTTTTAAATTAAACAAAATAACAGCCAATCGCCCCATTGTTAGTGTTATTAACAATTAACTAAGCCCGTAATATAGCTTTGACATCTTGGTTTTCGCGCTCAACTGACTCTTGACTCTCTGGATGTTTAGGCCTGCCAATGATAATTTTTCATGTTGGCCACAAGGTAGTTAATTTATGAATGATTGAAACAGTAAACTCAAGTCCATTGTCACTTTGTCGTATATGAAGACAACCGACTTCCAGGAAAATGTTTAATAGTTCAATTAATAATTCAGCTGCTCTTTTTGAAATCAATGGTCACAGAAAGCTGAATTTTGTTGCGTGATCCTGGTAATGTAATAGCCATTTATTATTTCTGTCGGGAGTCGACAGTAAGTCAATTAAATCAACCTGGCCGTTGATCAAATCACTAGAAATCACTAGAGACAATTGGGCAAAAAAGATACCTTTTATTTGAATTTTTTTGTAGATTGACATACCGTACACAGTTCCAAAACTTCCAGTACAACAAAAATGGGAATTAAATATCTGGATTTCAAATTTTATAGCATTTTATTTCTGTCTCCGCCCACCGCTTGATGAGTCTCACGAAGTATGGCATAAAATTCAGCTGGAGGTACTATTTTCACCACTGAGTAAGAAGTAAACTTTCTTTCCAAAATCAAAAACTTTGACAGTGCCTACCTCCATTATATCATATTTGTTTCCGTTATAAATTGCTTGTTTGTTTTCTAAGTTTCAGTACTGCAGTAGGTTTAAATTGTTCAATTGCTGTATTAACCTCTTCTAACCTTTCTCGATTCCATAACGGTTTTTTTTTATCATGCCGCCTCTCTAATATTCTCATAATAGCTTCATTGAACTGTTCTTCACACACAAACTTGGTATGAGGCTGATTTTGTCCCACATTCAAAGCCATTCTCTAAACTTGGTAAACAAACAAACGTAAAATTATACTCAATAGTGCAGCGACCTTCCTTAATTCGTGTTTAGAACCAACTGAGATAGAGAAACTTAGAGAAACTGCGGGTGCCGCGGGACGGTGGACCAGGGAGCGTGGTACCTGACTACTATGCGCGCATAACAAGAACTGACATGCTTTTTTGTCATTTCAGGAAATCACTTCAGGTATTTTTTTCAAATCACTGGATTTGTTTAGAGAAATGATAAAATCGTATATAAGAATACGATTTTATCATTTCTCATACATTAACATCCTCCGTAATTTGATCAAATCACTTACTTGGGAACTGACCAAATCTCTATTTTCATCATGTACCTGCGACATATATAAACTCGGGGTCTCTCTATGTTACAGACTTAGGAATAAGAATATCGGCAGTAGAACTAGAGTAACCAACATAACCAAACGGATCAGTAAGCTGAAGTGGCAATGAGCCGGCCATAAGCTCGAAGAACCGACAACCGATGTGGAAGAAAGGTTCTCGAGTGGCAGCTTCGTATACGCAGGTGAAGTATACAGCCCAATAGATGGGGTAATGACCTGGTAAGAAATTCAAGAAAATCTATGGTGCAGTTTGCAGTGCATGAATGCAGGTGGAAACTCAGGACCTAGCTTTGTGGTATTACTTAGACCTATGTTCAGATGGTAATGATGATGATTATATAAAAAAAAACTGTAGTAGATTTTTCCATTTGTTTTTAATAACCCTTTTCTTATACACATTCACATGTTGACCGTAATTAGTTTTCATTGAGAATTGGAACGATATGGACTACGTAGATGTTATTGCAGCTTCTGCTATTTATTTAATGAGTGCATATAATTATTATGTCAGTGCATTTCCTACACTACAGCAAAGTTGTAAAAAAACTTAAAGATGTCCTCGTTAATAGATTGACACGGTCGAAATTATTTTAAAGTTGCAATTTAGTTAAAAATTTATCAAATGATAAAAAAGGTATCAGGGTAGGCCTAGTTCAGTGTGCACTAAGATATGCGAAGGCTAACAATAAATATCTGGAAGGTCGATGATAAAGAGCCTACTAGTTTTCTAGCGTATTTAGACTGTGTTAACTTATATGGTTATGCCATTATGCAAAAGCAACCAACAGGAAATTTCTGATTTTTAGGTAGTGATGAAATATTAAATTTTGATAAAAGCAGTTTATCTGATAATTCTGATACCAGATATATTGTTGAAGTAGATCTTCATTATCTATTTGGCATTTATAACGATAACTCTGATTTCACATTTTACTCTGAAAAAATTATTCCTTTTGGAAGTAAGAGTGCTAAATGAACTGCCAATCTTTATGATAAATATAGGTAAGTTGTGCATTACATTCATTTAAAAGGATGTATCAAAAATGGATTAAATATACCGAAAATACATAGAATTCTATCTTTTCATCAAAACAAGTTTTTAGAGCTTTACAATTCACTAAATACAACTTTCAGGCAAAAAGCTACTTGTGATTTCGAAAGGGACTTGTTCAAAAACAAAATAATAAATTTTTTGGTAAAACCATTGAAAATAAAAGTAAACAAGTTGACGTTAAGCTTGTTAATGTCTGGAGAGATAATTAAAACAAACAAAATATTTGGAGCTGAAAAATACTATAATCAAACTTTAAAAATTTATCGATAATTTCGGAATCTCTTGTGTATTTTGTAATTTCGGAATTCAAATGCATCAAAGAAAATTATTCTCGATCGACGAATTCATGTAGGTTTTACAATTCTAGAAATTGCTAAAAGCTATTCTGTGATGAAACGTATATATCGTAATAATATGCCATCAAAAACATAACTTGTAAAAAAAACCATGTCTCGCAACTCAATTCTTCTACCGTAAAAAGTTATGAGATCCATGTAATACCAAGTCGGTTAATTTATTCAGTCCCTACTTAAGGGTCCTTCTGTCTCAACTTATTACGTAATTAGCTAACCTAACAACATCTTATAAGATTAGAATACTGACCATATCAATATTACAAATATTTTATGTTTTAAATACATAAATTGACTAGGCCATCGCATGAAATACGAGTACAATGTATCTCACAAATAATACATATTATATTCCATTAAATTGTTTTGTGCGATTGACATAATTAAGAAATTTTGACTAGATATAATTCTTAAAGTACTGGTTCAACCGTGCTCATATGTATAATGCATACTTGGTTACTGAAAATTCAGGCTTCTAGTTTTATCCACAACGAAGTTATAGGGGGTCGAAAATGGCCTGAACTGCTTCGAGAAAAGGATGGTACGGCCGTGCCGCTTTTTGCTCCACTTGGCGTCTCCAGATTCGTCTTTGTTACATAGATACAGATAGCATTCTATATTTATTATATACGAAGATTTTTATACAGATTTAAATAGTCATATACGATACGACACAAGTAACTTTGTGAGTGATTATGTGTATGGTATACCGAAGACGAATGCAAAAATACCCGGCTTTTTTTACAGATGAAATGAGTGGTGATATAAGTGAGTTTATATAAATAGGTGAGTTTGAGGGTTCGATGGCAAAACTGTATTGTATAAAGTCTCAAGCTGCATCAATAAAAAAAGCTACAGGCATAAATATAATACAAAAACATATAGATATAGATATACATATAGATAAATACAAAAAAGCCTTATTTTGCTATGAAAATTTGAGAGACTCTATGTGTAATATTAAATGATAAAATTAAAATGTTTTCTTGAAAATGAAACTTAATAATAGAATTAATAAATACAAATTTAAAAATATGTTTAGTTTTATTGCATTTCTTAAATATCTAGGTTCCTAATGAAACAAGAAAATTATTGGTTAATTTTACTCTTTATTGTACACTTTCACATACTTTTATTAATTAGAATCTCTCTATTTATAACTAACTATAATATATAATATAATGAAGTAACAAAATATAGCAATTAGGCTTTATACAGTTTTTGGGTTATTTTTTTAATAACACTATTAATAGCATCCATCACTTCATCATATGCGTCCTCTACCGCATACTGGGCACTTTTATTAAAAATTAATGAAGAAATTAATGTTGATAATGTCAGTGCATTAGCAATGAATGTTGGTTGCTAATGCACTCACATTATCAACATTAATTTCTTCATGTTTATTAACTTCAAATATATTAATTAGAATAACACGTTGACCTTAATATTGATAATGTCAATGATAATGCAACAACGCTTTTCGAAACCACGCTAGTTGTAAACAATACTTGTGTGAAAAATGGTGTACACAAGATAATTAAGAACAGACAAAATCTTCTTTTCAAATTTCCGCCGAGTTGTAAGTAGAAGCCCAAATAGGTCATGTGTCAATTTTAATTAAATATATTTTATATGAAGTGATCTTGACTACGTTTCATCAATTAACCATTGGTAAAAATTAAAACAGGAATTATACAATTGTATTTACAAGAAACATTATTAGTTGAACCTTGCAGCTTGTTCATTATTTTTATTATAAATACCTATAAATGTATATATAATTAATTAATAATTCCCATAATATTTTGTTTGTTGCCAACCCGCTCGCCAAGCTTGGCAAATATGGCAAATACCCCCCAAATGAATAAAGTTACTAAGAGACGGCCCCCAGTCTCCGGCTGCCCCGCTATTCCTGGCTACGGTGGCGACCATGGTAACGGCGGGGCAGGGGGTGCTAAGAATCTCCGGTGGAGGTTCGGTTGCCACCTTAGACGACTTGACCTGGCAACGTACAACGCACGCACCCTGAGGACTGACGAGAAGATCGTGGAGCTGGAAGAAGAGATAGACAAGTTGCGCTGGCATATTATAGGATTATCCGAAGTCCGAAGAGAGGGGGAGGACACGGTAATCCTCGAATCCGGCAACTTGCTCTATCACCGGGAGGGCGACCATCTGTCCCAAGGAGGTGTCGGATTTATCGTCCACAAGTCTCTCGTTAACAACGTCGTAAAGATCGGGAGTGCGTACCTTATACTCAGAATCACCAAACGGTATTCGCTGAAGGTCATACAGGTTTACGCACCAACCTCGGCACACCCCGATGAGGAGGTGGAGGAAATGTATGAGGATATCTCTAGAGCCATGCATTCCTCCAAAACCCAATATACGGTGTTAATGGGAGACTTCAATGCAAAACTAGGCACAAGAGAGAACGGTGAGCTGAAAGTAGGGAAATTTGGAATAGGGCAACGGAACCCAAGGGGCCAGCAGCTGGCCGACTTCATGGAGAAAAAGGGACTCTTTATGATGAACTCTTTCTTCCAGAAGCGGCCCCACAGGAAGTGGACCTGGTCCAGCCCCGACGGTTCGACAAAAAATGAGATTGACTTCATTATGACGACCAGACGACAACTGTTCAGTGATGTCTCCGTGATCGCGAGGGTGAAAACTGGTAGCGATCACCGAATGGTTAGAGGCACACTGAACCTTAACGTTAAGTTGGAGAGGTCTCGTCTAATGAAGTCAACGCTCCGTCCCCCTCGTGCTCTGTTCCAAAGTCCCGAAATCTTTCAGCTCGAGTTACAAAACCGTTTTCAGTTCCTAGAAGACTGCAATGAAGTGGACGATATGAATGACAAGCTCGTGGAAACTGTCCATGCGGTCGGAGCTAAGTTCTGCAAGACCTGCCGCAGAAGAAAACAAAAACTCTCCGATCACACTCTTAATCTCATGGCTGTTAGACGGGAGATGAGGCTACATTCTTCAACAGACTTGACAGCATACAGGCATCTGAACAGACAGATCTCCAAATGCATGCGGCGGGACTTACGCAACTTTAATACAGCTCGTATTGAAGAAGCGATCGAGCGGAACCAAGGCTCCAAAGTCTTTGCCAGAGATCTGTCTGCCAGAAAGAGCCAACTGTCAAGACTGAAGACAGAGTGTGGCAGCATCGTTTCCGGGACACCTGAGATTTTGAGTGAGATTGAGAGGTTCTATGGGCAGCTGTACACGTTATCGTTGGAGCCACACGCAAGTGTGAGTAACGATCCAAGAGCGAGTCTCATCCGACACTATTCCGAAGATATCCCGGACGTCAGTCTGAGCGAGATTAGAATGGCTCTCCAGCACCTTAAAAACGGTAAGACCCCAGGCGAGGATGGAATTACAGCGGAGCTTCTGAAAGCGGGTGGAAGACCGGTACTTGAAGTCCTTCAGAAGCTCTTTAATTCCGTCCTCCATGATGGCATTACACCGGAGGCGTGGAGCAGAAGTGCTGTGGTCTTGTTCTTCAAGAAAGGTGACAACGCTCTCTTGAAGAACTACAGACCGATTTCCCTTCTGAGCCGCGTCTACGTGCTGTTTTCGAGAGTCATTACGAATCGTCTCGCGCGTAGACTTGACGACTTCCAGCCCCCCGAACAAGCCGGTTTCCGAAAGGGTTTTAGCACCATAGACCACATACATACCCTTCGGCAAATTGTACAGAAGTCCGAAGAGTACAATTTGCCACTATGTCTGGCGTATGTGGTCTATGAGAAAGCCTTTGATTCCGTCGAAATTTGGGCGGTGCTGCAGTCCCTTCAGCGGTGCCAAGTTGACTGTCGGTATATCGAAGTGTTGAAGTGCTTGTACAGTAGGGCTACGATGGCTATCCGAGTACAGAACCAGAGTACGAAACCTATCCAATTGCAGAGAGGTGTAAGTCAGGGTGACGTCATATCCCCGAAACTCTTCACCGCTGCATTGGAAGACGTTTTCAAGCTTCTGAACTGGAAAGGATACGGTATCAACATCAATGGCGAGTACATCACTCACCTTCGATTTGCCGACGATATAGTCCTTATGGCAGAATCGCTGGAGGACCTAAGCACTATACTCAATGACCTCAATAGTGTTTCCCAACGGATAGGTCTTAAGATGAACATGGACAAAACAAAGATCATGTTTAATGTCCATGTCACACCTATGCCGGTAGTTGTTGGGAACACTAAGCTCGAAGTTGTTGACGAGTATGTTTACCTGGGACAAATAGTCCGACTAGGTAAGTCCAACTTCGACCGAGAGGTCAATCGACGGATTCAACTCGGCTAGGCAGCGTTCGGGAAGCTACGACACATTTTCTCGTCAGACATACCTCAAAACCTTAAAACGAAATTGTACAACCAGTGCGTGTTGCCAGTGATGACTTACGGAACTGAAACGTGGTCCTTCACAGCTGGCCGTATGAGGAAGCTCAAGGTCGCTCAGCGAGCTATAGAGAGGGCTATGCTCGGAGTTTCTCTGCGTGATAAACTTAGAAATGAGGATATCCGCAGTAGAACTAGAGTAACCGACATAGCCCAACGGATTAGTAAGCTGAAGCGGCAGTGGGCCGGCCATATAGCTCGAAGAACCGACAACCGATGGGGAAGAAAGGTTCTCGAGTGGCAGCCTCGTACCGGTAGGCGAAGTGTAGGGCGACCCCCCACGAGATGGAGTGACGACCTGGTAAGGCATGCAGGAAGTCGATGGATGCAGGTGGCTCAGGACCGTGCTTTGTGGCATTTCTTGGGGGAGGCCTATGTTTAGCAGTGGACATATGAAAGGCTGTAATGATGATGATGATGATGATAATATTTTGTATTATTTTTTATTTTGCCTCATCTGCAATGTTCTACGCTCTATAGAAAATGTGGCGTATGACATGACTGACAATCTCTCGAACGTTTTATCTAGGTACAAAGATGTTTTACGTTTTCATCGCCTCCACATGATATTTTTGTCACCCAGATCTTTGTCTTACAGAAGATACCATTCTGTATCTGAAACGAATATGAATATTGCTACAAAGTAATAGGCTATACAAGTTCCTCTACTGGCCACAGGACTCTTTTTATTTCTGAGAGGGTTTTAGGGCAAGGAAATGCCCGCTCCGCTGCCCCAATGCGTGTTGACAGAAATTGCAATTACAAATTTCTTTCGTGCTGTCGGGGATCAAACCCGAGAAAAATTTACAGCGAACGCTTTGATCCAGATCTACTAATACGACACAAATAAATACGATTTAACACTTACTTGAAACTTGAACACTTGATAGCTCGTGACGCCTACCGGACAAAGCTACAGCACATTATTATTGAAAATGCGTAACCGCGACATAATTCTCAGTGATGCGCAAGCATAACAGTCAGTTTGTACAACTTGTATAATTGTCATCTCTGCATTCTATTAATCTTTGCACTTTTATAAGTAATACAGAACGTAGTTGCTAGACGGTGTTGACGTCGGCTAAAATCTCTGTGATCGCCGTTTCGTCAAGGTCATTCACAGGCTAGTTAAAGCCTTAAATCATTATTTCGTGAAATGGTGGATCACTTAACGAGTTCAAAAAGTTTACCATTTATTGTAGCTTCGGTTCCATACGATATTGAGCTCGATATTCCAACCATTTGAATTTAATTACAATACCGATCTCATATCTATACGGCTCACTAACTCGGGTGAGTTAAGTACTGTGGTTGTTTTAACGCATGAATCGATGCTTTAGCGAAATGCGACTAAGGCGACACGATGCGACTAGCAAAAGTGCCGATATTTCTGCCATCTTCCACCAGCTTTGGCATACGTTTTACATTCTTAATTTCAGATAGAATGAGCATCGCAACTCTACCGAACCTCCTTTCGAGTGCGTTCATAATTTCTCCGGTTCACACAAGGTAAACAACAATGATCTTACCGCTTCCTTACCGATGCCTTTTTTTATATTATGATAAGCCAACGCTTAACTACAATCCCAACTGATGGTAAGAGATAATGTAGCCTAAGATGGTGAAAGGGAGAGGGAGGAATTAAACTATGCAATTCCTGTGCACACTCTGCGAAATGCAACCTGTAGAAAACCGAAAGGCTGACTACTACAAAACATAAACATTCAATTTATAATGCTTACTACCTAAAAGTTATCAAAAATATAACACTATAACTTCATTACCCCTGTTACCCAGAGGGGTAAGCAGAGACTACGAACTTCTATTTGGCACATTCCTGACATATTTTTTATAGAATAAGGGTTAAAAACGAACACACAGTCCACCTGAGTATAAGTGGATGCTGTGGCCCATAGACATCGACATCTATCTAACGTATGACCGTAAGACAACTATTCATATTACACCTAACATTGCGCAAACATAAAGAATTAACTTATGACCCTAAGATAATTGATAACTAGCGGAGAAACAATAGAATATGCAGTAATACAAAATTAAATACAGCCTTCTTCAAAAGACAACCTCGCTGCTCTCGCTCCTTATATAAACAAAAATTATGTTGTCCTTATATGAATTCATAAGAAAACATAATATATCCAAAAACTTTGTAACTAAGTTTTCTATAAAAAATAACTATATAAAAAAATCTCATACACACACACACACACACACACACACACACACACACACACACCCGCACACACGCACGCGCGCACTCACACATATACACACACACACGCGCGCGCGCGCGCGCGCGCGCGCGCTCTCGCGTGCCCTACTAGTCTTAGCTGTGTTCGAAGCTGGTAAGATTGGTTTTAACCAAATTCGGTTCACCAATAAGCCTCTTAGCACGCCTTTCCATTGAGTCTAAAGCTGCTTAGTGGCATTTTTCAGCACCAGCCCATATACGGCAGCAATACTCCATGCTCGACCGGACTTGCGCTTTATGTAAAGTAAGCAGCTGTTCCGGTGTGAAGTATCGCCGCAACAAGGACTCCTAGCTTCGTTGCAGCTCTTTTGGTCTTGGACTCAATGAACCGCCCGAAGTTTAAATTTGAGGATATCTCAACCCCCAACAACCGAAGCGTCGGTGTATTCCAGTGATACATTTCGTAAAGAAGGAGCCAAGGTAATTTGGCGCCTTTTTGCAGTGAAGAGACACGCTTGTGTTTTGGAGGCGTTGAATTTCTGCAAAGTCTGAATTTCCGAGACTGCCTGTTATTGTGAAATTCACACGCTCTACCGTAACATCTCTTTCGGACTGCATATCATACATACTTACCGTCCATCTTATGGTTAATGGCTAGCCTCTGCAGCCCAACGACCCCTGTATCCAACAACAAATCAAAAAAGCTTCACCTCTAAGGACCAAGACGGACTGAGTCGCCCCCTGTAATTATATAATACTGGCTCTCTATATCCTTCACACAGGAATACAGCAGTGCACGTGCAGTTTGGTGACAGAAATAGATAGGTACCTACTTAAATGGAATCCTAAGCAGGAAAATCTAAGGCAACCTAAGGATTTTTCTGAAGTAAACTTATTTCTATACGTTTGTGTACTGAGTCTGATAACGCACTAAACAGAAACCACAGGGTTTTTGTTATGTCTCTTCTCTACATAGTATAAAAGAAAGTTGCTTCCCGCGGTCTGTATATTTCGATCTTTTAAACTACATAACAGATTATGCATATTATATATTATATAATTTTTCTGTCCGTTTGTATGTGACTGAACTCCTCCTAAACGGCTGGACAGATTTTGATGAAATTTCGTGTGTGATTAAGTAGATTAGAGAATGGTTTACATTCACAATTGGACACGGTAGGTGGCGTTGTTATCGAGAGCCAGAAATCAACCGAGCGAAGCCGGGGCGGATCGTTAGTGTTGTTTGTGGTGGTTAAATGATGTTACCCTGAGAGTAAATTATAATTGTACTATTTTCAACAGTTATTTTATGCATTGTAGGTTTAAGAACAATATTCACGCAAATGAAACCCGTAATAAATAAATAATTAACAATGGGTGTGATGAAATAATTTATAGCTTTTTTTTGTTCAATTGTTCGTAACAGTTTATTTAAGACTGTAGTGCATCCATGATATACGTAATCTTTATTTTAATGAAAGTGTTAAGCGAGCATACAACCCTCCACTCAAGGTAAGTGGCCTCTGGCTTTGATTTATTTTAATTCACCACAACCCCTTATTTATTTTTTAAGTTATATTATGGTTAGTTATACCATGCTATATGAATGGGTCGGCTCGACCGGGATAAGACTACGCTCTCACATAATACCAGCGTATAATTATAGCAGCTTTACCAGCGTAAATTAGCGCTAGCTCAGCTTATTTTCCAAATCAGCAGTAAAAAAATGACTTTCATAAGTATTATGTAATAATCTATATTGAATAAAAATCATTATTTTCTATTCTATTCTTCATTTTGATTCTTAATGGAGGATACATGTAGCTGTCTATAGGCCATAGCATCCACTCACCATCAGGTGGACTGTGTGCTTGCTTGTCACACTTATTCTATTAAAAAAATTGTGCGTATCGGCTCCAACTCGTGACTAGAGTTCTCAGACTGGAGGCTGGAGACTCAAGAAAAACGATTGTCTAAAAATATATACAATAGGCAAAGGAAGTAAAGGAATACCTTTATATTTTTTTATAAATACTGATTTGTTAAAATATTGAGCAAGTGGATGAGTTTGTATATTTGGGATGTTTATTTAGCAGGGATGGTAGATATAATAAGGATATAGAACGACGAGTGATCGCAGGAAATAGAGTGAATGGGGCTCTACACGCTATTATGAGGAGTCAGAATATGTCAAATAAGGCACGTTTGGCAATTTATAATGCTGTGTTAGTCCCTACTTTATGGTAGTGAAAATTGGGTCTGGCAGAAGAAGCATGAGAGTAGAATAAATGCTGTAGAAATGCGGTCATTAAGGAGTATGCTACGGCTGAATCTGAATGACAGGTTGAGAAATAGTGTGATAAGAGAAAAGTGTGGTTTGCAAGATGACGTTGTGACCAGGTTTAAGAAAGGAATGCTTCGGTAGTTTGGTCATGTAGAAAGAATGAACGAGTAAAGAGTGACAAAGCAAATTTATGTAGCAGAAGTGAACGGCAGGGTCGGGAAGGGACGCCCTTGACGAAGGTTTATCGACCAAATCGGCGATACATTGAAATGGGCCAGATTAAGAGTACCCTTAACCGACGAGCGTGTATGCGTATGTACGAGTATGTAAAGTAATGTGAAATGTAGGATGTAAAGGAGGCGAGAGAGGTGTGTCAGGATCGCGCCAAATGGAAGTCCGTAGTCTCTGCCTACCCCTCTGGGTGACAGGCGTGAGTGTTTGTGTTGTGTTGTGCGTGTGTGCGTGTGCGTGTGTGCGTGTGTGCGTATGTGCGAGTGTGTGTGTGTGTATGTGTGTGTGTGTGTGTGTGTTATGTAAACGATATTACATAAATCTTATATTACTACGTTACTCATTTCGTGCTATGAGAGATTCTACTACCTATCTATTTTTCATACTGTGCGCTATATACGAAACGAATCTCAAGGAGTGAACTCCAAAATACACAACATCGTTAAAGTGCATCGAATGAAATGCACACTGCATGAATGCAATGAAATGAAAATTATATTTATTTCTCCGCTGCAAATGCATAGATAGATCTACTAACAAACTTAACAGAAATATGGAACGTTGTGATGTTTTTGTGGCGGACTGAAGCCTAAACTAGAGTATTCCTGTATTTAGGATTCTAGGTCGCTCGCTCGCTAACTACTTCCGAGTTTGTTGGAATTAGCGGAATAAAGTAAAAGTAGAAGGGCACTGTGTGCGTGTACGTACGTGCGTGCGTGCGTATGTGTGGGGGGGGGGGGGGGTTTCTGTGTGTTTTAGTATGGACGTGTGACGTTTGTCTAATGATCAAAATTTGTTACGTAGTTTTAAAGATCGAAGCGTACAGCATGTAGACAAAAGATGTAACAAAAACCGTGTGGTTCCCGTTTAGTGCGTTATCACACTCAGTACACAAACGTATAGAAATAACTTTAGTTTAGTAAAACCGTGCGTGCGTGAGTGCATGCGTGCATGCGTGCGTGCGTGCGTGCGTGCGTGCGTATGTGTACGTGTGGTAGTGTGTGCGTACGTGTGTGTGCGTGTGTGTGTGAGTGTGTGTGTGTTTTTTTCATATTTTTCATACAGTTATTTTTTATAGAAAACTAAGTTACAAAGTTTTTGGATATATTATGTTTTCTTATGAATTTATATAAGGACAACATAATTTTTGTTTATATAAGGAGCGAGAGCAGCGAGGTTGTCTTTTGAAGGCTGTATTGTGTTTTGTATTACTGCGTATTCTATTGTTTCTCCGCTGGTTATCAATAATCTTAGGGGCATAGGTTAATTCTTTATGCTTGCGCAATGTTAGGTGTAATATGAACAGTTGTCTTATGGTTATACGGTAGATAGATGTCGATGTCTATGGGCCACAGTATCCACGTACCATCAGGTTAAAAATAAAGATGTGTCAGGAATGTGCCAAATGGAAGTTCGTAGACTCTGCTTACCCTTCTGGGTAACAGGCGTAATGTTGTAATGTTATATTATATATAATGCTAATTATATGTATTTTGTTTACAGATGTTGTCTTTAATGCTTGCTACTACCGTATTGTTGCTAATAATATGCTGGCCTATTGCACGTTGGTATCAAGTGAAAAGCTATTGGTACAACAGAGGTGTACCGTATTTACCGCCACATCCGCTGATGGGAAGTATGACGTTTCTGCAGAAACAAAACCCTGTTGGTATCTTTTCTAGTTATTTATTAAATTTCTTATAATTTTGCACCTTGGCATTTAAAATTGCGAATGTGGAATTTAGCGAATGTGAATTAAAATATATTAATATTTTATAAATAAAAAAGCCCTTGAAAGTAAATTTTTTTAAGACATGAAATTGCATATGCAGTAAAAATAACAAGTCAATCGCTAATGTTTTTAAATATTATTATTTTTTCGTATTCGAAAGAATGAAAATTGTCTTCCGATTCTAAGCTATATTTGAACATCAAGTCTTTAGCTCATCGGTAAGATTGTTTAAAAATAAAATAAAAACGTGGTATAAAATGTACAAATATAACATAAAGTGTAATTTCTTTAATTTTTTTTCATTATTCTAAGCCAGTGTTTGACTACAACTGATATTAAGGGGTGATGTAGCTAAGTCGATGATTTTCAACTTTGGATGCTGAACGACATATTCAAAATAATTAATAATTTTACAGGCATATTAATTTTAATTTTTATTATAAAGTACGCGTACGTTACGCAGGTGAAATTAAAATCATTGGCATCATTTTAATTTCCTTCCAGTTCCAACGCAGTGTGTATATTATACTCAGGATACAAACTACGTATGAATTAAAGAGTCACAAGTTTAGTTTTAATAATGTAAGGAAAAGCTTAAAAATAATTATTGCCATTTTTTTCCTGTATCCTGTATAAACGGTAGAAAGATAGACGCTGGCACATCATTCAATTCTCCTGTTGCTGTATTTAAATCTAAAAATTGAAAACAAAGTAACTCTGTATCTATCTAATGTATGAGTCTAATGTAAAAGTATTTTTAATTAGGCTTGCTTGTACTTTATAACGTGGTAGAGCCACGTTGCAGCTGTATTTTTGTTGCAGCACTAATGAGTCTGTTTGACCGGGCCATAATAAAATGGCAACCTAATGCTGCTGTGTTTCTTGGTGAGTGTAGAGAACTGGACATCCTTTTTTCAGGTAACGAAGCATTCCATCACTACAACAATCTGCAACAACGCATCTGCATGTTGATTCTTAGTAACTGATATGGATGTCTATGGATATGGTATCTTTTTTTTATTGTAAGAGATGGCAATTTGCATACAGAATCACCTGATGATAAGTAACGACCGCCGCCCATGAACAATTGCAAAACCAGGCAATTGTTCAGGGGCGTTGCAGGTTGCCGCCCTTTTTAAAAAGAGTAGACTCGTTTTTTTTTCTCTTCCCATCAGGTGAAATTTTTCAACCTTAATACTATAAAAAAAGTTTATTTTTATTTTTAGGCAATGTGGTTTCGATATTTGTATGCAAACTTCCGTTCCCCGTATGTTGGTATTTGGTTGTTCTGGCGACCCGCTCTGGTTGTTCAATCACCAGATATTGCCCGTAGAATACTTGTGAAAGATTCCGCTATCTTCAGAAACAGATTTTTGAATTCAGGAAAAACAGATCCAATTGGAAGTTTGAATATATTTACTACTAATGTAAGTAAAGTTTAATTTTTTAATTTCATTATTTATTTAAAATTCTTTTATTTTAAAGTAAAGTAGTATCATGCTTATGTATTACTTACGGTGAGTAGAGAGGACCGGAGACCCTTTTACTAGAAACGAGGCATTCTATCTTAGTCCTCAGGGTTGACAACGCATCTGCATTTTTATTCTTAATCGAAGATAAATGTAGATGTTTATGGGCCACAGCATACATTTACCATCAGGTAGGCTGTGTGCTTATTTGTTGACCTTATTAAGGAAAAAAAAATATTTAGTCCTTATGATTTTAATGAATATTTGTTACTTTTTTTTATAAATATAGGTCTTGTAAGTTGTAACTCTTATTGATGTTAAAAATAATTTAGCTGAGCCCTTCCTCAATTGTGCAACTGTCCCCGTGACCACTTATCCCAACACCACTATACCAGTAAATACACACCACCGTCGATAATAGAACACGTGTGATGAGGCACCATCAGGAATTATAGATCTGCGATGGCTATTTCTCGGATCTCACCTAATTAACTTTTAACAGTTTTAATAATATAATCGATTTCCGCAAACGAAGCAAAGCGAGCCTTTACTAGAACAAAATGCCACTTTTTGTGGTACACTTTTTTTTTAAAAAAAACAAATCATTTGTACCTGAACTTGAACATAATTATTCATATTTATGTCTAGATGTGTAATCAATCATTATATATAGAATATCCACATATGTAGTGACTCCATTTGTAGGCTTCATTAAGTACTAAATAATGGATTGTTGGTCAGTTTATTATTTGTGTAATTTATAGATGTTCAAAAATGTGCCCATTAAATCACATAGAGTTGGGTTATATTTAAAAAGTCACCCAAAGATGACCCACGCATTAATAGTTATATATGTACATATAAATATATACAAGGTAAAAGTACAACTTTGTAATGGTTCGTAAATCGTGCTCTGTAAAATATGTACTTGTAAAATGCTGGAGTTCTCAGCCATAATATTTGCTATACTATACTGTATGCTTGGGGATTACAGTATTGTGAAGTGTTGTTATCAAAAATGGTTCTATCACACCACATGTCTTAAGGATATTGTGAAGAAATATAACCTTCACTTTGATATAAAACAACCAACTAGAGGCAAATCCTGTCTTGATCTTATTATAAGTAACATTGATGAAGCAATTGGATCTGTGCATTCATTATGGCTGTCAGATCACGATACTGCATAGGTATTAAATTTTACTGCGAAAAGTAACAAGAACATCACACCAAAATCTATATATACATATATTGGACACTAGTCTGAAGAAAATATAGACAGATTTAAAAAATATTTAAAATGCATTTCATTTTGTAAAGTTTATACTCAGACTGATTTAAATACAGCGTTTGAAGAATTTTTTATCCTCTTCACATTATTCTATAAACTATGTTTTCCTAAAATAAAAATAAAAACCAAAACATTTACTAAACTAACATGGATATCCAAAGGCTTAAAAAAAAGTTGTAGAACTAAACGTAAACTTCGATACAAGTTTTATATGACTAGAAAAATTGTTGATCGAATTAAATATATAAATTACGATAGACTATTAAAAAAATGTATAAACATTGCAAAAAGAACAACAAACAATAAATTTGTATTGAATAGTAAAAATATATGTAAAGCTACTTGGACAATTATAAAAAATGAGACTAATCGTGTATATACTAAAAACTACATAAATAAAATAATGAATAATGGAAAGGCGGTAACGGAACCTGCTGAAATAGCATCTATTATAAATAATTATTTTATTAACGCAACAAATCAAATAAATTATAAAATAGAAAATACAACTGACATGAAATTACCCCAATCAATTTTTCTGACTCCTATAAATGAGAATATTATCAAAAAAACAATAATGTCTTTAAACAACACAAAATCTGAAGGCTATGATTCCATATGTACTAAAATAATTAAATCGTGTAAGGATGAAATAAGTGAAATATTAGCATTCCTGATAAATCTTTCACTAGAGTCAGGGACTTTTCCTGATAAATTAAAATTTTTAATAGTAAAACCTTTATACAAAAAGGGAGATAAAAGTGATATAACCAACTATCGACCAATTGCACTAGTCCTAGTCCTCTCAAAAGTATTTGAAAAGGTGATGCATTACCAACTTACTTCCTTTTTTAGTAAATTTAAGGTGATAAAACAAAATCAGCATGGTTTCCAAAAAAATAAATCCACAACACATGCTGCATTTACATTAGTGAAGGAAGTCTTGCAAAATTTAAATCAAAGAAACTATACAACTGTAGTATTTCTTGACATGTCGAAAGCCTTCAATCGCGTCTCACATGATTAGTTACTTATCAAACTACGAGTAGAGGCTAACGGCATAAGGGTACCTGCATTAAGTTGGCTAGGAAGCTATTTAAAAAATAGGTCACAGTGTGTAGAAATAACACAATTAAATTCTAAGAACATAGCTCAGGTATATAGATCTGAATTCAAAAACAACAATTTTGGTGTTCCCCAAGATAGTATACTTCCAAGGTTGTATAATATACCATTGTTGGTTATATTATACATAAATGATTTACCTGATATCTCCACTGACACTGACTGACACACACTACTAGCAAATAAAGAATTTGAATTTGAATTTATCTGTGAACTGTATTTTAATTTATTATTGCCATTTGTAAGTCTTTCCTAATGTTAAGAAAAATCTTAATAAACATAAATATAACTTATTATCTCCAGCGGTTCTAAAGTGACATATCTCCAGAAGTTAAAGGATTTTTTTTTCAACTGAATTACGAGAATTAAACAAATGAAATAAAATAAGAGAATTTACTTCAAATGCTCCCTTCCGCCATTGTGCTACTTTATTAGAACTACGTTGGCTTCGCAGGTCGATGTAGTACGTTACAGACCGTGCAGATGGCGCTATTACAGAATTATTTCATTAGTAAAAAAACAACATAGGAATTCAAAATCAATAGATAGATACAAAATCAATTGCTGTTCTTCAGTATATTGCCAAGTATGCGAGCAAACCTGAAGTTAAATCGGACGGTATGAAAGATTTCATTAAACAAACAGTGCAAGCATCTGAAGATAATAATGATGTTCAATATATAATTCAAAAACTTTTCATAGAAGTGTGCACTGAAGGGGATTATTCTGCACAAGAAATATTTTGGATTTTAATGAGTTGGCGTTTGTTTCGATCGTCTCGACAGTTTATATTAGTTAATTTATCAAACAGTGAATGGAAGCATATGTGTATAAATAAAGAAAAAGGAAATACTTCTGTTTCAAGTTCTTTACAAAAATATCAACAAATGCCACTAAAATTTGAAAACATGTGCTTACATTATTTGTTTACAAAAATTTTTCAAAGAGAGTCAAATTATTCTGTTAATAAACTTTCATTCTTAGTCATACTAAAATTTAATTATGACCCTAGTGTTAAAAAAAATTATAATTCTATCAGTAACAAGTTTTATTATATTATATTCACTGGCGTCAACAAAGTAACATTTTAATCTAAAAAAACATTACTCAGAAATCTGTATATGAAAAACGTTTTGACATAAACGATAATGTAAATTATAACTTAGATCACATGCTACATAATTTGGAAGATGTCAACGGTATTGAATTAATAGAGGAAGTAGACATAGAACAATCATATAATTGGATGGAAATACTCGCTGGAACAAATAATATTCAGCAAGAAGACGATACAGGTAGAAGAGAAATGGACATAAGGCATAATTGACATTTTATTTCAGATAAAAAAATACCTAAATGTATTATAACATTTTATTGATACTAAAAAAGCTGCAGAAAATATCAGTCAGTCAAAATAATTTGAATATTGAAGATAACTTTTCAAATATTACATTTCCTAATGAATAAATATATTCAAAAAACAACTTAGTTATTTACAAGGAAATGAAGGAAAAAATACCAATTAATCGAATCGTTACTCAATATAAATTATTAAGAGTAAATGTCGCCATCATTATTACCATATATCATTATACCAACTTTTGAATGAATGAACCCTTTTGAACTTTTTGGTTAGCTTTTGTTGCTAACCAATCCAACCACGCTTTCTTCTTTTCTTGCACAACACTTTGTACATCTTTATTCATACACACTTTATAGTTCTTTCTTCCTTTCCTTCTTTTAGCTACCCCGCATACCTCAATAGCAACATTCACGACCCCTTTCTTAAATGTCTCCCACAAATCTTCAATCACACCTATCTCTTCTACGCCTTTAAAACTTTCTTTCAGTTTCTCTACATACTCGTCTTTCTTTTCTTTCTTTTGTAGATTTTCTACTTTTACTCTGCCCAAAACACTCGTAGGCTCGGCCCCTCATTGTCGCCATCGTTTAAAGAGCATTTGGGCTATGACCAGGAAGTGGTCTATGTCGAGACCATAATACATCGCGGTATGCCCGAGTGTCTAGCACTTTCCTCAGTCTTTCATCCACAATTACAAAATCAATCATACTTCTAGACTCACCCTCATCTCTTATATACAAATGGATCTTTTTGTGGTCAAACTTTGTGTTGGCCACGGACAGATTCCATTTTAAGCTTACTTCAAGCAGGCTTCTCCCATTGTAATTCACTCTCTCGTCCCCAAACGTACCCAGAACTCCTTCATTCCCATCACGCTTTACTCCAACCCACCCATTACAGTCCCGTATCATCACGATCCGTTCATTTTCTCCGCATTTATACAAGAACTCTCTCATGCTATCCCAAAATTCCTCTCTCTCTTTTTGGTCTTTTAATGACCCACCTCCACGCAGATCCGTCGGTTCATAGACCCCAAGGATAAGCAAGCGAGTGAGTCCGACTTTTAACCTAATCCAGAGGAGTCTTGGGCTAACACATCCATCTCCATCACACATTCAACTATTCGAGATGAAAGAATCACACCAACTCCCTGACAGCCTCGGCTGGTTTGGGGGACTACCAACCAGTATGCCGTGTATGGGCCATGAACCGTGGTCTCACATCCTTTCCTCTTGGTTTCGTTCACGCACAGAATATCTATGCATCGTTCATCCACCTTACCATCCATTCCTTCGCTTACATTCAACGTAGCGAAGCGACTCTCCGTGGGCCGCTTTTCGCCCCCGCGAGAAACGAGACGTGATGGGTGGCGAACCACATCGCCGCCATTTTAGGTAATTAAATTATTTTTATGATTATCCATTGCGTTCCCACGAATAGCGAGGGAAAGGTTTGTGCCCCCCAGCAGAGCCCCACATGCCAGGGTAAGGCTGGCCTAATTCTGGGGTCGCCCGTTCCCAGGGCAGTGTGGCACGCTAACGACTAGGCTTGCCCCTAGCTATGCATCCATCCGCGCGCCAGACGTTTGATTGGCGGAGAGGGTAGGGATAGGGAAAGGGATAGGTGGTCTGAAAAGGAAAATTCGTAAGTTAGGATGGGAAATAGGAAATGCCGGGGTCGCATACCCGTATACTATACCACAACTACCGGACAGGTAAATTGGGATGAGTATCCCATGACTTACTTATTATTACCCATGACTTAATATAAATGGTACAACTATATATGCCGAACTTCTATTAAGAGCTCATAAGATTTATAAGGATCTCAGTTTGTATTCACTCGCTCAGTTTCGAGAAGAAATGGCCAATTGTGAATTTCTATTTATGGATGAAATGAGTATGATTGGATATATGTTTTATATCAGTTTGCTGATTGTGACGTTAAAAAGAATATCTTAGCTGTAACTTCTAATACAATTGGTAGTGATAATTTCAGCCGAAACCTGATTCTCCCGCTATTAGATCTCTTAACTCCCATCATAACTAAAATTTTCAACAATTCTATAAATACAGGAACTTTTCCGACACTATATAAAGATGCTCAAATTATTCCACTAACCAAGAAATCAAGTCTCAAGTTCTTCTGTGATTACCGTCCTACTTCCATATTACCTTTTCTTGCTAAAATTCTTGAGCGTCTTGTCCAACAGCAACTTAATCTATTTCTGAATCAAAATAACCTCTTAAATACATTCCAATCAGGCTTTCGTCCTGGCCATAGCACGGTCACTTCTTTGGTTAAAATCACAGTGACATTCGGACAGGAATGGAGAATCGGAAAGTTACTATTCTTACTCTTCTTTATTTCAGCAACGCCTTCAACACAGTCGATTTCGATATACTTCTAGCTGTGCTCCGTTCTATTAACGTATCTCCAGCGGCAACCGACTGGTTTCGTAGTTACTTGTTTGGACGCCGTCATTGCATCCATATTGAAGACACTTATTCCACGTGGTGTTCTCTGGATGCAGGCGTCCCACAAAGTGGCGTGTTGTCTCCTCTCCTCTCCTCTCCTCTTTTCAATTTTCTATACGCTCTATCACTTCAGGAACAACTTCTCTCTGCCATCTTTATGCAGACGCTCTCCAAATATATTCTCAAACAAGTATCAATAATCTTCCATCTGCCGTCCTATCCACAAATCGTGATCTAGCTATTATTTCAGAATTTTGCACATCTTATGGAATTAAGGTTAACCCTAGTAAAACGCAGGTTATAGTGATAGGTAGCAACAAACTACTACAAAAAATTGCCTGCCTTTCGTTTGTTTTGAGAATTCTGCTATTCCTTACAGTAAGGTTGTAAAAAATCTAGGGGTTCTAATTGAGAGTACAATGTCACCACAAATTGAACAGATAAGTAAGAAAATGTTTGCAGCTTGTGGAAGTCTCAAAAGACTCCGAAATTTCTTGCCCATTTCTACCAAAATTGCGTAAGCACATTCCATTTTGTCGCCTACTTTAGACTATGCAGATATATGCTACACTGATATTACCATGGAGCAATTAAACAAGCTTGAGCGTCTTCAAAATCTTTCCATTCGGTTCATATTTGGTTTACGCAAATATGACCATGATCCCCAATTTCTAAATCAACCCAAGTGGCTCCCAATTCACCTTCGCCGGAATGATCATTTACTTTCTTTACTTTTTTGTGTTCTGTTTGATCCGAAATATCGAAGGTAACTTAAGGAACAATTTCACTATCGACATGAATTTCATGATCGTAGGTCGCGTTCCGTGTATAGCTTGGCTTTGAATACTCCTTGCAGCCTAAATTCTTTTTAAAATAAGTCATTTACTTCACAAGCAACCCGACTGTGGAATACATTACCACTTAACATCTAGCAAGCGCAATCTTTACGGAGTTTTATAAAACAACTGAAGGAGTATTATTGGAATTTCCCGTCATAATAATAAATTATATATATTTCCTCTTTATATTAATATTTGTTTTTTGTTTAATTTTCTGTGGATATATATATATATATATATATATATATATATATATATATATATATCCACAGAAAATTAAACCGGACACTGTATATATATATACAGTGTCCGGCGGCCCCGTTATTCCTGGCTGCGGTGTCACCACCGGACACACATGGTCACCCATGGCAACGGCAGGACAGTGGGTGCTAAGAATCTCCGATGGAGGTTCGATAGCCACCTAAGACGACTCAACCAGGCAACATATAACAAACCCACCCTGAGGACTGACGAGAAGATCCTGGAGCTGGAAGAAGAGATAGACAAGTTGCGTTATAGGATTATGGAATATTATAGGTAATCCTCGAATCTGGCAACTTGTGTATCACCGGAAGGAGGCCCATCTGTCCCAAGGAGGAGTCGGATTTATCACCCTCAATTCTCTCGTTAACAACGTTGTATCGACGAGGGTTGCGTACGTTATACTCAGATTCACCAAACGGTATTCGCTGAAAGTCATACAGGTTTACTCACCAACCTCGGCACATCCCGATCAGGAGGTGGAAGAAATGTATGAGGATATATCTAGAGCCATGCATTCCTCCAAAACCCACGAAGACCGAGTGTGGCAGCGTCATTTCCGGGACACCTGAAATTTTGTGTGAGATTGAGAGATTCATTGGGTAGCTGTACACATCATCGTTGGAGTCACACATGTGAGTAACGATCGAAGAGCAAGTTTTATCCGACACTATTCCGATGGTATTCCGAACGTCATTCTGAGCGAGATTAGAATGGCTCTCCATCACCTTAAAAACGACACGGCCCTGGGCGAGGATGTGATTACAGCGGAGCTTCTGAAAACGGGTGGAAAATCGATACCTGAAGTCCTTCAGAAGCTCTGTAATTCCATCCTTCATGGTGGCACTTCACGGGGGCGTGGGACAGAAGTACAGTGTTCTTGTTCTTCAAGAAAGGCAACAACACTCTCTTGGATAACTATAGACCGACTTCCCTTCTTAGCCGCGTCTACGTGCTGTTTTCGAGAGTCATTACGAATAATCTCGCACGCAGAATAGACAGACGATTTCCAGCCTACCGAACAAGCTGGTTTCCGAAAAGGCTTTAGTACCATAGACCACATATATACCCTTCGGCAAATTGTACAGAAGACCGGATAGTACGATTTGCCACTTTGCCTTGTATATATGGACTATGAGGAAGCCTTTGATTCCGTCGAAATTTGGGCGGTGCTGCAGTCCCTTTAGCGGTGCCAAGTTGCCTGTCTGTATACCGAAGTGCTGAAGTGTTTGCACAGTAGGGCTTTGATGGCTATTTGAGTACAGAAACAGAGTAAAAAACCTACCCAACTGCAGAAAGGTGTAAGATAGGGTGATGATATATTCCCAAAACTCTTCACCGCTGCATTGGAAAACGTTTTCAAGCTACAGGACTGGAAAGGATACGGTATTAATATCAATTAATAACTAACATCAATGGCTAGTACATCTCTCATCTTATATAGTCCGTATGGCAGAATCGCTATAGGGCCTAAACACTATGCTCAATGACCTCAATAGTGTCTCCCAACGGATATGTCTTAAGATAAATATGGACAAAACAAAGATCATGTGTAAAGTCCATGTCACACCTATGCAGGTAGTTGTTGGGAACACTAGTTGCAAATAGTCCGACTAGATAAGTCCAACTTCGACCGAGAGGTCAATAGACGGATTTAACTCGGCTGGGCAGCTTTCGAGAAATTGCGGCATATCTTCTCGTCAGGTATACCTCAAAACTTGAAAACAATAATGTACAACCAGTACGTGTTGCCAGTGATGACATATGGAACTGAGACGTGGACTCTCACTGCTGGAACAGATTTACAATAAAGCGAGATAATAAAAACGTGATAAAAATTCCGAAGAACCACTACTATATTAAGTTTACATGCAACTTATGAATCGTCTTTGCATACAGGATCCACTGTGGTCTTCAATAAGAAGACGTTTAACTCCAGTCTTCACGTCGTCAAAACTCAGAAATATGTATGGATTCGTATCTGAGAAGAGTAATGAACTTGTTCAGCGTATTAAAGCGGATATGGAGAAAGATGGTCGAGCAAACATTAAAGTAAGTATTGCAAGGAATTGTGTCGTAAGAAAGGGAAAGTAAATCAACTGTGCTGCTCTGAACCATTTCTCACATTAATTTGCTGACCGGCCGATTGGATCTTCAGTTTACTGATTCGTTGGTTAATATTTGTTATCCTGGTTTCATTGCGGATATTGTATCCAAAAATATGTATAATTTCGGAAGAACCCATGAGCTATTTGCCTGTGTTTCTGGTGTTTAAAATTTAAAACTCTAACACATAACCCTTTTTTCATGTGATAGATAATCTTTACTGACTACACTACTGACGTCGTTGGAACGGCGTCTCTTGGTGTGTCCAGTGACGCAACAATAACCGGCGGAGGCGCGCTTCGGGCAATCACCAAGGACTTCATGCATTTTAGTTTCTATAGAGGGCTGTGCTGGTCCAGTATTTTCTTCTTCCCCGAATTAGTGGATATTTTCAGGTTCGTTCTTTACTAGTTATTACAAGTGATAAAATAAAAAGAATTGTACAACCGAATTCAATATAAATAAAACGAGAACATCATCAATGTATTCGAAGTCAATTAAATACGCATTATTAAGGATAACTCAAAAACTACTGATCAGATCTTGATGAAACTTATATCGGACCACATTAGAAGCACCAGCTTTCAAATAAAAAAAATACAGTCGAATTGAGAATCCCCTCCTATTTTGAAGTCGGTCGATAAACAATATAGAACATGATCATTATTAATTAATAATGGGTTAAAATTTTATTAAGTAGGTATTTGTTATAATAAGGTAACAAACGAGCATACAGTCCTTGATGGTTAGTGGATGTTGTGAAGCATACATCTATAACTATCCTCGATTAAGAATAAAAATGCAGACGCGTTGTCATCCCTTAGGACTAAGATGGAATGCCTCATTTCCAGTAAAGTGGATTTCCGGTTCTCACAGCACAGCAGCACATTGACAGCATGCTCCTTCCCCGGTTGAGCCAAATCATTCGTGCTACAATCACAATATAGCTGCAGCGTGGTACCTCGTGATAATGACCTACAAATAATTGTTCCGGTTCTGGATGTTCGTCCATGTGCAATTCATGTGAGTAAACTATCTCTAAGATACAAGAGAAAATACGAGGGTAGCGTTTATTATTTGCGTGTATATTTTTTGACGATCGCAATATTGAGAGCTCCGTGCCGCAGTGGCTCAACATGATTTTAAACGTGGTAGAGCCATGCTGCAGCTATGTTATAGTTGTAGCACGAATGGGTCGGCTCGACCGGGGAAGGATCACACTCTCACAGAATACCAGCGTAAAATAGCATGTTAACGCTGCTGTGTTTCGTATGGTGAGTTTAGAGACCCTTTTAACTGGAAACGAGGCATTCCATCTTAGGCCTCACGGGTGACAACGCATCTGCATTTTGATTCGTTATCGAAGATAGATGTAGATGTCTATGAGCCACAGCAACCACTTACCATCAGGTGGACTGTGTGCTGGTTTGTCACCCTTATCCTATAAAAATAACAAGTATTTCTATGGTCTACAAATAGCTGTCCCGATGCTGGATGTTTGTCCATGTGCAATTTATATATGTTAACTGTCCTTTTACTTGATACTGGCACAATTACAATATACGAGTCCATTAACAAAGAAAAAAACGACGTTTCGTGCGCCAGCGTCGCCAGACGCCAGCCACCCGCCTTAGCCCTGAGCTAACTCTTTCGAGAGAAAGAGAGATCTTTCCCTCAAGATAAAACAGCTACACTATAAACATTGGATAGAATAGAATAATTTTTATACAATATAGATTATAGTACATAATACATAATGAAAGTCGTTTTTTTTTTACTTTTACCACTGGTTCGCAAAAAAGAACCTCTGTCCTGGGAAGAACCAGCAAGAAACCCAGCGTGACTTTTTTTTTTAAAAACCACAATTTACAATATCATATTTAATACAATTATTATGAAAACATTTAGAAACAGCATGGTAGCGATCACCTCATTCCCAGGGGTTATTATCAGTCATGTACTCTTTAGTAGTATAATAACCCTTACTAGACAATGTTTGCTTAATAAATAATTTAAACCTTTTGATAGAAAAGGTCTGCATATTTTTGTCATATACTTTGCTCCATGAAGGAATTACTGACCCTTTGGAGTCGAGTAACTGGTTTAACTAATTTGTGTTTGTTCCTAGTATGTACAGAATATACATCACTATTTTTAATAAAACTATTTTTGTTTTTGTGTACATATAATAAGTTCTCGTAATTATATTGAGAGGCCAAAGTTAATATATTTATTTCTTTAAAATTTTCTCTAACGGTTTCCTTCGGACCTAATTGAACAAAAGGACTCTTTTTTTGTCCTAGATTTTCGTTATTCCCGAAGGCTACAACAGATTACTTTAGAAAAATATATCACGAAGTAGTTGCTCAACGCGGCGGATATGAAAAAAGTTCAATTGGCAACAAAGACCTGCTGGACGCTCTGCGGAAGATCAAACAAGATTCTATTAGGGATAATGAAGGTACTGAGTGCAATCTTTATTTTTGCTGTTGTTCTTGTACATAAAAAACGTAGGATATATACATATACACGTTCCACTCCTGGGTGCTCATTCATCTTAATAATCAAATAATCATTAATAATAACCATTCATATTAAATTACTTTTTATATCCCCGAAACCCTTTACCGACGCATTAGAAGACTACTGGACTGGAAAGGGTACGGTATAAACAACAATGGCGAGTACATCACTCACCTTCGATTTGCCGAAGCTATGGTCCTTATGGCAGAATGGCTGGAGGACCTAAACACTATGCTCAATTACTTCAATATTTATTTATTTAAACTTTTATACACAAAAGAAAAATCGTACATATGGTGGAATTAATGCCTTAAGGCATTCTCTCACAGTCAACCATTAGGCTAAGCAGAGATAAACGTGTGAGAGGTAGTGCAGCAAAAGTAAACTAATAATGAGAAAAAAAGGTAACGAAGTTCGAATAAACTAGAATATATACATATATATATATATATATATATATATATATATATATATATATATATATATATATATATATATATTGCTTTTTATTTAGAAGATATTCTATACATATATTATAAAATGTAAATATATTAATACAGACGTACACATACATTAATCTACCTAAATACTTTAAATATATACATTATACTATATACATATATAAACACATGTATCTAAGCCATTATAAATAAGGAAAATATGTGACGATAGAATCATTGTTTAGGAAAAAGCGTTGAAAAATTTTTCCGGCGATAAAGAGATTGCAATGTTGCAGTAACTTTGCGGCTTACCTGCCGGATCTGCGTGTTCCATGAAAGACAGCTATCAGCGTACAAACCAAGATTCTTAACATGTGGAGAGTATGAGATAGCATTGTTGTTGTACGAAATAAACGGCAAAGTGGAGATACCTAATTTGGATAAGTATTTAGAGCTACCAAAAATGATCGGTTAAGTCTTAGAAGGATTCACGTTAATTTCAAACACAGTGGACCATTCAAAGATATAATGTAAATCTTCGTTTATTAACGCTATTGAATTATTAATATTGGATGGCTCCGCTTGCGCATATAGTTGTAGATTATCGGCATACAGATGATAAGAGCACTTGAGGTTTAATGTGACAAGATCGAAAAAAACAAGAATACAGAACATGTGAGAGAATACCGCCTTGTGGGACACCGGCTAATACATCACTCTAATTGGAGACATTATGGCTAGAACGCACGGCCTGTTGGCACCCTCGAAGATATGATGAGAACCAATCCTGGGCTGAAGACGAGATATTCAAGTGAGAGAGTAGAACTAGCAAGCTAGAGTGGTCAACAGTATTAAAAGCGTTAGAAAAATCTATTAAAATAAGAACTGCTAATTTGGAATTTTCCATACCCTCTCGAATATTTTCAGTGACCTGCACTACAACCGCCCTTCTCAAGGGCGGTTGTAGTGCGATGCCCAGAGGAAAATCCAGACTGATATGAAGAAAGAATCTTGTTTTTGAAAATAAAAGTAGAAATTTACTTATAAGCAACAACTTCTAAAACTTTAGATAAACATAACAGGATAGAAATTAGTCTGAAATGAGCAATAAGATAATTTTGGAAGATAAATGACAGAGGCTTTACGCCAGAGTGCTATTGTTATATAGTGTTATATTGTGTTTCAATGAATAGGTTTTAAGATAAACATTGACAAAAAAAAGGTCACGTGTAACGTCCATTAACATCCATGCTACGCTTCAAGTTATAGTGCCTACCTGACGAGTAGGTTTACCTAGGACAAATGGTCTGACTAGGTAAGACCAACTTAAACCGAAAGGTCAATCGACGGATTCAACTCCGCTGGGCAGCGTTCGGGAGATAATGACACATCGTCTTGTCAGTTAGGTATACAAAACCTGAAAACAAACAGTGCGTGTTGCCAGTGATGACTTATGGTTCTGAGACGTGGTCCTTCATTGCTGGCCATATGAGGAAGGTATTCTCAGAATGCAGGGTTTTTTATAGAATAGAATAGAAAAAAATAGAATAATTTTTATTCAATATAGATTATTACATAATACTTATTGAAAGTCATTTTTATAAGGTTCGGAAAATACCTCTGTTCTGGGAAGAACCAGCAATAAACCCAGCGGGACTTTTTTAAACATATTTCACTTCACAATAATTTTATTTTTTTGTTTGTACAAATTTTAAATTTTAATAGAACCAGCATGGTGGTGATCACCTCAATCCCAGGGGATGTTTTCATTTATGTATTTTTTGATATTATAATAACCCTTTAGTACAATTTTTCTTTAATAAAATTTTTAAACTCATTGATCTAGGGTAAAAGTGTATACATTGCCCCATAAATTAATTACTAATTCTTTGGAGTCTAGTAACTGCTATTACAAGCTTATGTTTGTTCCTAGTATTAAAAATATGAACATCTTTATTCTTATCAAAGCTATTTGTGTTTTTATGAACATACATTACATTTTAAATTTTTTTGTATTTATTAAAAATTTTTTCTTCATTTATTTTATCTAAGAGACTCGTTGCAATTTAATTTATAAATTGCCCGTACGGTTCTCTTTTGCAAAACAAATATAGCTTCGATGTCAATCGTGTCACCCCATAGCAAAATTCCATAATACATCACGCTATAAAAGTAACTACAATAAACTATTCTAGCTGTCTCAACATTGGTGAGACTTCTAATGTTTCTTACAGCATATGATGCAGAACTAAGTCTGATTGCTAATTTAGACATATGGAGGCCCCATTGAAGCTTCGCGTCAGTAGTAATACTAAGAAAAACAGTGGTATTCACAAGACTCAACTCCTCCCCGTTTAAGACAACACTGGTATTAGAATGTTTAACATTATGTATTGCAAATTTAATACTTTTTGTCTTTTTGCTGATTAAGAGTAAATTGTAGGAGTTAAACCAAATGTACTAATTTCGATAGAGCATTATTTACATTATCAAAATTAATTTACTGTCGTTTGAGTTTGAAAATTAAAGAGGTATCACCAGCAAATAATACTATATCGTGATTGTCCCCTACAAGATAAGGTAAGTCATTGATATATACTAACAGGAATGGGCCAAGAATCGACACCTGAGGAACACCCGTTGATACTACTGATCCGGAGGAACCTTTATCCTTGATGACTTTTTGAGTTCTATTATTTAAATATGAAATAATAAGTCTAAGTGCAATATTTTTGATACAGATTTGCCGGATAGACTAAAAATCAGGATATCCGCAGCAGCCGGCCATGTAGCTGGAAGAACTGAAGAAACCACCAATAGGAAAGAAAGGTGCACGCGAGGCAACCTCGTACCTCGGACCTCGCACGGTCCAAAGCCACCTGCATCCATCAACTTCCTGCATGTCTTACCAGGTCGTCACTCCATCTAATGAAACTTCAGCTTACTAATCCATTGGGCTATTTCGGTGTCTCTGGTTCTACTGCAGATATCCTCATTTCTAAGTTTATCACGCAGAGAAATCCTGAGCATAGCCCTCTCTATAGCTCACTGAGCGACCTTGAGCGTCTTCATATGGCCAGCAGCGAAGGACCACGTCTCAGATCCATAAGTCATCACTATCAACACGCACTGGTTATACAATATCGTTTTCAGATTGAGAGATATACCTGACGAGAAGATGTGTTGTAATGTCGAAGTTGGACTTACCTAGTCGGACTATTTGTCCCAGGTAACATACTCATCAACAACTTCGAGCTTAGTGCTCCCAACAACAACTGGTGCTCCCAATAGGTACTCCCATAGGTGTGAACTGGACGTTATACATGATCTTTGTTTTGTCCATGTTCATCTTAAGAGTTATCCGTAGGGAGACACAATTGAGGTCATTGAGCATAGTGCTTAGGTCCTCCATTGATTCTGCCATAAGGACTATATCGTCTTCAAATCAAAGGTGAGTGATGTACTCGCCATTGACGTTAATATGCTATCCTTTCCAGTTCAGTAGCTTGAAAACATCTTCCAATGCAGCGGTGAAGAATTTTGGGGATATAGCGTCACCCTGTCTTACTCCTCTCTGCAGTTGGATAGGTTTCATACTCTGGTTCTGTACTTGGATAGCCATCGCAGCCCTACTGTAACACTTCAGCTATTGGATTTACCGACAGGCAACTTGGCACTGTTGAAGGGATTTTAAGATGCTGGAGAGTCATTCTAATCTCGCTCAGACTGACGTTCGTCACTATCCCACAATCTATGCATTTTTGTGGTACACTTTACTGAGAAATTATCACACTTTTGATTTGAGCTTTGACATACTATTTTCGATTCATTTCTATGTGTTATCAATCATAAAAATATTATTTAAACCACATTAAAAAAGAAGGTATAAAAATTGTTTAGGCCAAACAATTAACATTTGAAATTTGCATTCCATTCGTGTCCGCCCGCTGACTTTGTAAAGGTCACCCTTGCCCCACTCCCGTGTGCGTCGCTCGGCAGAGGGCGTGGGCATAGAACGCGAGTGCAAAAGGTAGTAGCTCGCTGGCTACGATGCGGCTAATCCGCGTATCTTGGTTATCGCTGCCGAAGTTCACGCGACCGGTGTAGGGTCCAGATGGTTAGATTTAGTGCGTGTTACTTCGCAACGGACGGAATTGTGTTTCGTGAAAACCGCCTCGGATTAGGTTGTCTAGGATTTAAGTTCTTGACAAGAGGCTCTTATTGTGTTCGACTGATTAAAGTCACTTCTTTGAAAGTAATTGTGCAAATTATATAGTGATTGCGTTGAAGTGAATTTTGCAATATTTAACTTGCTGGGGTGATGCGGAATTTTGCACGCGCACGCCGAGAAGATATACGGTCTAGGATTCGAACCGCGCATCCCTTGTTCGAGAGCGTCTCCCGATTGATTGTCTGGAAATCATTGTAATTGTGCCGTCGCGTAAAGTGCCCTTTTTCGTGTGTTGGCTGGTTTGTTAGTTTTGCGTGTCAACGAGGCGTATTTTGAATTCTTATCGCGGCGTGGTGTTTGATGTCGAACGAAGGAACTTAGTTGTGTTTAACGCTGCGTATGACTCATGAAGAGATCGCGTTAGTTCCCTATTTGTAATTTGGCGATAAGTGAATCCGGGACATTGAGTGTTGAACTTTTAACTACTGTCCGTTACCGTGTCGGATATCACGTGTTCGATTCTACGATGAATGTGGAATTAGGCGAGTTTAAGTTAGTTAAATGTACAATGAAGTTAATAGACTGAAATAGTGACGGGAAGAAGGAAGTGGTCCAGCGGGGAAGACTGCTGGAATGATGCAACATTGTGGGGCAGCCTGTAAATCGGCCGCTGCCGGTCACCGCAGTTGGTCCAGGTCTTAGACACATACACATCACTAAACACTACTTGCCATGCGCCTTACACCCACTTACGGCCTGACCGAGCCTTGGGGCGATCTTAGAGTCGGAAACAGGTACGTACTTTATTTTCCTAGCATTCTCCCTGTTCACGCCCAAATGCTGGTTGCAAGATTTGACACCGGAGGGCGCTCGGTTCGGTGCCATACCGGTTTTGACGTTCGGGCGAGCGGAGTGGCTTTGGCAGAGGGCGCGAGCGCGGAAGTTAGTTGCTTGAATGCAGTGCTGTCGATCGCACGTCGTGAAGTCGCTCGGGATAACCTCCATTTTTTAGAGTCGGTATTGTTAACAAATTGTGCAACGACAAGGAATTGTAGTCTAGAATTAGACGCCGGGTTGACAAATTGTTAGGAAGTTAACATTGATTGCGATCAACGTCTGAATTTGTGTGTGGTGCGTGCCTAATTTACCGCGAATTCGGTTATTCTAATTTGATAGCGTATCTAAGTGCATTTGACAATATTAATTTGCTCGTGCGGTATTTGATATAGTTCGGAGACATTTCCGTGGTCGGTTGAACGCTGAACTTTGTGACACTAGAGAAGGCCGTGTTAGGTTTTCGAAACAATTTGTTGCGGAGTGAGTGAAGGTGAACTTTGACCTACGAGTCGTACTGCGTGTTACGCTTTATAATAAACGGGAGTTAATTGAGTCTTGAAGTTAGTTAATTGTACGCTAAAGTTAATAGACTGACATAGTGGAGATCGTCATCGTCAGAGGCGTAAAGGTGATTCTTGGAGTAGTGTATTGTCCTCCTTCCATTGACTATTTCGCCACTTTAGAAACGGCTCTCGAAAAATTGTCTCTGAGTGTGCACACTGCATAATCATGGGTGATTTTAACACTAACCTCTTGATAAATTCTAACCGTTCCCAAAAACTTCGTAAAATCATTGAGTCAGTCAATCTTCACATTCTACCTTCAGGGGCAACTCATCATAATTTCGACTCCAATGACTCTTTGATTGACCTTGTTATTACAGCTTCTCCTGATCATGTGATATCACATGGTCAGTGTTCCGCTCCAGGATTCTCGCGTCACGACCTCATTTATGTTGCATACAAGCTAAAATCTCCTAAATCATTGCCTACTTTTATTCACTTGCGCAACTTTTCTAAAATTAATTTGGATAAACTAAGAAGTGACGCTTCTAATTTAAATTTTGATCTATTAAAATTATCAACCACTGTTGATGATATGTTATCCATCTTTAATAATAAAATAATTAGCCTATATACCGCCCATGCCCCTGTACGTAAAGTTAGACTTAAACATCAACCTTCTCCTTGGATAACTGAGGGAGTTCGGATGGCGATGACAAGGCGGAATAGGGCTTTTCAGCGTTTCAAAAGAGAGCGTACGGAAGAGAATTGGACATGTTTTAAGAAAGCTAGGAACAGATACAATCAGATGGTGCGTAACGCCAAACGCCGTTATATCCATAATAATATAATTAATCCTTCGCCAGCTAATGTCTGGAAGTTTCTCAGGTCAATTGGCGTGGGTGAGATGGAGCCTACTCTGGAGTGCGCCTCTTATCTGTCTTGTGATGACATTAATCACCATTTTGCTTCTGCTCCTGTTATGGACACTACTGTACGATCTCAAACGATAGCTTATTTAGCTTCTATCCAATCTCCTCAAATTCCTTCTTTTCAATTTTCTCCAGTTCATCAGGATGGCCTTAAAAAAATTGTTCTATCAATTAAATCCAAGGCTGTAGGTTGTGATGAAATTAGCAGAACTATGATAGTCAATATACTGGAGTATGTACTACCTGCACTTACTCTCATTATAAACTTTTCGCTGGACTCAGGTCAGTACCCAAATCTCTGGAAAAAGGCTTTCATACGCCCTATTCCCAAAATAACGAATCCCACATTACCTAATCACCTTCGTCCGATATCTATTTTGCCCTTTCTATCCAAAGTTCTGGAAGGCTGCGTACATAAGCAAGTCTCCAATTTTGTACTTAATCATAATCTACTCAGCGATTATCAGTCTGGGTTTCATCTCGGTCACAGCACCACTACAGCATTACTCAAAGTTACGGAAGACATCAGACAAGGTATGGAAAAGAAAAAATTGACTGTAATGGTGCTTGTTGACTTTTCTAATGCTTTTAACGCAGTGGACCATGATGTCCTTTTATCTATCCTGTCCTATTTAAGATTTGCACCCTCAGTCTTGGATTGGTTCTCTTCATATCTTCGCGGGCGTCAGCAGTCTGTCCATATGGGACAGAAGAGTTCCAAGTGGGCTAGTCTTGATGCTGGCGTCCCGCAAGGCGGTATACTTTCTCCATTAATTTTCTCAGTTTTTATAAACTCGATCACATCTATTCTTAACTGTTCGTACCATCTGTATGCTGACGACCTCCAAATTTACTTGCGATCATCTATCGAAGAGCTCCATGATGCTATTAGAATGTTAAATCTGAACTTGGAAGCTATTAAAGAATGGTCTAGGCGTTATGGAATATCAGTTAATCCAACGAAGTGTCAAGCTATAATCATAGGTAGCTCGAAAATGTTGTCATGTGACAAGCCTACCTGCTGTCTATTACAACAATATACTGATACCATTCTCTTCCTCTGTAAAAAATCTTGGCCTGTATATGGATAACACAATGAACTGGTGTACGCATGTCACTGAAATTAGCAGCAAAGTCTTTGCCACTTTACGATCCCTTTATCGTCTGAAGAACTTTCTTCCAATCAAGACTAAGCTAACACTTGCGCAAACACTTATAATACCCATTATTGATTATGCAGATGTGTGCTACCCAGATGTGAACCAAAATCTTCTTAATAAGCTAGAACGTCTTCTCAATAGCTGTATTAGATATATATTTGGTCTTCGAAAATATGATCATATCTCTCATTATCGTGAACGCCTTAAATGGCTCACTATCCAACAAAGACGAAACTTAAGAATTTTGCTTGTTCTTTTCTCAATTTTGAATAATCCAACTTCTCCAACATATCTGAAGGACAAATTCCTATATCTCTTTTCAACTCATGATAAGGTTCTTCGCTCCTCATCTAATCATAAGCTCAGTATTCCATCTCATTTCACTGGATTCACCAACAATTCTTTTACTATTCAGGCAACACTACTCTGGAACTCCTTGCCCGAAAACATAAGAAGAGCGCCAAGTAAGGATTGTTTTAAAAAGTTGGTACGCGACTTTTTTTTGAGTCGAAGTGATGTTCGATGTTAAGAATGGTGATGATAATTTTGACACATTTAGATGTTTTATTATTTGTAATTTCAATATATGTATTTTATTATTATATGTAACGTATATATTATATCTATGTATGATACATATTTTGTTCATATATTTACATATGTAAAGTTTTTGTATATTATACGCATATCTTAGTATGTATGTATGTATGTGTGTATGTGTATATGTATGTATATATGTATATATATGTATGTGTGTGTATGTATGTATATATGTATATATATGTATGTGTGTGTATGTATGTATATATGTATATATGTGTGTATTTGCACCTGCCACAAAATCTCATCACTCCACGGGTTGACTGGCAGAGAATGCCGCTAGGCATTAAGTCCGCCCTTTGTTACCCTTTTTATTAATGTGTAAACAAAAAAGATTAAATAAATAAATAAAATAAATAAATAGTGAAGAAGAAAGAAATTGACCGTGGGTGACGTCGCTGGAGATTACCATAATTTGGAGCGGTGCCGGAGTCCGGACAGCTGCCGACTTCAACGGTCTAGTCAGGTCAATCACATCCACACCACAAAAAACACCACCACACTTGCACATACACACCTCCGTCCTGACCGAACCTTGAGACAGTCGTCGCCTCAGATACAGGTAAGTACTCTTTATTTGACTAGCCTCCCCATTAAAAAACATTCTTCCACATAGCCATCCGAGCTCGAACCAGCGGCTGCCCGTTGAATCTTCCGCTCATGGGCCCCGGGATATTGAACCTTTGCAGGGGCAGCTGCGGGCCGTAACAAAAATTTTCATTAATTAGATTTTTATTGTGTTACTAACGCCATCTGTAAGAAAAGTAAAAGAATAATTTGTTGTAGTATCACGTTAGATGGCGCTGATTATAAATTATGAATGGAGCATAACTTGATGAAAAAATGTCGGATAACCTCACAGGTTCCGACATTGTTTTGGACCAACTTATTCAGATCTAGTCTGGCCAAAGTCAATAATATATTTTTTGTAAAACAATTCTTTTTTAAATGTTACTTATAAGAATTCGCGAGCCAATACAAAGTTTTACTTTTAGCTAGTTTATATTGAAATGGGTTGTACAAAATTTTTAAATTTACCACTTGTTAACAATTAACCTTCCCTGATGAAGGTATTTCCGAGAACAGAAGTGGGAATTTCTGTTTTATTTCTGATATTATGTTCAAAAATTGACATCAATCTTGAAAAACAAAACAAAATTTAATAAAATAGATGGTCTTTATTTTTCTATAATCTAAATCACGCCACATTTACAGATCCTACCTATTCAGAGCCAAGGCGGGTCGTTAGTCTATTCCATAATACATTATATTGACTTGTTATTGTATACCGTTACAGTCTATAAAAGTCCACTGCTGAGCATCCTCCATCATGAGCCTCCCTCATAGATTGTCTTATAGGGGAATATTTGCAACAGTTGCCACGCTTGACAAACGGGTTGGCAACCGCAGATTTTTGCTTTTAGTCGTTATTAGGAAGACGCTGCAGCACATCTCCTGATATGTTCCTTTCTATCGCATGTAATGACACCCACGGGATGATATGGGGTAGTGGATATTCTTACACCACACACTACACTTTATTGTTATTGTCTCGCTATAATTACTGAATATAATATTATATATTCAAGACATCTCCGATGACACATTAATCGCACAAGCAGCCGTATTCCTACAAGGAGGTTTCGACACGACGTCATCGATTTTGACGTATTGCGTTTACGAACTGGCACATCAGCCTCACCTACAGGTACGTTTTGATAAGTGGAATTAGTTTTTTGTAAAAAGTAGTACAGTTACAGGTCCCATTGTTGGGCACAATACTCCTTTCATTTCTGCGAGAGTGTTCTATAGGATTTCGGAGAGTGTACCCAAGAATTACATGCTTTAATTCTTTCCTCTCCTTTCCACCATCAGAAAACCAGGCGGACGGCGTCCTCATTGTTGACGATAATCCACGTATTAGAGCTAAACGATTTGCTTCATCTTTCGTAATGCGTGGAAAGAATAGAAGGAAATAAAAGGAGTGGAATAATATGCCGGCGTCTCTTTCTATATGAATACAATCTGGGCAACTTTAAGATAAGAGTGAATAGTCTTTCGTTCCGCTAGGACAGTACGATTTACCATCTAGGGCTTCATTACGACTTACCATCAGGTGAGATTGTGGTCAAGCACTGGCTTATAATAAGTTTAAAAAAAACGCCACACCCATATCCAAAGTGGGCTTGCCATGGCAACTCGGAGAAGCAACCTCGGCCCAGTGCTTGGGAAAGCCCTCGGGCCAGCCGTGTGGGTTCCTCTTAGTTCACCGTGAGTGATTAAGCTACAGCTACTTAGCCCTCTCGCCGTAACAAGGCAGTAACCTGTTGGAAGGAGGGGGGGAGTTCTATCTGACGCAAGATAACTAACCCTGTTTACAAGGCATACCCAGACCGGAGTCACTCAGCAGAGTTAAATGAGGACGCCTCGTATTAAGATCGTCAATCCAGAAAATCCTCCCTGTATCGGAGAAAGTCCATGTCCAGCAGTGGACTTTTGAGGAATAATGAAGAAGGAGAAGAAGAAAGTAAAAAGTAAACTTACTTTAATTTCCGCTACTTTGTAATTTTGTAGAAAAAGCTGTACGATGAGCTGAAGGAAGCCAAAGAGAAAAATGGAAATAAAGAGCTGGACTCCGTTGCCCTTCATGGTCTGATATACATACACTGTCTAATGAAAGGTTAGTGTTGTTGCCAGCTATTACTAAGCACCTAGTTTAAGAAGCAGCATAGTTTCCAGCAGCTCCTAGATATCGCCTTACTATAAATGATCAGGAGGATTCCGTTAACAACGTTAGTAATACTTTACAACGATAACTCATTTCTAATTAGAATTAGATTCCATCACAAAGGGTTATGGATTTTATGGAAAAATTATGACTATTAAATAAATATCTTTGGCCTGGTTGTATATTCTTGTGTAATTTATTCTTTATTTCATCACTACAGCCCATTAAAAATCCACTGTTTAAACAATTAATGTTCCCCCAATTAATGCCAGAGAGCACGGTCTTGAGCAACCTGCATACATCCACATCTTGCATGTCCATCCATCCAATACATCCTATGAAAGTCCACTGCTGAATAGGCCACCCATTTAGATAACTTTATATATAGTTTCTCATAGTTGCCAAGATTAAGAGGCCGTTTAAGAAAAGAACCGTAGCTTTTTTTATTCAGCTGTTATCAGAAAGATTTTGCTGCCCATCTCCTGGTTCAGGTTTTCTCTGTCGCCTCATACGATATCCAAGGGATGATATGGGGCAGTTGATATTTTTACAAGCATAGCGGGAATCGATCAGTTTGACCGGAGAAGGACCACGTTCTCACAGAATACCAACGTGAAAAAACAGCTTATAACTACTGTGTTTCGTATGGTGAGTGTAGAGAACCGGAGAGTGTGTTTAATGGAAACGAGGCATTTCAAGGGTGACAACGCCTCTGCATTTTAATTCATAATCCAGGATAGACGTAGATACCTATGGATGACAGCATCCACTTACCATCAGATGATTACTTATTTACCATGAGACTATGTATCCGTTTGCAAAGACACAGTTGGAAAGAACTACAAACAATGAAACAATATTCACATAATTTATATTTTCTGAAGTCTGAAGACCAACTAAAGATCAATTTTGAATGTGCGTGACTTTTTAATTTTTCCAATTTAGAGACCCTCAGAAAATACACACCTATAGGATGGTTGGATAGAGTCGCAACGAAGGATTACAAAATCGACGAAAACCTCACCATCACAGCGGGCACGCCGGTATACGTCAATACAACAGGGATGCATTACGATGCAAATTATTTCCCGGATCCGAAAAAGTTCGACCCAGACAGATTTCTACCCGAAAATGAAAATCATTTAAAACCTTTCACTTACATGCCATTTGGCGAAGGTCCAAGAAATTGTATAGGTACGTTTCATTTGTTAAGTGCATTTACTTTTTTAAAACTTCTAATGCACGAATAAATGCGGCAGAGTAGAGTAATCCAATAGAGTGTTCTACTTATAACTGAAGTTATTATATAAGACAAACAGTAAAGTAAACGTATAGAAGAAATATAGATTAATATATGTTATGTATCCGTATTGTACTTGACCTTTTAGGGCGGTGTCGGCATATCCACTATTCCATCCGTGGATGTCGTAAAAGGGAATAAAAGGAAAGAAACTAAGAACACTAGGAAAACGTGGTAGAGCCATGCTGCAGCTATATTAATAGTATAGTTGTAGCACGAATTGGTCCGCTCGACCGGGGAAGGACCACGCTCTCACAGAATATCAGCGTAAAATAGCAGCTTAATGCTGCTGTGTTTCGTATGGTGAGTGTAGAGAACCGGAGACCCTTTTTACTGTAAAAGAGTTATTCTATCTTAACCCCCCTTGGCGCTTATAAAGGAACAAATAACTTAGTTTTTTTTTATCATTTCCAGGACGTACGTTTGCCGTTCAAAATTTCATTTCGGCCCTATCTACCATTTGTTTCAATTACGAGATTCTACCAGCGCCGAATACGCCATTGCCTTCTGAAATTGAATATGAGAAGAAAGGATTGTTTCTCACTCCCGCGGAAAATATATACGTAGTTTTTATACCTAGGAGTTAAAACCTTAATGATGACTTATGACTTGAAGAGCTTAGTGCATCTTCTCACTTTTCTTCTCACTATTTAATAATTATAGTGGTAAAACTGAAGTATACGTAATGTCTTTCAAAATTGGAAAATGGTGGGTTGTGTGTGTGTGTTTTTTTTTATTTTTATGCGAATTTTAGCGAGTGTAAATTAAATAAAAAACTGGAGTGTACGGGTGCCCTTTAAAATGTAAAATGGTTTTGCTTTTAAAAAATTTAAATGAATGCGAAATTTAACCAATGTGAATTAAACGTTAGAAACGTTCTCCATTAGTTTCAAAATACAATAAAGTGGTTTCTATGAAAATTTACATTTGTATTATTTCCTTAATTTAACACAAAATTATCAATCTTTATTAGTATGATCAGTCTAGAGTCCCGGAGACCCTTTTTACTGGAAACGAAGCATTCCATCCTACTCCTCAGGTGGGAAAACACATCTGCATTTTGATTCTTAACCGAGGACGTTATTCACTTATCATCCGGTGGACTGTGTGTTCGTTTGTCACCCTTATTCTATAAGAAGCTACCAACCATAAGGTGGACTCTGTGTTCATTTGCCACTTCAGTTTTGTAAAAAAAAAAATTGTGGACATGTGATTAAAAGACGAAGGCCTTAAGGTTTTCAAAATATTAAACATACAATTACAATTTATTAAATTTTTTTGCTCGGTAGGAAGTTGATATGGTCATAAATACACTTATTATAGATAGGGGTAAACTAGAATGCCGCTTACTTGAAATAAGTTCTCACTTTTCATTAAAAAATTAAGCAATTCGTCTCGGTCCTCAAGGGTAACATACACCATCATACCAGTTCAAGATCAAGGCAATGCAACACAAAAAACGAAGAAAAGTAAGAAGAAGGGAGAAATGTAATGCCTCTGTATGTACCACTGCATGGCATATCCATTATCATCCATTACAGCCTATGATAGTCCACAGGTGAACAAGGGATTTGCCATAGTTGCCATGCCCGGCAGGTGGGTTGGCAACCGCATTCTTTTTAATTTTGAGTTTTTATCATAAAGATGATGCTTTTTTTATAGAAGAGGGGGCAAACGAGCATGCGGCTCACCTGATGGTAAATGACTACCGCCGCCCATGAACAACTGCAACACCAGGGGAATTGCAGATGCGTTGCCGGCCTTTTAGAAAGGTGTAAGCTCTTTTCTTGAAGGTTCCTAAGTCGTATCGGTCCGGAAAATTCGCTGGTGGTAATTGATTCCACAAAGAAGTTGTGCGAGGGAGAAAACTTCTTCTAAATCGCACAGTGGTGGACCGCCAATCATCCAGATGGTATGGATGGTAACGCGAGTTTTGTCGCGATGTGCGATAGTGAAATTGAGCGGCTGGAATTAGTCCGAACAATTCCTCAGAGCACTCCCCGTGATAGATGCGATAAAATACGCAAAGAGATGCCACATCTCTACGCAGTGCCAGTGTATCGGGCCGATCAGAAAGAACTCGTTCGTCGACGATTCGAACCGCTCTGCGCTGGATGCGGTCAAGTGGATGGAGCTGGCACTGGGGTGCCCCGGCCCAGAGATGAGAACAGTATTCCATGTGGGGCCGAACTTGGGCTTTGTAAAGTTGCAAGCGATGTGCCGGCATGAAATACTGTCTCGCTCTGCTGAGCACGCCAAGCTTTTTAGAGGCTAATTTGGCCTTCCCTTCCAAGTGACCACGAAACTGCACACTATTCGATATGTCGACGCCAAGGATTCCGATACTAGCTGAGGCAGCAAGGGGAGTGCCTTGAAACTGAGGAGATACGACAAAGGGGTTCTTTTTAGCGGTAAACGCGTAAACTTGTGTCTTCTGGGGATTGAAATGGACTAGATTTAGTCGGCCCCAATCCGAGACTTTGTTAAGCAAAGACTCGACTTCAGACACAAGTTTGTCCCGGTACTCAGCGACGTTTTCCCGAGAAATATTGGCACGGCCGGTATATAAGGCATCACCAGTGCTGTCGTCCGCATAGCAATGAATGCTACCAGTTAGCAACATATCATTGATATGCAGGAGAAACAGCGTTGGTGATAGCACGCAGCCTTGTGGAACACCAGCGTTGATAGGCTTGAAATCAGAGTATGCACCGTCTACTACGACCTTGATACTCCGATCAGCAAGGAAACTGGTGATCCATTTGCACAATTTCTCGGGAAGCCCATAGGAAGGAAGCTTCGAAAGAAGCGCTTTGTGCCAGACCCGAACGAAGGCCTTCGCTATGTCCAAACTAACGGCCAATGCCTCCCCCTTGGACTCTACTGCCTCCGCCCATCTATGAGTCAAATAGACTAGAAGATCACCAGCTGATCGACCTCGACGAAAACCGTACTGGCGGTCACTATTCAGCTGGTGATCCTCAAGGTACCTCATGAGCTGGCAGTTTATAATGGATTCCATTATAAACTGCCAATCTCCTGTTTCAGTTTCCATCTGTCGCTTCTTATATATACATATATATATACAGCATGTCGTCCCGTGCGTGTCACACGGGACTATATGCTGTAGTTGATATTCTTACACCGCCACTACACGGTTGGGCGTGACACATGCTTCCTCTCATTTTTGAGAGGGTTATGTAGCATCTTGTGCACTTCGTGTTGGCGGATATCACATGCCTTTGAAATTTAATTATAACATAGAAATGCAGGTTTCGTAACGATTTCCTTCACCGCCGAGCACTTGGTACATCAGCATTGAAAACTGCATGCATGATGGAATAGGCGGGGGAAAAAATCATCCTCCATTTACTTGTATGGGAAGTACCCAAAATAAAAATGTTTTTTTAAGATTTTATTTCACAGTTGTCTAGGCGTGATTAATATCTAACTATGCCAAATTACAGATTTGTAGCACCTTGGTGCTGGTCTCTGAGCAAACTAAACTAACTTTGATAGCCTATGAATTCACTGCTGAACATAGGCTTCCCCGTAGATTGTTTCATAAAAGGGATATTTTCTATAATTGTCATGCTTGTCGAGCGAGTGCCAACCGCAGTTTTTATTTTCTAGGTTTTATTAGAAAGACGCTTCTTCCCAGCTCCTGGTCTGTTTCCTTCTATCGCCTCGTACTAAACGAGATAGAATCGCATCCAAGGATTACCAAATTAATGAAAACCTAACCATCCCTACGGAAAAACCGGTATATGTCATTGGTAGTGGCATGCAGTACGATCCCGAATTTTTCCCAGAAACAAAATTTTTGATCCCGATCGCTTCTTACTAGAGAATGAAAAAGAAATAAATGCTCTGTGTTATTTGCCGTTTGGTGAAGGACCAAGATATTGCATACTAAGTCAAAATAATACATTAATAGTTTTAGTCTAAAAGTAGACCACATCCGGTGTAGGAGGCCCTCTTCCCATCCAAAGCAATCTGTAACTGCAGTTTCTTTTTTCATTATTTTAGAGATGTTATCAGGAAGATGCTGCTGTACATATCCTATTTCATTTCCCTTTGTCACTTTCTATTACACCATTGAGTGAGTTATTTAACAATACCATCCCATACTCTTTCTATATAAAGACTCGATCTGTAAAGATGTTGACAGCTACCTTCATAGAAGAAACATATCCAGATGATTGGTCGCAAAGTCACTATAACTTCACATGATTTTATTATTGATTTTTTAATCAAATTTTTGCATAAGCTTTACGTGTCTAAATTCTCATTCTGCAAATTACTATGTTGATAAGGTTTGGTCAGATCTGACCGAAACCGTATCATTTATGATCTTCGTAATATTCTTATACGTGATAGAGCCACACGGCAGCTTTTGCTGTCGCACGGATGGGCCGGCTCGAACCGGGGTGGTACCACGACCTCACAGAAAACCAGCGTGAAGTAGAGGTTTACCTCTGCGTTTCGCTTGATGAGTGCAGGTGGCCGGAGGCCCTTTTTACTGGAAATGAGGCATTTCATCTTAGTCCTCACGGGTGACAACGGATCTACATTTTGATTTGTAATAGAGGATAGATGTAGATGTCTATGGGCCGCAGCAACCACTTTCCATCAGGTTGACTGTGTGCCGGTTTGTCACACTTATCCTATAAAAAAAAATATGCATCAGCGCAAATATGGTAAAATGCTCGGAAACCTATTTAATATGAACGTTCTATGTGCACTTTATCATGTTCGGCAATATCACGATCAGGAATAGTATTGACTACAATAATCTCAATTTATTAATCCCTCCTCTAACCATGGGTGCAGTAAAACGCGGGTCAAGCATTAAAATGAAACGGAATAAAATCCGTAAACTTAGATCCATTCAATGTATCGTACTCATCGAAGTATAAGAATGCATGATGAGAAGTTCTTTTTTTTATTTCAGTGCATCGCTTTGCCGAACATAATTTACGCTCTACTCTGGCAGCGATCGTATTTCATTTTGAACTCCGTCCCAAGCCGAATGCTCCTTTGCCTTCTGAAACTGAACCCGAAAAGGAAGGAACGTTCCTTATGCCCGGACAAAATCTTTACGTAGAGTGTTTATACCGAGAAACACACTCAACCAATAAGTTACCTCATGTAATGGCTTTCATTCCAACATGAAATGAAATTTGTAATTTTTTTTTACTTTTTATTTATTTAATTTTCTTTTAAAAAACATTAACCCCACACTAAGATCTTCTACTGTATCGTGGAGGCAATTTATGAACATAAATTGTACAAAGACAGACATCCAAACCCCTATTGCCTACAAATACTTGTTCCGTGCGGAATTGAACTCGCGGCCGTCAGTGCCGCAACTCAATGCCAAGTCACTGCGCCTTTAATCCATACATTTGTTTTATATTTAACACATACTATTTATTATTACTATATTTGTACTTGCGGTTGTCGATTCTTAATTGAATTTGATATTTAATTTGATGAGAAATAAGAAACGACTGTATACTTATACAAACAGTTGTTATTATTTATTACATTTATAACCTGACCATTTTTACCCGACTGCCAAGCAAGGGTTATGTTTTTCGCGCGTATCAAAAACATTTAAGTAACCATATATGTATATTAAAATCTCTTTGGCGCGTATCTTGTATGTTTGTAAATTTCTTTATTACCTCGTATCTTCCAAACAGCTGAATGGATTTCGACAATTAAGGTATCATCTTATTCGTCTTAGAAACCCAAGTGTTATTAGATAGCTTTTTGAAAAAAAATGACGGATTTTTGGCGCAAAATAGTAAATACGTTAATTAAAGAAATTAACCAAATCTATCGAGTCATCATCATCATCTCTTCATCACCATTACAGCCCTTCACAAGTCCACTGCTGAACATAGGCCTCGCCCAAGGAATGCCACAAAGCACGGTCCTGAGCCACCCGCATCCATTGACTTCCTGCATATCTTACCAGGTCGTCAATCCATATAGTGAGGGGACGCCCTACACTTCGTCCGCTGGTACGAGGCCGCCACTCGAGAACCTTTTTTCCCCATCGGCTGTCGGTTCTTCGGGCTATATGGCCGGCCCATTGCCACTTCAGCATACTAATCCGTTGGGCTATGTCGGTCACTCTGGTTGTACTGCGGATATCCTCATTTCTATGTTTATCACAGAATCACACAGAGAAACTCCGAGCATAGTCTTCTCCATAGCTCGCTGAGCGACCTTGAGCTTCCTCAATCGGCCAGCAGTGATGGACCACGTCTCAGTACCATAGGTCATCACTGGCAACACGCACTGGTTGTACACTGTACAGCCTTGTTTTTTTTTTTTTTTATAGGAGAGGGGGCAAACGAGCATGCGGCTCACCTGATGGTAAGTGACTACCGCCGCCCATGAACAACCGCAACACCAGGGGAATTGCAGATGCGTTGCCGGCCTTTTAAAAAGGAGTAGGCTCTTTTCTTGAAGGTCCCTAAGTCGTATCGGTCCGGAAAAATCGCTGGTGGTAAACTATTCCACAAGGAAGTTGTGCGAGGAAGAAAACATCTTCTAAATCGCACAGTGGTGGACCGCCAATCATCCAGATGGTGTGGATGGTATCGGGAGTTCTGCCGCGATGTGCGTTCGTGAAATTTGGCGGCTGGGATTAATCAATTTTCAAGTTTTGAGGTATACCTGACGAGTAGGGTATCATAATAAAGGAAATTAAAAGGTGATTGAAGAAATATACATAACTTATATGTTTAAATTTAATTAGGAATAATCATATGAAGTTTCGTGTCTGGATATTTTGAAAATTTGAAATTTTTAGGGGTTGACAACCTTTTTTTAACTTGTACATGGTACTCTTTTTACTTTGTGGGTTTTCAATCATGTTGTGGAAAAATAGTCTAATAAGTAACAAATAATAGCACTCATTGCGATTGCTCACAAACTCAAGTTGTAAATAAATTTCTGGAAAACAAGTCTTCTGTTAAAAAAAAACAATGCGTTTGTCTTATTGTTTAAAATGGTTGAACTGCCGTCTTATTACTATCATATGACCGAATAGACCTACGAGGTACCATGTGCTCTTGTGATATGGTATAAGGTTTATTTTTGATTAAAACAGTTCGAAACCGATGCATAAAAAAAGTTCGTTAATAAATAGTCTTTTGTCAATCCGCCGCCGTATAGCGCCGGTGTTTTCTTCCTTTTGAAAACACTTGTTTTGCTATTCTTACTAATTAGACGTTTTCAGATTGACTTTACTTTTACATTTGTATAACATTAAATAATATTTAACATTTGTAAATATTAATGAATCATAAACCTTATTTTTTTTTCCAAATTAAGGTTCTTGATTGTTTGATATTTACAAATGTTATTATTAGGTGAAAATTTAATTTAATAAAAACAAAGGTTTTCCAGGGTGATTTAGCTGTACCTACTTATATAAATGATTTTTTATAAAACAAAAAATAGTACGAAATGTTTGTAATCTCTGCACAAAAAATGTCACCTACTCTTAATTACAAAGAAAACACGTAGAAAAATACATAGTTACCCACTAAAAACAAGTATCCTTCCGTTTATAACTGATGTTTGATGTCAAATAAACGCCAGGCGTGTCATACAATATTTGCTAAAAGTTGCTAAAAGAAAATAAAGGTTACTGATAAATAAATAACATGACAAGAAAAATATGGAGTAATAAATATGGAGAGAATAAGAAAAATGTAACAATAAAGACTACTGGTGGCTTCGACGTGTCGGTATGTGACGTCACATCGTGATGCGGAGCAAAGCGGTCGCCCTTACCGTAAAACACCACTTTACTAATCAATATTTCAGTCATTTTTAAAGGTAGAAAAAAAATAAGAATGCCGTTGAATTTGTAATTTTTTATACAATTTTTCGATACCCTTAACAAAATTGGGTGGCCAAAGCCATTACCAGCTGTGAAAACCCGCTTCGCTAGGTTATTTTTTTTTCAAATATTTAGTCATGATGTATGTATATTTTATTAATTTTTTTTTTAAATTAAGAACACATGACTTATTATATTCACGACGTTTCAAGCACTTTACAGCACCCATGGTCACGGGGGAGACTGTGGTGTATGACGTCCCAATGTCATAGCTAACCACGGCTACCTCCAGATTAAAAATTATTAATTTTTGTTCCGGTCTATGCAGTATGAACTTACAGTATCATGAAGTCTTGCAGTTGTATGCTTGGGTTGGGATTTAATTTTATTAATTATGGGATGCCAAGCAGATGGTAGCACCCAGCCATCTTCTCTATTAAAGTAAGGTATCTAAAATAAGTTAATATACGCGATAAAATCCGTAAAATTAGTTTTATTTAAATATGTAGTGTTCGCGTAAATATAAGAAATCACAATTACTCTCGTCATGAATAACGTCATGAATGAAATGATATGTCATGAAATAAATATTTAATTTCCAATAACTAAGAATTAATTCAAACAGCATTCACATTGGTGGCATCTTGGATGATGTCACTAGGTCCATTAGACGCTATAATAATATCATTAAATAAATAATTAATATAAGAAAAATATGATTGGTCGGACGGTGTCAAAGGCACATCGCGAAACATCAAATCCAATATGTGAGTGCCTCCATGTTTTTAAATTAGTTTCTTTTACAAAACTACACTTTCAATCTAACATATTTTAGGAAAGCCCTGAACTTAAAAGTCGTTACACGATAAATTATTATACAAATCCACAAGTTTGTGCGTTTACCGCTGAAAAGAACACCTTTGTCGTATCTCCTCAATTTCAGAGCACTTTCCTTGTTGCCGCAGCCAGTAGCGGAAACTTCTGCGTTGATATATCGAATGACCTGCAGTAGCATGGTCACTTGGAAGAGAAAGCTAAATTGTCTTCTAAAAAGCTTGGCGTACTCAGTAGAGTGGGACAGTATTTCATGCCTGCATATCGTTTGCAACTTTACAAGCGTAGGTTCGGTCTCACATGGAATACTGTTCTCATCTCTGGGCCGGGGCTCCCCAGTGCGCGCTCCTTTCACTTGAACGCATAGAGAGCAGAGCGGATCAAATCGTCGATGACTGAGTTCTCAACGGCTTCCGGGATCTTGAGTTCTGTTTGGCTCGATTCACTGCGTAGGGATGTTGCATCCCTTTACATTTTCTATCGTATTTACCACGGAGAGTGCTCTGAGGATTGTTCGGATTCATTCCAGCCACCAAATTTCACCAACACACATAGCGACAAAACTTACGTTACCAATTACCATCAACATCATTTGGATGCATGGCGGTCCACTACCGTGCCATTTATAAGAAGTTTTCTTAGGAATCGTTTACCATAAGCCATTTTTATGGACCGATACGTCTTAGGGACCTTCAATAAACGAGCTTACTCCTTTTTAAAAGGCCAGCAACGCATCTGCAATTCTCCTGGTTTTGTAGAATTATATTAAAATTTTAAAAAGAATGCTATCTTGTTGACTGGTTGTACTGGCTGACTTAGACGTTTTCCCACCCGATTTCTTTATTGGTATGGGTACAGTATCGTTTAATGTTTCACTTTCTTAAATATTGTAGATGATTAAATCTGAATCCCGTATAGTATTTTTATCGATAGCACCTATCGATAAACGTTGTTAATCACTAACTCATTTGGTGACGTTACTGGAGGGTGCTTATTACAATAATGATAAATGTTCTAGAACAATCTGCAAGAAATAATAAAAATTAAAAATTATGGGGTAAATATACATTATACATGCGATAATAAACCGAAATCACATTCATTTTTTGCTACATATCGGGACTTACAATACCTTGTTGCACAATCGGACATATTTTCATTAAAAATATTTTTTTTAATTTAGGAAACGAATGCATTTTGAGCGTTTGATGATGTTACTAAAACTAAATGATACAAATCCGAAATACATCCTATAGGACATAAGTAAGACGTGACCATTTTATTGCTGATGTCCGGTCTATTATTACTACATAAATGTTTTTACTTAAATTTTTCTGATTTAGGCGAATATATAACTTACTGCCTTCTTGCTCTGCTCTTCTAACTTTTCTGTCTTTCTGCTTCTATTTTTGCTTGCATATCGACAATAAATTCTAGAAACAGTTGCCGACAGTTGATTATATTTAGTCTCTCACTCCAAAAATAATAAAGTTCTTACTAATTTACTTCATAGGAAATGAAAGAAACGAAGTCAAGCAAAGGTTAACAAATTTTTTAGGATTGTGTCGAAATATAATTCTTGATATATAACGTTTTTTTCGTGAAAATAATAAGTTAATAAGAATTTTTAAGACTGCAATGGAAAAATTCGTCACAGATAATTACAAAGTAATAATTCGAGTAGATAACAGACCGATGGGTGAACGACGGTTTAATGCACCTCAAGTGAATGAAGTAGCGGTAGTAATGGTGGACAATAAGAGCAGTTATAGGGATATTGTGGTTCAATGAAGAAGTAATAAGTTAGAACGTATTGCGGAAACTCATCACCTGTATGATGCTTTGCAATATCCTTATATATTTTGGCAAGGCAAAGATGGTTACCATTTTAATATTCAGCAAATTTATCCCCAAACGTAAATCATTTACCAACTAATAAAAAAGTTTCGTCAAAGAAATTTTATGCATATCATTTGGAAGTGATAATAAATCCAATCCACCTTCCCGGATATTCCTGGTCAAGGAAATCTCTTACTTGCACTGCGTAATGCGCTGGGCTGCCATCTTGTTGATACCACATGTGCCGACGATCTGTTAGTGGTACGTCCTCTAACAAAGTTGGTAAATTTTCTCGTAATAAATGTAGGTAATTCATGCTATTCAAGTTCTCAGCCAGCTCAAAAGGCCCAAGAATTTTGCCAAGGCAATTTAGTACATTTTTTTAAGGAGGACCTTTCAAAGTCGACAAATTATGAAAATTTTAGATTCATAGTTTAACAAATAATCTTAATTCTAGAAAACTTGGGGCGGTTGTGTCATTATTTTTGACTGTGATTCTAAAAATATTATTTAGGGTTACGGTTCCATAGATTAAATGAACAAAAATAATAAAAATTAACCACAATAACTGAAAAATTGTTTCAGTTTGACCAAATTTCTAGGTTTTTCTGAAATGCCCATAATTTCCAAACTGCATGGGATAGATTTTTTTTCTGATTTTTCTCATGATGGTTACAATCAATCCTGTAACCCCGTTTCGGCTTGACGTTGAGTTCTGGGACAGCCTATATATAGAATTTTCTGGATTATTCTCAAAATTTTTAGAACAATCCAAAATAATCTAGACTGATTGAAAATGTTTTAAACTAACAAGAAACATTTGAACACATTCAGGAACTTTCCAGATCATTCTCGACATTTTTAGTATATTCTAGAACATTGTAGATTGATGGAGACAGTTCCATTATTTTATTTAAATATATTAGAGAACTTTCAAGATCATTTTAAAAATTTTGAGCACAATTCAGAATATTTTCGACTAGTTATAATCCCAAAATTTTGAAGATAACTTTTTTCAACCACCGTATCTTTTACACCCCTATAGCAATCGACTGGTAACCCCGATAGTGCTCGATGGGAGACTTGTAACTACTACCAAATACAAACATTATTCGTATTCAATTTGTAGTAGTAGTATATCCTTTTACTTACTTTTAACAAAAATAAAAACCGACTTCAAATTTCTAAAAAAAGACGTTATACAGTCTTCATGCCGATAAAGTCAATTATAGTTAAAAAAAATCCGGTCTTCTTACGATAAGCTCGTAGTCCTAGGTCTTCATTGATCACTCTTTTGACCGTGGTTCTGCTTAGGCCCATCTGAAGAGCTAAGATTTTTTGTTTACGAACAGGATTTCGTTGGATTCGCGCCTTCACTGCTTTGATGATCGCGGATGTCCTAACTGTACAAGGTCGCCCGGTCCTCTTAAGATCTTCAAAGCTTGAATCTTAAGTGAATCGTTTGATAGTGAGATAAACAAATCGTATGGTTATTTTCAATTTTTGTAGAATATGGAAAATGTATTTTGGCGCGTAACCACAGCGGTGCAACGCGATAACCGCTATTCTATCTTCTTTCTTCGACCACTCCATATTTAAAAATGGATGAAATGTCTTTTTTTTTTTGGGCAAGCGCAAACGTTATATTTTTAAAATTGGTGAAATTTATCTAGCCAGTATACAAAAATTTTAAATAACAAAGTTTGACAGAATTGTTGGGTGGGATTTTTATACATCCAAAAAAATACATACACTCATTGAGAACCTCCTTCTTTTTGAAGTCGGTTAATAAAAAGGATGGTAAACGAGTACAGTTCACTTGATGATAAGTGGATGCTAAGGCTCATAGATATCGTCGTTTAAGAATCAAAATGCAGATGTGTCGGCACTCCCGAGGTATAAAAGGGTATAGAGAGCCATTAAAATTACAGGTTGTGAGGCATTCTAACTTAGTCTTCGGAGTCTCTTAGTTCATCTCTTAGATGTCAGTGGGCTGCAGTAACCATTTACCAACAGGTGAACTGTAAGTTTATTCGTCACTTTAGTTTTATATAAAATATATATAATATATCATCACCATTTTTATAATATAAAGGATGGGAAATATAATTGTGTGTAATATAATTGTAAATATAAAGTGGTTGCTGCGGCCCTTTTTACTGGAAATGAGGCATTCCATCTTAGTTCTCACGGGTGACAACGCATCTGCATTTTGATTCGCAAGCGAAGATAGATATAGATGTCTATGGGCCGCAGCAACCACTTACCATCAGGTGGACTGTGTGCTCGTTTGTCACCCTTATCATATAAAAAAAAATATAATTAGTGATATCAGTTAGCATTTCATTAAATTAATACCAAGCAAGGTAACTACTTCGATGAAATGCGTGCGTGATCCGAATTATTTACAATACGATAAATTAGTTATCTGCTTCGCACACTGTTCTGTATATCTAACTCTAAATTCACATGCTAAGGACCAAAGGCTTGATTACAATCATTTTATTTTTGTCGGGTATAATTAATTCGGGTCAGCGACAAAACAAACAAGTTTCAATTGTGTACAGGTATTTTGGGAACCCGCTTTAAATAAGGGAAAGGTTTTAAATTAAATATGAGGTTCTCTGATTTTTGAGTAGGTGAACATTAAACAGATAAAGGTTATTTTTACTGATGTGTGCACCGTTAGCCTTATACATATCGTATTTGAGGTGTTTTAGTAATGTTTATTAATTGAATTTACTTTATAGAATAAGGGATCAAACAAACATACGCTCTCATAATGCTAAGCGGATGCTGTGGCTCATAGACATCTACATCTATCCTCGCTCTCTTTCTCTCTCTCTCTCTCTCTCTCTCTGTCTCATCTATATCTATCTATGCGTTGTAGGTACCCCTGAAGACTTAGATTGAATGCCTTGTTCGGGACTTCGGTTCTTTAATGTCACCATACGAAACAGGAGCATCATTATTCTTTCCCGGATCGTACCGACCCATTCGTCCCAACCATAATATGGCCATGTTCTTTTTGTTCCAACCATGTTGGAACATGGCTCTAACATGTGTATTTATTATTTGTAGTATTTTTAAAAACTCCAAGTCCGAATACATTTAAATTGTACGGCAAGTACTACCTGTTTACATTTCTGATATAACCATTCGAATCATTGCTGCAGCATTCAGCTCGGAGTAATAACCATTCGAGGAAATTGAAATGCATGCAGTAACTGGTGTTGTTATTATATCAATTTGTATTTAATTCCTTCATGATTTTTATAGATTGATATGGTAACTTTTATTATCTCATCGATTATGACATCTATGATTCTAGTTAATATAACAGTACTAGATATAATAGTGATCGTTTTATGCGTGGTAGAGCTATGTACCAGCTATATAGTTGTAGCACGAATGGGTCGGCTCGACAGGGGTAAGACAAAATAGCAGCTTAATGCTGCTGTGTTTCCTATGGTGAGTGTAGCGAAACGGAGACACTTTCTACTGGAAACGAGGCATTCCAGCTTGGTCCTTAGAGATGACAACGCATCTGCATTTTGATTTTTAATCGAGGTTAGATGTAGATGGCTATGGGCTTCAGCATCTACTTATTATCAGGTGGAATGTATGCTCATTTGATACTCTTATTCTATAAAAAAAGTAGACAGGTAATAGATACAAGGTCTTACTCATAAAAATCAAAGTAAATTTAAAAAAAAGTGTGTGTGTTAGCTCCGATGCACGACTGGAGCTTACTCCGTACGAACGATTTAATACCAAAACTCCGCAAGTTAACAGTTGTTTGACAGTTGTTATTTGTTTATATAAAGTAGCACAGCCGAGAGTACTCTGTGCGGGGGGCTGCGCAAGGTAAGTTGCGCTCGATATTACGTAGTCATGGAAACATGAATACATAACGTAACGCATGACGTAACGTTTGATTTTACTCCCCATAAATTTTCATACCCCGGCCTTATATATGAAAATCGATTCCTCCAAAAATTCTTAAATTTAATCTCTCTCTCTCTCTCTCTCTCTCTCTCTCTCTCCCTCTTTCTCTGCTCCGAATGAAAATAGAAAGAGACAGTATATACATGCTGTTCGATTTTGTCAAAAAAATTAAGATCGTAGTAAATTGGATGTCACTACGCAAATAATAATAATAATAATAATAACAATAAGAAGGCGTAGGGAAGTGACGACCCCATCGCCCGCTGACGTAACAGTTAAGTGACAAAACTGCTATGTCAGCGCAGTCAGTCAGTGCCTTGCCAAGAGGTGTGAGCGCCGTGCAGTATTGAGGGTGCAAAGGCCCGTTTGTGCTTACGGCCACACTATTAAACGGCGCCGGGTCTGGGCGTCTCCCGTTAATTGACGCCCAATTTAATGGATGATGGAAAATAATAGAACGCGCATAGGGCCGCTGCCTGGGGGTCGCCGGGGCGCGTCTGGAGCTGGCGCTGGACGTGACAGCATGCGAGCCGCCAGCCGAGCGCGAGGTGCTGCACGACCACCTAGCAGTCCCTCGCGTCCATCATCCCCACCAAACGGCTTGGTGTCGGCGGGGTCCTCTCGGACTCGGCAAGCGGCACCCGCCGCTGGTGGAGTACGCCGCATGCATTGGACAAAAAATATGAACATAAACGTATTGCGGGCGTACTATAGGGCGAAAGGGGAAGAAACTGGAGGGATAGCGTATCGGGCTCGGATGCATCGCTTTTTTGCTGAGCTTGAGCCGTCAGTTCCCGTCACGGAGCAAAACCTGGCAGACCGAGTTCGGTACATCATACGCTCGAAAATATTTGATGATGCCGAACTCGAACGACTATGACGTGAGGCTATTCCCTCATCGAATGAACCGGCTATAGCTGGGGATGCGGCTCTTCAGGCCACAGACCAGCAGCCACATATAGAGGGCGCCATGGATCTCCCTGCTCTGGTTGATTCAGGCGATGATGGAATGGTCACCCAAGAACTAGAGCATATGAGGAGTAAATTGGAGGAGGCGATTGTGGAAACGCGCAGTACGCCTCTCGAAAATCGACCGCGACTCCCGCGCATACCCCTAAGCAAGCGGAATCGGGCTGTCGTGAGGGCTCTCAACCCAATGCTGGTGACCTATTTGGAAGCCAGCCGGGACCTTTGCGAGACGGACTCAATTCTTTTTGGCGCCGCACTGGCAGTTTGCCGTATTGTTGGCGCCAAACTTCCCACGGCTGGACGCGCTACTAGACAAAGTAGCGCCATCCCAGCCTGGAGAAGAAGGATTGAGGACCGTATCGTAAAGGCAAGGGCCCTCATCGGCAGGCTGATAAGCTTCAGGTCGGGCAATAATAGGCCGCGAATTATGCGCACCGTCAGAATGGCGTTTGCTGGGACAAATATCAGTTTGTCCCAGCCGGATATAACGCAAAAACTGACGGAGCGCATAGACGACCTGAAGCAGAGAATCGCTGCTTTTCATGATATTTTTTATGAAATTATCGTTTCATTTAGCTGTACTAACATGATGGCGCGTGAATAAAGCTAATAAAACGTTGTAAAAAGATGATTTTTTTTTCATCAGGATCGAATTTATTTGTGACCCATGATCAAAGGTATACTTGGTGTTGTCGCCTGTCTTAGTTTTCGGGAGCATTCCAAAAATACCCTGTATGCGAATCCGCCTTCAAATCGTAGCACCGTAAGAACCGTAGTCGTGTCGTGCCCGTAAAATACAATACAATATCTTTATTTCAGGCATCAAGAACTTCGAAACAACATTGGCCCATAGGAATATATTAAACCTTAACCTAAAATATATAAAAAACGTAAACATAACACAATTTAGGTAAATTTTTTCTTTGGCTGTAACGGCGATACACTACCAGAGGCCGAGGAAGGGGAGCGAGAAATGTTTATTTGTATTTTGCAGGAACCTAGTGTACGTAAGATTTGAAATTCGTTGACCTATTAGACTTCAGACGCTGCAAATGTACAGAGATGGGATCCGCAATGCGGCATCGGCTTCGTTCTTCCACGAAACGGAGGACATCTTCTCCCGACGTACTTTTGTCCAAACGGAAAATGTAGAGCTGTATGGTGGGCTCCCAACACAGTTGTGCTTGCAGTTATTTTGGCGGTTCCACTCTTATTCCAAGCAGGTCTTGACCGACGTCTCCTCTCAAGAAGAGTAAACCCGTCGTTATCAATCTCGTTTAGGGTCTTACAGTACACCTTACAGTGCTTCCAGATTCACTGTAATTACAGTAGATCTACTGTATTTTAGACTTTTCTACTGTACACTGTAAGGGTAAAATACAGTGTATGGAATATACTGCATTTAATTTTAAAGCAATATACTGTATTTAACTTTCATATAGCTTTATCAATTTGAATACGTAAAACGGAACGCAGCTAATCTACACCCAGCAAACGTAGTGATTATATTCTCTTTGACACCCACTGACATTTTTTCATAGACAATGTTGTAACAAAATTGCGGGTAATTCCCTGGCAAATCGGAAGTGACGTGGAGCACTCTGGGACGCAACTAGCAATAAGTAACAGTCTCTGTCTTAAAAAGGAACATAGCGTTTTTCGTCTAATTCTTTACACTTAAACTGGTTTTGCCCTGGTGCATACATTTTTGTGAGATCCAAACTTTTTAATTGTTTTGGGTGATGTGAAATGAAGTCTAAACTATAACTTACAGTGACTAGCGATATTACTGTAAAAATGAGCTCAAGCAGTGAGGAAAGTTATGTGCGTAGCGATGCTGGTCCGATAAGAGCTAAAAAGAAATATCGGCAACAATTCCGTGATGAATGGCTCCAAATACAAGACTACCGTAAGTGGTTAACACGTGATAAAAAGTCGGCTTATAAATGCATTTGCACTGTTTGCGATTCTTCTTTGATTTCTGATCTGGGTGCAATTAAAAGACACAGTGAAAGTGCTAAGCATAAACTTCGTCTTCCTGGCCTATCGCATGTGCGTACCATTGATAATATTTTTAAAAGTCAACAACGTGGAAGTGATGATGATCAGCGGAAAATTACAGAATTAAAATTATCGGCTTTTATGGCAGAACATAAAATATCGCACATAGTGATGGATCATCTCGTTGATGTACTTCCAAAAGCTTTTCCAGATTCTAAAATCGCAAGTAATATCAAACTTAAACACACTAAATTACAAGCAGTAATAAATAACGTTATCGGAGCTTCTGAAGGAGAATGTTTAGTCGAAGATTTAAAATGCGTAAAGTTCTCTATAATGGTAGATGAAAGTACCGATGTTGCCAGTGTGAAAACAATGTGTGTTGTAGTCAAATATTATGATTCTAATTTAGGACGTATCATCAGTCGATTCTGGGACCTTATTCAAATATTTGATGATAAAAAAGCTGGAAAGTCTGGTGATTATACAGCTACGGCTGAAAAATTATTTAATTTAATAATAAAATCATTTCGAGACAAAAATATACCCTTAGAAAATATAATAGGGTTTGGTTCCGATGGATGTAATACGATGATGGGGTGCCATAATTCAGTGTCCTCACGATTTAGACAACTATGCCCAGGTATTATCGTGATCAAATGCCTTTGCCATTCTTTACATTTGTGCGCTTCCGACGCTTGCAAAGAATTGCCTCACGATGCAGAAAAACTGACTCGATTGATATACAATTACTTCAAAAATAGTAGCAAACGTCAAGCAGAGTTAAAAGAATTTCAAGCATTTACAGACACTAACATACACAAATTGCTACGTCCAGCCCAGACGCGTTGGTTGTCTCTATCCAGTGTTGTGAACAGAATTATGGAGCAATGGGACGCCTTGCGATTGTTCTTCGACGATAAATGGCTGGAAGACCAAGATTGCCAAGCCATTCACATTCTTTTGAGTGATCACATCATCAAGGCATATTTTTATTTTGTTATGTTATATGCTGTCAAAATTTACCCGCGTCAATGTATATTTTCAAAACGAAGATCCGGTTATTATCGAAGCCCATAACAAAATGACAGAGCTATACAGAGAACTGCTATCCTTATACATAACTCCGAATCATATAAAGAACACCCCACTCGACGCAATTGATCCTACTGATAGTCAACATTACATAAATCTGAAAGATATATACCTGGGATTGGGTGTTGCTAATCAAGTTTCTCTCCCAGAGCTACATGCAAGTACCGAAGAAGTTACAGTGCTGAAACAGAAATGCCTGAATTTTATCGTTAAAGCATGCGTGGGTATTCGGAAAAGATACAGCTTGAATGACCCAGTTTTGAGCTCAATCGCAAAGTTGGATCCGGGTTCTTGCTTATCTGATAATAGACTACAGTCTTTGTCGTCACTGTTCCCAGTGCTGCCAAGGTTTAAACCCCAAACTTTAAATGATCAACAGACGTTAGATGACGAATGGAGAAACTTAATGTTGACTGCAAATGAACTACATTTGAATACAAATCAACCAGCAGACGTGTTTTGGCATCAGGTATAATTTTACCATTTAAGAACTTTACGTAATATTGCACATATATTATCATTTCACAGATTTGTTTTTTTTTCAGTTGTCTCAAATCAAAGATAGCAACGGCGATAATAAATACCATTTTCTGCCTCGTTTTATGGTTCAAGTTTTATCGTTGCCTCACTCAAACGCTGAGTGCGAAAGAAAGTTCAGCGAAATAAATAATATAAAAACAAAGCAGAGAAACTGTTTAGTCACAAATACCATCAAAGGCAACATGCTAGCTCAGCAAGCTATTCAGCGGACTTCCGAAAATTGCGTGAATTTCAATCCAACTAAGGAAATGATTTCAAGGATGACAGCAAAGATTTATGAAAATCATGAGCAAATTGTTATGGAATAAGAAAATAAATAATATTTTTTTGTATCTAAATGTATATTTTTATTTATTTAATAAATTATAGCAATTTGTATTGATAAACAAAGTCATAAAGCAGCTTATTTTTCTATCAATATTTAAATAAAGTTTTATTGTAATTTTACTATAATAGATTTTGAAATCTGCTGTATAGTTTTTAGAAACTCCTGTATTTTTTAACTGGCAACACTGTAATTTTACTTTTGTAATCTGGAAGCACTGCCACCTTAAACCACTGTAATTATATACTCAAAGTCACCACGGGAACTGATTCACGAGGGTGCCGATCTTGAAGTTTTTCAAGAAATATCCACAAACGTCTTCCCTTGTCGTAAGGTTGGCATCGGCGGAGCAGAATTCGTGGGTTCAGTCGAGGGCTGAGGTGTTTTTATGTCCGGTGGAGGCAAATGCTCCATGTACTATAAGTACTGTAATTTTAATACAGAATACAGATTATTTTTAAATGTACAATTGTTACATTATAGAATAAAGGTAATAAACGAGCACACAATCTATCTGATGGTAAGTGGATGCTGCGACCCATAGACATCCACATCTATTCTCGATTAAGAATCTAAACGCAGATGTGTTGTCACCCGTGAGGACTAAGATGGAATGCCTCGTTTCCAGTAAAAAGGGTCTCCGGTTCTCTACACTCACCATACGAAACACAGCAGAGTTATGTTGCTATTTTACGCTGGTATTCTGTGAGAGCGTGGTTCTTCACCGGTCGAGCCTACCCATAGTCATCCATATCTATTCTCGATTAACAATCAAAACGCAGATGCGTTGTCAACCCTGAGGACTAAGATAGAATGCCTCGTTTCCAGTAAAAAGCGTCTCCGGTTCTCTACACTCACCACACGAAACACAGCAGCATCAAGCTGCTATTTTACGCTGGTATTCTGGGAGAGTGAGGTCCTACTAGGTCGAGTCGACCAATTCGCGCTAGAACCATAATTATACCACGTCAAATTACTTTGAATACAAATACTCCTAAATCCTTCTTTAATTATTAATAGTAATTTGAAGGTATGAGATGTAATACCAAGGCCAACGAGAAGAAACAGCGTCAAAGGTGCAACTAGTCTGTGACTGCCTTTTCCAAATGCACTTTGCGAAGTACGAAATAAATATGTAAACACCACACTAAGATTTCCTTCTGTATCTTTGAGGCACGATGCAGAAGAATTTTATACATAAATTGCACAAAAACAAACACCCAGACCCGCAACAATTATTTGTAAGCCATACAAATGCTTGTTTAGTGCAGGTTTCGAACCTGCGATTCCTCAGCGCCGCAACTTAATGTTATGCCACTGCGACATAGAGCCATTAAAACTAAAGGGGCATAATGGGAAACACTAAAAAGATAAGGCTTTCGGAAAATATTAATCCATCGCAATAGCACCTAATATAAAAATACCCAGACCAATAACAGGAAGCAACATAAGATATTCAGGCGTAACAGGTAAAAATTTATATTGCATAGGTAGAACTATAGTTCTAGCCAGACATCCCTGACCAGGGCTAATTCAGCTGGCTGTTTTTTTTTAATAAATACAATTCTTTAGTATTTCACAATACACTGTTTCCAGATGTTTGGAATATTGAGAAACTCACAAATTATTCTCTGATTTTGAATAATATAGGCATTTATGAGCTATGTGATGCTTTTTGTGATCAGTATTTACATTAGATGGTAATACTTCTTCATAAAAGTCCAGATCAGCTATACTCAACCTGCGGCCCGCCGGGCCTTTGTGATTGGCCCATCTGAAGTTCCAAATGTATATAATACTGATGTGGTGCTACAGGGAATGGAACTATTAATTTCATCATCTGTGGTATCGGAGGCAGATCTCAGCCTTGGTTTGGTCGCTTAGTAAACAGGAGTGTTATCAGGCCTGGGCTGAGGCTTCGGCGGTTCGGGATGTAAACACCAGTATGCTTAAAAAGAAGTATAACTTCGCCTCCAGGTCCTTCAGAAGAGTTATTGCCAAGGCAAAGGCAGAAATGGCGAGAAATTAGTTCGTTTTGGTCTCTCGCCGTAGCTGTTCAAGGGAATTTCTGTAAGCCATTGCTACCATCTCTACACAGGGAGGACGACTCACTGGCCCACGCCGCAAAAGAGAAAGCCTACCTTTAAGGCTCCCTTTTTGCGTCCAACTCGACTCTCGATGACGGGGGAACACACCGCCGACCATCCCAAAGTGTGATTGCTCTATGCTTGATGTGCGATTCACTCAGTGCTCAGTACGCAAAGCACTCCTCTCCCTGCACTTCACAAGTCGAGTGGGCCTGACGGAATCGCGCCAATTGAGCTGAGGACGTGCGCTCCAGAGTTGGCACCGGTTCTAACGTGTCCTTTCCGGTACTCCTACTCCCTAGGCGTAGTTCCGAATTCATGGAAGACAGCTTTCGTGCATCCGATTCCTAAAAAAGGTCTCTAATCCGTCCAACTACAGGCCTATCGCCATTACCTCCTTGTTCTCCAAAATAATGGAGTCCATTATTAACTGCCAGCTCATGCAGTACCTTGAGGACCACCAGCTGGTTAGTGACCGCCAGTACCGTTCCCATTGTGGGGTCGCTCAGCTGGTGATTTTTTTGTTTACCTAACACATAGATGGGCGCAAGCGATCAAGTACAAGGGTGAGGCATAGGCCGTTAGTTTGGACATAGCGAAGGCTTTCGATTAGGTCTGGCGCAAAGCGCTTCTTTCGAAGATTCCTTCCTAAGGGCTTCCCAAGAACTAGTGCAATTGGATCAGCAATTTTCTGACTGATCGGAGCATCAAGGTCGTAGTAGACGTTGCGTGTTACGATTACAAGCCTATTAACGCTGGTGTTCCACAAGGCTGCGTGCTATCACCAACGCTGTTTCTTCTACATATCTATGATATGTTGCAAACCGGTAACATTCATTGCTATGTGGATGACAGCATTGGTGACGCTCTATACACCGGCCGTGCCAATATTTCTCGGGAAAACGTCGCCGAGTACCGGAACAAACTTGTGTCTGAAGTCGAGTCTCTGCTGAACAAAGTCTCGAATTGGGAGTGACTAAATCTAGTCCAGTTTAATCCTCAGAAGACACAAGTATGCGCGTTTACTGCTAAAAAGAACCCCTTTGTCATATCTCCTCAGTTTCAAGGCACTCCCCTTGTTGCCTCAGACAGTATCGGAATCCTCGGCGTCGACATATCGAGTGACGTGCAGTTTCGTGGCATTCTCAGCAGACTGAGGGGGACAGTATTTCATGCCGGCACACCGCCTGCAACTTTACTAGGCGCAGGTTCGGCCTCACATGGTGTACTGTTCCCATCTCTAGGATGGGGCTCCCCGCAGAGCGGCTCGAATCGTCAACGACCGAGTCGTGTCCGATCGGCTCGATTCACTGGCGCTGCGAAGAGATGTTGCATCCCTTTGCATTTTCTTTTGCATCTACTATGGGGAGTGCTCTGAGGAATCGTTCGGATTAATCCCAGCCGCCAAATTTCACAAACGCACATCGCGGCAAAATTTCCAATACCATCCACATCATTTGGATGCATGGCGGTCCACCACTGTGCGTTTTATCAGGAGTTTTCTTCAACATACAACCTCTCTGTAGATTACCTTACCACCGGCAATTTTTACGAACCGACATGACTTAAGGATCTTCAAGAAAAGAGCTTACTCCTTTCTAAAATGCCGGCAACGCATCTGCAATTTCCCTGGTGTTGAAGTTGTTCATGGGCGGGGGTAGTCACTTACCATCAGGTAAGCCGTATGCTCGTTTGCCGTCGTCTCTTACAAAAAAAACCCACAGGGGACGGTTCCAATATTTCGGAAGAAAACTGTTCCATAATTCCAAATTATATAACTGCACTTTTAAACGAATTTCGAAAAAGTTTTCAAAACCTAAGAAAAATAAAAAAAAGTTTGTTACTTAGAAAAAATCCATGGCATTTAGAAACAACGACTATCTCAGAGTTGGCTTCAGTTTTGAATTGTAATTATTCAGAGTTGTTTTAAGCATTCATTGATTTTGAAAACGAAACCAATCTAGAAGGTCTGTTTAAAGAAAAAAGAGCAAACAGGGAATATGTGGAATTTCGGAGTATTTTTATTTTCTAACAGTGGTAGAGCCACGCGGCAGCTTTTGCTGTCGCACGGATGGGCCGGCTCGAACCGGGGTAGTACCACGACCTCACAGAAAAGCAGCGTGAAGTAGAGGTTTACCTCTGCGTTTCGCTTGGTGAGTGCAGGTGGCCGGAGGCCCTTTTTACTGGAAATGAGGCATTCCATCTTAGTCCTCACGGGTGACAACGCATCTACATTTTGATTTGTAACAGAGGATAGATGTAGATGTCTATGGGCCGCAGCAACCACTTACCATCAAGTGGACTGTGTGCTCGTATATCACCCTTATACTATAAAAAAAAAAAATTCCCCAAAAATATAAAAGTGTCCAAAGATATTCCCAAATACTACTAACATTCTTTGGGTCTACATATATATGCAAATCGTCTTTTTCAAAAATGAAATACATAAAGAACGTGTACAGAAACAAACTTACAAATTCTCATCTGGATGATGTAATAAAGATGCAAAGAAAAGAAAAGTATGTAGTGACTAGTCAGATCTTGAAAAAGTTTTGAAAAAGTGTTCACAGTATCAAAAATTGCATTAAAAGATATAAACATCTTTGTTACAACTTCGGTTTTCATAAATAAAGTAAATACATTGTTAACTTGGAATTACGTTTTAATTAAGACCTAAATAATTTTTACTTGCGGCCCTCGAAACCATGACTAAAACGTGTTTGTGGCACCTATAAAAAAAGGTTGAGTATGGCTGGTCTAGCAGGTCCATCTGAGCAGTGTTGTAACCACTCAGTCTACCTGATGGTAAGCAGCTTTTGCAGCTCATAGACACCCAACTTCAAATTAAGAACATTTGTAGATGCATTTTCATTTGTGAGGCCTAGGATAAAATGCAATAACACTGGTTCTATACACTTCAGATGGAAGCTATTCAGCAGAAAATGATTTCTACCACATAGTTTATTCACCACTACCTTAGTTATTAATGTTTGAAATCGTACTAACTCATGCTTAACTAAAACTTCAAAAATCAATTACATTATTCTATATTTATCTACTCGAATATCATACAACTCAACACAAGAAAAGTATTTCCATAACATTAATGAAAAAAATTGATAAGCATCTCTATAATGTGTCAAACTGCTTTTGTTGTACAGTTGTAAAATGCAATAATATAAAGAAAAATCTACGCTTTGTACACATCAGTATGTTTATAGTTAATTTTCTTATCCAGTCCGAGTAGTTGTCGGATGATGAATTCGGGCAAACGCTTGTGTCTCCAGCGGGTTGGCAAAGGAGTGTGATTGGCCCTCTCAATCTTACTAGCCACATATTGCTCTGCAGAAAACTCATTTGCTGCTTTAATCATGGCTAGCAGTTCGTTTTGGAAGATCTTCTCCTTCATCTGACGTCTGTTTTTTTTAATCTGTAAATCATAAATACATAATATCAAGTCCTTGAGATATAACTAGAAAATAAACTATTTTATTTTTATTCAATAAAGATTATAACTAATAGTTTTTGTAAGTCATCTTTAAGATGAAATTTCCACTGGTTTGGAAAATACCAGTGTCTTAGAAAGAATCAGTAAAAAATCGAGTTACAATTTTTAAAGATAAGAACAGTTTAAAATTATGTCTTATGTTATACAATGCCCATTTAGTGGCAGTGTAATACTATCCACCACCCAATATCATTCCATGGGTATCGTTAGAGGCGACAGAGGGAAACAAATCAGGAGATGGGCAGCGGCTTCTTCCTAATAACGACTAAAAAATAAAAAAATGCAGTTGCCAACCCGCTTGCCAAGCATGACAGCTATGGCAATTATCCCTATATCCTATGAGGCAATCTAAGGGAGAGGCCTAAGTTCAGCAGTGGACTTTAATAGTGTGTTATGAACGAATGATGTTGTAACAAACGAACAATGTAAAAACCGATGAGAAAAGTAGTATTAAATTATATTTGAACATTCGTTTTTCATGTGTTTAATTACAGTTGACCGGCTGTATGCCAACAAACGTTTTGCAAGGTGGTGTCGAATTATAAAATTTGTCAGATTACAGAGTACTACCACAGCCCACTGGTAGTCTAAAACTTTTTGAAAAAGAGTACCTTGTAATTTGACAAAACTAAAAATTTCATGTGATGCACAATGAATACCTAAGCAGTAAATAATGAATGCCCGCTAGCCGCTACCATAGTCACATTTAAACTGAGACAATATGCGTCAAGCTAGATTTGTGGTGACGGGAACTAATTGCAACCTGTTTGTCCATGTATACAGGAAGGATACCTCCCCCGTGGAAGATTCATAACGCAACTTGATTGTACCTACATGTTAAAGGCATGTCAGATTTTTTTTTTTATAGGATAAGGGTGACAAACGAGCACACAGTCCACCTGATGGTAAGTGGTTGCTGTGGCCCATAGACATCTACATCTATCTTCGATTAAGAATCAAAATGCAGATGCGTTGTCACCCGTGAGGACTAAGATGGAATGCCTCGTTTCCAGTAAAAAGGGTCTCCGGTTCTCTACACTCACCATACGAAACACAGCAGCGTTAAGCTGCTATTTTACGCTGATATTCTGTGAGAGCGTGGTCCTTCCCCGGTCGAGCCGACCCATTCGTGCTACAACCATAATATAGCTGCAGCATGGCTCTACCACGTGGAAGATAACAAGTGGCGGATTAGCCAGGGGCCGGTTTACCGGGGTTACTCAACTTAATACATATTTAGTACTTACTCTAGCCCAACGGTGTCTCATTCTTTTCCATAGCTTTCTGCGCTGGTGCTTCTTCATTTTCTTTCGACGAATAACGATAAGTCTGACGGCTTGTTTCTCTTCTTGTCTGATTGCTGGTAAGCCAATCTCATCTTTTCTCCAATTTGTATCAATAACAGGTAAAATAGATCGAGGGTTAACTATAGGAATATACGATAGTGGATCCTGCCTGATACGTCCATCAGTTGGATTGTCTCTGATTTCGAGACCGATACTTCTGGGGCAGAATGTAATAGCTTTACATTTTGAAATGTCTAGCTTTTGTTGCTTAGACACTTTGAATGGAACTGTCTTACATTCCTTCAAAGTATTGAGAGCAGTTTTAACGTTGATGAGCCGCAAATCTGGAGAAATATAATTTAAGGTTATTAATATAATTTCGTATGTTAAAATATAACCTTTAATATAATAATAAACTTACACTTTACGGTATTTTGTAAAGAGTTCATCATGATTATTTAATTTATACTGAATTGTACATGCTTACTTCTAAAATTAATTTCAACCTATTATTAAAGAAATTTCCAATTATATTTCCAAGGAATAAAAAATAGAAAACGGAAAATGACAGTGACATAAACATTGTTGTTGTTTTTATTATTCGCTCGAGAGAGCAGGCAAAGGAACTAAGCCATACAGCCTTATCTTTTTTATTTTGAATATTCTTTTATAATTCACTGCTTCGCAATATGTTGATGCGTCACATTGAGCAGCCCTTGGGAGATTTTGACGGCAAGTTGAGCCAACATACAACTGACAGTTGGCGATGGTATCTAAAGGTGCCCATGCAAACAAACAGCTTATCTTGAGAATCCATCACCATCAGAGCACCCATTTCACCGTTTCCACTAATAGTTCACATGCGTAGACAGTTAATACATAAAATCTCACCACTTTTACATATCAAATTCCACTTCAAATAATTATTTAAACTATAATACAGGAGCAGCAAACCGCCTCCGGTCCAGTTCCCGCCAAAACTCCGTGACATAAACAATAATGACAAGTTGTTGTTGTTGTTTTTATTATTCGCTCGAGAGAGTAGGCAAAGGAACTAAGCCATACAGCCTTAATGACAAGTTACAGCTCATTTTATTACAATTCACCATGGAGGGCAAAAATCTTATCATCATACAACCTAACCTGGTTTGTATTTTTTTTTCACAATATTCTTCACATTATACTGATACGTTTCATTGACAAATTCTTGGGAGATTTTGACAACAGCTCTAATCTATCAGATAGTTGATAACATAGACTTAGGATATACTGGCGTATAGACGACCTGTCAGCCCGAAAACGCGTGACCAATTTTGATTTGTTATTGTGTGAGTTGGCTAATGATGTACATTTTACTTAAAAGGGCTATCGAAAAATTTTTGTTCAGAAACCGATATAAAGACTAAAAAACTAGTTTAGTGCACAGAACTACATAACTAATGAGCACTAAACTATTTTATTAAAAATTAACTAAATTTTTACCATGATGGTTTTAAAATAACTAAAAATATTTAGGAATTAGCTGCACCCACCTGCCTTTTCCATCATCCATAATCCATTACAGCCTATAAAAATCCACTGCTCAACATGGGCCTCCCTATAGATTGCCTCATAGGGGGGATATTTGCCATCGCTTGGCCAGCGGGTTGTCAACCACAGTTTTTTATTATTTCGAGTTGTTATCAGGAAGATGCTACTGCCCATCGCCTCTTTCAGTTTCCCTTTGTCGCCTTTTATGACACACATGGGACGATATTGGGTAGTGGAAATTCTTTCACCGACACCACTTGCCTTTTGTTGGACTTTAGATTAGTTCTAGACTTTAGATTAATTCAAAATGTACAAAATCGCAATAATATCTGAAGAGGCGGGGTAAGTATACCAATGAAATGAAACAATTTTCTCCCACAATCAGATCGGAAAGTTATATTTTTGACCTTTGGAGAAAAATATTTAATGCCATATACAATTTCCTCGGAATTTATTTCTTTTTCAACATAATGTTAATCAAATATAAACTTAATTAAGTATCTACCTATTTATATTTTATAAAATGTTTTGCTGGTAAAATAAAAAAAGAGGACATGGAGTATATTATGGCTGCTTTATTTTTTATATAATTATTACCTTTAATATCTATAAAACAGAATCGGAAACAGAAACAAAAAAACAAAATCATTTAATTTATACTAATATAATAAAGTGGAAGAGTTATTTTGTTTTTTTTTTTGTTTGTTTAAACACGCTAATCTCTGGAACTACCAGTTCAAATTTAAAATTTTTGTATATAATAGCCAGATTCATGAGGAATAGTATATAGGCTATCTAGCATATAACTATCAGCTAACCTTATATATTGATTTTTGTTAAGCAAGTCGGAAGAAAAGGCGCTCTCTAACTGCTTTATCCACGTGCGCTAGCGTAACATTTAGTATTACATAAATACGATGTTCTACAAAAATATTGGTCTTTGCTCCATCTAAAAAAAAGTCTGCGATACCATATGCCTGTGGCGGCGCTGTCGTCGCGCCACAAGCGAAACATATCGAAGACTAAATCGCACTAACAAAGTTCCAAAGTTAAAGCAGCCTATATATAATAGCTCTGAACTACCAATCAGAGCGTTGGCCGCTCCCCGGGCAGAACACCTTGCCCGGCGGGAGATCTCTCCTTTTCCTTCCAACCGCCACATGCTTATATAAGCCACAATAAGTTTTTTGAGAAAAAAAATATTGAAAATGAAAAAGTGATTTATAAGCGTTATTATTAGGCATGGCATATAAACCATTACGAACGAAATTTACTTCATCATCAAGAAAATTTTAAGAAGATAAACTTTGCTCTTTATAGCATGTTATTTGGACGCATAGGTTAAGAGATAATGAAAAATTAAAATAATGAACACTCTGCTCGGAGTGCGAACGACCGCATAAACCCTAGCCGCCCGATGAGATTCGAGAGAAACCAGCAGTGAACGCCTATATTGGTCCGAGAGCTCATGACGCATTTTTAAGAAGTGTTTGATGCATCATGAAACTTTGTCCATAATGCGTCTGGCCTACCCATTCAGTGTATTCACGTATACTCATTTAATCAAAAGTGAGATATAGTTTTAGATCAGGCTTCTTTTTTCTTATTTCTCTAATGGTGTTTAAAGATTCTTGAGTGAAACCAGGTTCACAGTCTAGTCTGGCATACCAGGTACGCTATGTGTTAACGTGTGGAAGACACAAATCAAATTTTTCACGTAAATAATTATATGCTCTTGGACTATAGAAATGTATTGTGACAGCAAATTTTCATAATTCTTCGTTATATTTGGATGCAGATACTATTTTACCACATTTTTTTTAATATTAACCCTGTTAATTAAATTCTGTATCAATTCATTGCTACATGCCATGGTGATATCGCTATAGTGATCTTTCAATCCTGGTCTTGAATGAATTTCTTCAAGCATGTTTTGCAATGTAACAACTATTTTAGCCTGTCTTTTAGTTTTTGCTGCTAAGCTACGTATTTTCTTTTGTTTTTCTTTCAGCTTTTGTATTAATTTCTCGATTTTTGATAAAAGTTTTTATTCTTGGTGTAAATTGATCATTTCTTTCTTGTGATTTCTAAGGTGGAGGGGTTATGTCACGAGTTATATATGATAAGGCTACTCTTTTTTTCATCTGTCCCTGAAAAATATAAAGTAATAATAAATTTATTATCATTTTAGCTGCATGAATTTAAAAAATATAATGATCTTAACATAGACAAGTCAAATACGCTGGAGACATTAAAGTGCACCAAGTGTCCGAGGATACAGATGCACTCTTCTTTTCTCTCAATCGCAGTATGTTAAGAAAACGGTCACCCACACATGGACCGACCGCAGCAAGTGCATCTTTATCTTGCAGATCTATTGATCTACGCAACTGTTACTTAACTACGAGTTCCTCTTCTCTACGAGTAACGCAGTAGGTAATGAACCACACTATCAAGCCCTCGGCATACTGTCATCGAGCTTCAAGCATGAATCGAACATCAAGCGTTGCGCGTATCAAATACTATGGAATTTATACTATCCTGGTACACTAAATCCCGCGCCTCATGGCATCTAGTGGCGCTTCAGGAGCATTACTCAATAACCATACCTAACTACGCTAAAAGTTTTATCATTGTGACTTAGAAATATATTCCAAAGCTCCGCACAACCCCTTGGGGAAAATATATAATAATAGAGATAGAGTTTTATAATGTATAAAAATCTATCTCTATTTTTACCTTAAGTTTTTGAAGTTAAATTTTTATACCAGCGTAAAATAGCAGTTTAACACTGCTGTGTTTTGTATGGTAAGTGTAGAGAACCGGAGACCCATTTTACGGGAAAAAAGGCATTTCATCTTATTCCTCACGGGTGATAACGCATCTGGATTATGATTCGCAAACGAGGATAGATGTAGATGTCTATGGGCCACAGCAACCACTTATCATCAGGAGGACTGTATGCTCGCTTGTCACCCCATCCTATAAAAATTAAAAAAAGATGTCTTATTATAACAATAATATACTTACTGGTACAAATAATGTAGGAATGGCTCCTTTTAATAAAGTTACTGTGCTTTTTCTTATATATTTCTCAATAAAATGTTTACTACAAAATTGTAGAGTTCTTCTTAGGATTCAAACCAACCCGCCCAATTAATGCCAACCATTTTTTTCTAACTAAAGGATCCAGAGGGAATCTGTTTGACAAACGGCAAAATAAAATTTTGTTTTTAGAACGCAAATCGAACATTTAATTTTATTCTTCTTTTTGTTGTGTATAAAATTCTATCTATTCTTTATACACATTAAAGATAAATATCGATATTTTGATATAGTTGAGTCAATCCCTAGCATAAAAGTAAAATATTTTGTTTAAAAATTAATTCACCAAAATCATACAAATAATCAACAATGTGACTTTTTTCTTTGCAAAATATCAAAATTAATAAAATAATTGAAAATATTACATATTTTAAACAGTATATAACATAAATTTTAAGCAATAATAGACGTGTCTTATTATTGACGACGTCTTGCGAATTTACCTGTGAAATGTGCAACCATCAGCATTACTTCTATTGTTGATACCCACAGAAATCGTAATAATAAGACACTAAAAGTCGCATCGACGCGTGACCTTGTCGCCGCTATGATGTGTTGACGGACATCATTTACACATTTTGTGATTTAGTTGCGCGGAACGTCGGACGTGAATTTATGTTATTATAATGGTGAACTGCAGCATAAATGGTTGTAAAAACTCATCAAGGACGTGTAATTCAACTAATAAAGGCATAACCTTTCATCGGTAAGTTGATTATTTACTAATTATCATTGTTATAATTAATTTACATCTAGATGAATACTTTACTGTGATATTTACATTTGTAAACTTTCGTTTATTACTTTTCGTATTGTACATTACCATTGCTGCTTTTCTTCTATCGTAATACGCAACGTACGCGACGTTGACAAAATCGCCAAGCAATGTAATGTGAACATTAGATATCATTGTGAATTGCGTATGCTTATAATACGGCTGCAGGCATCGGTCGCACGTTAGTGGTGTAACCGTGTCATTCATTTGAATGAAAGCACGGGTTTTATCGATGTTTGTATAAAGGGATATTTTTAGATTCTCGAACGTAAAAACTAAACATTTGAACGTAAAATATTCTTCATAATAATAATTATACAGTAATTTAATTAATTTAATTATTTGTTAAAATTTAATTATTTGTTTAAGTTTGCGTCTATAAATGTTTAGAATGCTGATAAATGTACAGAAAATGTTGTTTTTTAGGAAGTATAAATAATTATATTTACTAGAACATAATTATCAATTATTTCTAGATTCCCGAAAGATCCTGATATTAAAGAAAAATGGATAAATCTTACTGGTAGACAGGACTGGTTCCCTACAGAAAATAGTCGAATTTGTTCAATCCATTTTCATGAAAATGATTTTAATGTCACTGCTAAAAGATGCAATTTAATGAAATCAAGCATACCCACATTGAATATATGGAAGTTATGCTCTGAAAATGTAAGTTTCAATACAATCTTTAGTCAAAACATAAAAACAATGTAATAATGTTTCAAAGCGACAGCGGCACAACGTAACAGATGTAATTTTTAAAATATAGCATATACATTTTATTGAGTGTCCGGGGTGTGACTCTACTATGTTTTGTATAATGATATCAAATTTTGCAGTCCACAGCAAACATTCCGTCAACATCCGCTCTGCCGGTAACGTCTACGCTACCATCTACTCCTTCACGCAAACGTGTTTTCCCATTACCATCCTCAAATGTAAGCCTTGATTTATTTGATTGTCCTTATTTCGCTTCATAGCATCAATTTATTTATTTTAAATCTATCGTTCTAGCACACGGAAAATCAGCCATCGATTAATCTTGATACACCCAGAAAACAAAAGTTACGTCGAATAATCGAGACAAATAAGGGTGTAATTACAAGCCAGCGTTTGATGATTAAGAGATTGCAATCTAAAACACGGCGATATAAGAAAATAAATCTAGAACTAAAACACATGCTAAAGAATTTAGAGAACAAGCGCCTAATAACTGGAGATCAGGCTATGTCTTTAGAAAACATGAATTTGACCACACAAGATTTGATTGGCAGATATAACCTAACATTATAATCAGGAAAAAAAACGCGTGCTAAATTTTCAGAGAATCTAAGAAGTTTTGCGATGACCTTGCATTTTTACTCTCCGAAAGCTTACGAATTCGTAAGAACAAAATTCAACACATGCTTACCTCACGTAAGAACATTAAAAAAATGGTACCAATCCATTAATGCCGAACCAGGATTCACAACAGATGCATTAAATGCGATTAGAGCCAAAGTTAAAATCAGTAAACATTCCATTCTTTGCAATTTAGTAATAGACGAAATGGCTATTCGTCAACGCTTAGAGTGGGATGGCAAACGGATGCATGGCTATGTAAACATAGGCATTGGTAGTGACGTTGGTGCTGGAGATAGCTCTAAAATAGCTAAAGAAGCGTTCGTATTTTTAATAACAGCCATTAATGCATCATGGAAAATTCCAGTTGGTTATTTCCTTGTAGATGGACTATCGGGAGAACAAAAGTCAGCTTTAGTACTGCAGTGCTTGGGGCTGCTTCACTCAACAGGAATCGAAGTTATCTCCATGACTTTTGACGGTTGTCCGGCTAATATAGCTATGGCAAAAAAACTCGGTTGTTCCTTAGAGGTTCATAATATGGTGACAAATTTTAAACATCCCGTTACAGGGAAACCTGTCAGTATTTTCCTCGACGCCTGCCATATGATTAAACTTGTTCGGAATTCGTTTGAATCTAGTGGTAGTTTTAAAGATTGTAATGGGAACCAAGTGAAATGGTCACATTTAGTTAAACTAAATAATTTGCAGGAAAAAGAACATCTTCATTTAGCGAATAAACTTAAACGAGGTCACCTATTTTTTAAAAATCAAAAAATGAAGGTAAGATTAGCAACCCAGCTGATGAGCAACAGTGTTGCAGATGCGTTGAAATTCTGCTGCCAGTTAAACCACATAGAATTTTCAGATGTTGATGGCACAGTAACTTTTTTGAAAAGCTTGAACAATTTATTCGATGTTCTCAATTCACGGAATATGAACCAAAATTATTTTAAAAAACCTTTGTATTTTAGAAATAAAGAAAACATTTTTAATTTTTTAGGTGAAGTTGAAGATTATTTAAAAACTCTTAAACTTGATGACGGGCAATATGTAATAAAAACAAATAAAAAAACGGGCTTTATAGGACTATTAACTTGTATACACAGCTTAAAAGAAATATATATTAGAGTAATAGAAGATGAAAAGAAACTTCAGTATTTACCAGGCTATAAGTTTTTACAAGATCACCTTGAACTGACTTTTGGTCATATAAGAGCACATGGAGGTTGTAATAACAATCCCACGGCGCGGCAATCTATGTCGATTTATAAAAAACTTATAGCACATATTGAATTAAAAGATTTTGATAGTGGCAATTGCGTTGCTCTAGAAAATCTATCAATTTTAAGTTGTTCATCAGCCATTCAAAAAATTAATATTACTTACACTATGACGCCACTTTGCAATTACGAACCAGAGGAAGATATGAACAATCAAAGCTATTTTGATGAAATGTTGTCAAATTATGATATTGATATATCGGAATTTCGACAACAAGTCGTGACGTACATAGCTGGGTCCGTTGCACATTATTTATTAAAAAAAATAAAATGTACATGTGTCTCTGCTTTATTGGGATCTGATAAAAATGATGACCATGTCGATTTTATTAAATTAAAAGACAATGGTGGACTAATAATTCCAAGTGCAGATGTTATAACTATATGTTTGAAAGCAGAAACTATTTTAAAAAAACTATTTTTGGACTGCAAGATGGTAAAAATGCAAACATTAAAGGATCACTTTCTTGCGAGAGCTATGAGTCACTTTGTTGCCAAAAATATATTTGCGAATATTCAATATCATCAGTATGATCAATCTCCTCTTGATAATCACATAGTTCAGTTGATTAAATGCGTTTTGGAGAAGTATATGGACATCCGTTTAAATTATTTTGCTAAAAATGCGATACAAAAAGTTAAAAAAAGGCAGTTTTTAAATAAATTTCTTCATTTTACGGGTCAATAAAATCGTTTCGTAGAGTTGATGACAATATTAATTGCAAAGTACTGCTACAGATACTTGTTTAGTACCCAATATAATTAATTATATTTTCAAACATAGTGTAAAGAATAAGGGTATTACACAGTTGACGACTATGTAAATATCATAAAGAAAAAATAAGACTCACAACTCTGTTTATTAAACTTATTTCTATATTAATATCACTCTAACTTAATTATTTCATAAGTGTACCTACGCTATAACCTCGATTAATTAAGTATTCTGACTGTTAATAGATAGCTCGATTTTAAATAGTAAGTATCATTACTGTTAAATATTAAAAAATTTGTATATATCTATGATTTTCTTTGCTACTTGTAATCCATTTTAATATAAAAACAATATCGACACCTTAAAAATTTTTGTCAATCCCTAGCATTGTTTACAGGGACCCTCACACATCAAAAGTGCTTGCAGTGGTGTAACATTATATATTGGAGTAAAATGCAGTGTAATCACTAAAAAATAAGGTTCATAATAGATAGTGCCCTATACACTTCATCGGTGTATTGCAAGTGTGTGCGAGTGTTATATCTATTTGTTTGCTTAATGCGTATGTGTTAAGATGTGGCGACATCGGTTTTGGAAGTAATCGGGCGCTAATTCATTTCTAGTGTCTTATTATTACGATTTCTGTGTTGATACCACAGTCACTAACGGAACATGAAACCATTTTGGAAAACTATAAATTATACAAATTAACACTATTATAATCTAAAAACACACAAAATATCTACAAGCTTATTTCTTGCGCGCCGACTTGCGCCGACCTGTCATTCAAAATCGTCATCGTACAGAGTCATGAGATTTGGTATCCTTTTCTATCTTGCATTTTTGCCATAAGGAATTTTCTTTTCCTTTATTTTATTTTATTTTATTTTTATTTGCTTGGAAAACTTACAGCTAATTTACAAAAATAATATAATTATAACAAAAATGAAGGCCATTTACAAGTTTTCACTTATATAATACTTTATATGACAAGAGTGTGTCAGAAGAGATATAGTAACAGTATACTTAAATATAAATTACATTATCAAAAAGAAAAGAAGTTGTTAGAAAGTAAACGCCTAAGTTGGATAACGCTGGAATGAAATAAATCAATATCCACATTGTGAGTATGTGCTATAGCATTAAAAGATCTGCATGATCGAATAATAAAAGAGTTTTTCCTGTAATTACTTTTCACGCATGGTACATATAAAAGTGTAGGTTTCCGCAAACCAGATGATGAGGTGTGTAAACCTATTTTACTTAATAGTTCAGGACAATCAATATTACCATTCATAATTTTAAAGAGGAAGGAGAGATCTGCAATATTTCTACGCTCATATAAAGGTAATATGTGATTTTTTTTACATCGAAGAGTATAGCTGGGTATAAACTTTTTTGATTTAAATTGAAGAAAACGCAAAAATCTTTTTTGTATGCGCTCTATCCTATCCACATATTCATTATATTTTGGATTCCAAATTTCAGAACCATATTCCAAATGGCTGCGTACAAAAGCGCAATATAGAATTTTGAAGGTTTTTATGCTTTTAAAATCTGCCGATAACCTTAATATGAAACCCAGCGCTTTGTTAGCCTTTGTAACGATGTTATCAACGTGATTGTCAAACAGCAATTTAGAGTCAAAAGTAACACCGAGATCTTTGATAGTGCTGGTTCTATTTATAGAAATATGGTTTAATTTATAATTATAAATTATAGGATTAGGTTTACGAGTAAATGAGCAGATAAAACATTTGGAAACATTCAGATCGAGTTTATTGTTAGAACAGTATGCTTCTAAATTGAAGAGATCCTTTTGAAGGCTAGAACAACTTTCCAAACTTGTAATAGGACATAAGATTTTCATATCGTCAGCGTAAAGAATAATCTTGGAATTTTTAAAACACGTGTCGATATCATTGATAAAAATTAAGAAGAGCAAGGGCCCCAATAGGGATCCTTGTGGTACGCCAGACGATATATGGATTGCAGACGAACGATATCCACCAAGGACGACAGATTGACTTCGATTTCTGATGTATGACGTAAACCATCGGAATAAGTCCCCCCTGATACCCATTGCAAGGAGTTTACGTAAAAGAATTAAATGATCGATTCTGTCGAATGCTTTGCAGTAGTCTGTATAGACTACATCTACTTGTGCTGGTTTAGACATAAAGCTAGTTAGATAGTCGGAACAAATAACAAGGTTTGACACGGTAGATCTGTTTTTTAAGAAACCATGTTGATTTTCACTAAATGAGTGGCGAAGGGAAGAGTACACCTGGTTGTAAATTATTTTTTCAAATACTTTAGCGAATAAACAGAGCTTGGAAATGGGACGATAGTTTTGTACCTCATCCTTAGGTCCTTTTTTGTAAATTGGAGTAATAAACGCACTTTTCCAAATATTTGGAAAAATGCCTTCCTTTAAGGAACGGCGGTACAGAATACTCAGAGGCAAAGTAAGAGAGTCCGCACACCGTATGATTAAGATAGCCGGGATACCATCTGGTCCAGCAGACTTGTACAGGTCTATAGCCTTTAAAAGTCTGGATACCTCTGCTTCTTGCACCTCGATGGAACTGATATCAATAGAAGATTGATCAATTTGCGAGTCAATAATATTAAAATTAATTGTGTCGGAATCGTTAAGAAAATTAGATTTAAAAAACTGATTGAAAAAATCACAAATTACTTCACCTTTGCCTGACGAATACTGTCTGAATTTCATAATAGAAGGATATGAACTTGGAGATTTTTTACTCTTAACAAAGTTCCAGAAGGCTTTCGGTGATTTGCTTATATTATTTTCTATATCACGAATGTAAGCTTCGTACATACTTTTTTCGAGAACCTTCCCACGTTCTCGTAATAAAACAAAAGAATCAAGGTCGGAAGTATTTCCATATTTTTTATACTTTGAGTGATACTTAAATTTTTCTTTTAAGATTTTAATCAAGGGTGTTTTATACCAGGGAGGAAATCTGGAAGATGATTTTACAGTTTTGCAAGGGACATGTTTGTTAATTAGCATTTGTAACTTATCATACAGTAAGGATACAGCCTCCTCTAAAGAACCCATTCTGAGGCAACTGGACCAGTCCGTATTATCAAGTTGTTGACATATTTTAGTGTAATCTGCAAAATTATACAGGAATTTTGTTCTGGTTTGCGGTGAAAGCGTATTTTGGTGGATGAAGTCAACAGATATACATAGTGCTATGTGATGAGGATCTTCCGAAACTAAAGGGTCTATACATTTATGAACATTTATAAAATTGTTGCAGAAAATTAGATCCAGAATTCTGTTGTTACAGTTTAGTTGACTGTTATATTGAGATAAGGAACATAAATTAAGAGTATCAAAAAAATCCGATTGAATGGGACCTTGAATATTAAAAGGGCATTGAGATTGCCCATCGTCAGCTGGCTGCCATATTATATTCGGCAAATTAAAATCGCCTAAAAGTAAAAAACCATCTGCCAAGTTATTTAACACAATATCATTTAATTTAGTGGAAAAACATTGTAATTGCTGTATTAAGGAATTACCTAAGTTTTGACAGCATATATAAACAAGACAAATATTTAATTTGTAACACAAATTAGGCGATGTACGTTTTAGGGTCAGAGTAATCCATATGTCCTCAGCTGATGAACGCCATTCACTGCGTTCAAAAACTATAAGCTCTCGTCGAACAGCTATGAGGACACCACCCCCCATGCTTTGACCTGTATCAGAATAATTCCTATCACGCCTCCAAACTAGATATCGGTCGTCAAATAATTCTGTGTCATTGAAGTCCTCATTAAGCCAAGTTTCCGTTAAGCATATTAAGTCGTAATTATTCATTACGATATTCCTATATATAGTTGCTACTTTAGTCCGTAAGCCCCGGACGTTTTGGTAGTATATATTATATTTTTTTATGTGAGTGTTTTCTTAACAGGATAAGCACTAAAATAACGCGGTAGGTAATAGTAGCAACTACAAATAACTTACGTTGAGGTATATTAGAAAATAATCTACTATTCATTAGGAGAATGCATAAATATTTCGCGATATGAGCATACAAATAATACACATAAGTATAAGCAACGACCCGCGAGCAATGAAGTAAAAGTTTTAGTGGAGTAATAATAGTTAATCTCTTACACTCTGAAACTGATGCTAAGATATGACATATATGAAATTTATAGTAAATGTATATTGTGTACCCTAAACGGCAGAGCAAATGATTACCTGTTACAGTTACCACGGTGCAAGAGTTACTGCAGGTTAATATAAGTATTATTAACTTAGTGAATAATATACAAAGCACACAAAAATAATTCATATATGCGTATACATAATAATAAACAATTATTCGTAATCTATAAAACAAATAACATAGCACAAATATAACATGCGAAATGAAATAAAATGCGGAATGCAAAAATCTAGGATATGCGAAAGAAAAATTAAAAAAGGGTATTATGGAAACTAAGCAAGTGAGATACAATATGCAAAACGTTACGTTAAGTACAACAGCATAATGAGCATAATAGAAATAAAAATAACAAACACAGGTAGCAAGAACATGTCCTTTCGTTACGCCAATAATAGCGAGGTGCGAGTACATCATTAATGAATAGACGATACCAACGCTTCTCAAACTTTGCGTTTGCACAGCAAGTAAACTTAACAGTAACTTGTGAATCCTTAAACTATTTTTCTTAAATCCGACTCCGTTTTTATTATAAGAACAGGTGATGTTGTGCTTTTCCGTACTAGGATTTTGCAGTTCTTTACCCAAACGTACGAAAAATCCCGCTCCTTGGCCAAAGACTTTGTTTTGTTTAATAACATTTTGTTTTCAAGCGTTAAATGGTCGTTGATAAAGATTCTGTTACTACCATTAAGACCTATATCCAACGGCGTTAGGGATTTACATTTTCTCGCTGCTGCAACAAAGTTGTCTCTGAGATATCGATTGTGCATAGACACAATTATGTTTTTGTTATTTTTATTATTACGAGAAGGAACCCTAGCAATGTAATTAATGTTGTTATCACTAATATTGATATCGATTTTGGTTGCTATTTTTGATATAATAGTAAAGAGATTTTCCGTGTTAGTTATAGGAACTCCTTTGATTTCAATGTTGTTCAACCGTGATCGCTGCTCCCCATCATTAAAAACAGCTTCCAATTTTTGCAAACGCTGTTCTAGACGGGACACATCTTCCTTGGTCTTCTGAAGGGTTTGAATTTCACGATCCACCTCGGCTATCCTAGCTATAAGTTTGTCAACTGAAGCGTGAACGTAGTCTAGCGAATCTTTCACAACCGACAACTCACATTTAATCGTTTTAAGATCAGCCAAATCAGCTTGAATATTTTTTACCGAATCCAGTAACTTAGGCATTGATGACATTTGTTCAGACAGTCCACGTAATTCACCACGAATACCATCGAGATCACTAGAAGCGCAGGAAGTGGAACGGCCAGGAGCTGGACTACCGGAGCTAGCATTCTTACAAGCGTTACATTTCCACGTTGCTTTCCTATCACCAAGTTTTCGAAAACCAATCTCGGTTATTCCAGCACACGGAAAGTCGTATTGTTTCAAACACAGGGAACACTGAACACCATCTCTAGCTTCAATCTTACAACGGTGGCAAGTGAACATTTTATTAAAAGGAAAGGTTTGAGAACTGTAGACAATTGCAGCTTGCAACAGCGCGAGACAATATTGAACGTAACGTGCGTACTGTTTACGATCTGACAACGTACTTTGCACACTATGTTGATCTATAATACGTATATCCTCAGTCTATGGTTGATAACATAGACATAGAATATACTGGCATATAGACGACCTGACAGCTTGAAAATGTGTAACGAATTTTGATTTGTCATTGTGTGCGTTAGCTTTCCGTATATACGGAAAGTCAATACTTGGTCAGTTGGTCAGTCGTTGGCGTTGCCGTCGGTGACGTCGCGTCAACAACAAAGCAGAACCTCCAGTTTCTTTTCTGTCGTCTATCCATTTTATTATCCAATGTCGTTTTTTTTTTAAATATCTCTTCTTCTTACATTTCCGTCAACTCTTTCAACAGCAGATAGGAAAATTTTCTCAACAAATATTTCAATCGTTGTAAATTCTGCCGTTTCCGTGCTGTTCCAACTACTGACTGCATGTAAACAGTTCGAGTCGGTCTTCGGCGCCAGCACTGACGCCTGTTACTGTGTAAATCAGCCTTAATATGTTATTGTCAGAGCGTTATACTTCACAGAACGTTAACGTTACAATATTCTTATGGTGAAAACTTAACTCAGCGCAAATATGTACGTGATCTGAAAAAGATAAAATTCAATATAGTAATAATCCCTACAAATAACAGTCAAGAAATTCAAAACGTTTATAGCCTTACCACAATACTGTCGTAAGTTTTTCTTTTCCTATTTTAGGAAACCCGTGGAAAGAGATAAGATGATTTTGTGTTCTTTGTTTGTATTACACTTAACTTACTTTCGATTATCATATACAGACTTACAGACAGTAGCGAGAATATATCTAAAAACGAAAATGAGTTCTGAACCGACAATAACTGCAATTAGGCAAAAATCAATAATAAATATTAAAATCTAAAGATATGAAATAAATTTTAATTAATTTGAGAAAAATATTTTTTACATGAAAAAATTGACAAACAAATGTCAATTTTTTCTTTTAATTCATGGCTTCTCTTGATAGTTGTACCTCGGTTAGAAGAGATACGAAGTATCAGCTGGAGAGGACACCTGCGTCTCGGTCAGAAATAGCAAGACCGTCTCAGATGGTAATGGACGGCGTTTAAGTTCGAAAGAAGTTGCAGAAATTCATGGATAACGTGAGAGGAGTGGCCTCGATCTTGCTACCATGTTGATAGGGTGGGGGGGGGGATTGATAGGGTGGGGGGGATTGATAGGGTGGCGGGGGGATTACACTAACCAGACGAAATGCAGCAGCAAAGCTTCTACTTCACGCTAGCATTTTGTGAGGTCGTGTTACCTCCCCGGTTCGAGCCGGCCCATACGTGAAACAGCAAAAGCTGCCGCGTGGCTCTACTACTGTTTATACGTGTGCAAACATAATTTCATATTCTAGATAAATTCATTACTTTTAATGTATATTTGTAATCGTTTTCTAAATTTCTTAGCTACAAAAGATGTGTTAGCCAAGAACTGAGCGTGTTTTTGAAAGCATTATAAAAACGTTACTATTGGATGTTTATCTTTAACTTAATATTAAATTATTTTATGCCAAGATTCCAACAAATCTGTAATCCTTTCAAACAAGAAATACCTATGTATATATTTTTATAAGTAATGACTACTAAGTATCTTGGACCAGTTTTATCATGACTCTATAAATAACTATACACAGCCGAGGGAGAAAATCGGAAGAAAATAATATATACGAATTGCGATTATCCACATCGTCTGGAGTGGATAAATGAATACGTGTTTCCGAGTATCCATCCTAGGGTGGATATTTTGCGATGGATAAACGGAAAAACCCAACATTTTAACCAATGCTCATATTATCTGCTTTCACTACATCTTTTTCTCTCACATTATAATTGAGTACTATATATATATATTAATTTTTAACTACTGCTACCTGCCGTGCAATATTGCATTCTTTGGATGGAGTCCACAAGCATTGTCGTGGTGAAAGAGGACCCTGCTTTAAAGGCGCCTTCTAGCAGTTTCTAAGATAACTGTACTATTTTTTAGCATAACTATTTCGTAATGCATTCTGCGTAATACAAACATCTTTTTTCCTTGATTCTTTCCTACTAAACAATGTTATTATGGTGAAATATCTATGTAGGATGAATCTATTCTGGAGTAAAATCAAAAGAAAAAATACTAGCAAATCAATATCAAAATCATGTTTTTTATTTCTACAAATATTTATATATCTTCTAATAATTCTCTGTCGTGAGGAACTGCTGCAATGTCCCCAACAACAGCAATGGCCATGCCCTTTTCTGCAATGAAAATTAAGAAAATGTATTAAGAATAGGTACGTGGTAGAGCCACACTGCAGCTATATTGTGGTTGTAGAACGAATGGGTCGACTCGACCGGGTAGGAACACGTTCTCACAGAATTATCATCATTATCATCATTACAGCCTTTTACAAGTCCACTGCTGAACAAAGGCCTCCCTCAAGGAACACCACAAAGCACGGTCCCGAGCCACCTGCATCCATTAACTTCCTGCATGTCTTACCAGGTCGTCACTCCATCTAGTGGGGTACGTCCTACACTTCACCTGCCGGTACGAGGCTGCCACTCGAGAACCTTTCTTTCCCATCGATTACCGGTTCTTCGAGCTATATGGCCGGCCCAATGCCACTTCAACTTACTAATCCGTTGGTCGTTCACTCTGGTTCTGTTCTGGATATCCCCATTTCTAAGTTTATAACGCAGAGAAACCCCGAACATAGCCCTTTCCATAGCTCGCTGAGCAACTTTGAGCTTCCTCATACGTCCAGCAGTGAAGGACCACGTCTCAGATCCATAGATCATCACAGGCAACACGCACTGGTTGTATAATATAGTTTTGAGGTATACATGACGAGAAGATGTGTCGTAATCTCCCGAACACTGCCCAGTCGAGTTGAATCCGTCGAAATACCTCTCGGTCCAGCCCAGTCGGATTATTTGTCCCAGATAAACATGCTCCTCAACAACTTCAAGCTTTGTGCTCCCAACAACTACCGGTATAGGTGTGACATGGACGTTACACATGACTTTTGTTTAGTCCATGTTCATCTTAAGACCTATTCATTGGGAGACACTATTGAGGTCTTCTTAGGAGTGCTTAGGTCCTCCAGCGATACTGCCATAAGGACTATAATATCGTCGGCAAATCGAAGGTGTGTACTTGTCATTGACGATAATACCGCGAACACTGTGAGGGTGACAAACGACCATATTGCGAGGCTCTCTATTATTAGAGAGCAGGCTTAAAGATATTTAAGAGAGGTGAGTTAGTAACATTTGTTTGTTCATTCAGCAATGCAACGGTACTATTGTTACTTTTTAATATCTCTAACTGTTCCAGCACACACAGCCGCAGCCGCTCACTTAGCGGTTAGCCACCGTAGAGTCTATATCACCTGAGGATGCCTCGTGTAGAGGCGAAACACGTGTCGTATTATCATCAGTGGTGTGTCTTGCCTAGTGTAGTGGTGTTGGGAGTAGCGATGCTGGGATTAGTGGTGACGGGGATAGTGCACGCAATTGAGGGAGGGCGGGAGGTGCTCTTCATATTAGGTAAGACACATCATTTTATTTTATAACGCGGATATTTGCGAAGTAAATTTTTCTAAAAGCTTTTAGATAATACCGCATCCTTTCCTTAGCTTTAAAAACGTCTTCCAATGTAGCAGTGAAGAGTTTCGGGGATATAACGTCACCCTGTCTTACACCTCTGAAGTTGGAGAGGTTTCGTACTCTGGTTCTGTACTCCAATAGTCATCGTAGCCCTACTTTATAAACACATCAGCACTTCGATATACCGATAGTCAATTTGGCACCGACGAAAGGACTGTGGCACCACCCAAAGTGCGACGGAATCAAAGGCTTTCCATAGTCCATAAACGCAAGACAAAGTAGCAGATTATACTCTTCGGTACAATTTATCGAAGGGTATGTATGTAGTCTATGGTTTTAAAGCCCTATCGAAAACCAGCCTGTTCGGAAGGCTGGAAGTCGTTGAATCTGCGTGCGAGACGAATTATAATGACTCTCGAGAACAGTATGTAAACGGGCTCAGAAGAGAAATCGGTCTGTAGTTCAGAGAGCATTGTCACCTTTCTTGAAGAACAAGTCTATCGCACTTTTACTCCACGCCTCCGGAGTACCAATGTAAAATAGCAGCGTAATGCTGTTGTGTTTCGTATGGTGAGTGAAGAGAACCAGATACCCTTTTTACTGGATAACAGGCATTTCATCATAGTCCTCAAGGGTGACAACGCATCTGAAATTTGAATCTTAATCGAGTGAAATTTTTATTGGTCACAGTATCCACTTACTATCCGGTGGAATATGCGCTCATTTGCACCCTTATTCTATAAAAAAAGTTACATAGAGATATTTAAGAAAAACCAGTTCCATTTTGATAGGTCCGAATGATAACGGATCTGTGGACCCGCATCCCTTTCCATCCCCCGCGTTTTATTAATGAATGAACATACTACCACAATTCAGATACCGATCTTTTTTATTCCATATTCATAACCATATTGAGAGTTAATAAAACTTTTAACGTTATACGCGTCATTATAATTCAACGTGTAAGGCTGGCTCTACATTTCATCATCTTGGTGTATCGTATCTACATTGTGTGGCGCTGAAATGTATCATGATTGCTAGTTTGGACGCAAAGTTATTCGCGATCATTGATACGTTGTTGCGATTTTTTCTTTATAGGAGAGGGGATAAACGAGCATACGGCTCACCTGACGGTAAGTGACTACCGCCGCCCATGAATAACTGAAACACCAGGGAAATTGCAGGAGCATTATCGGCCTTTTAGAAAGGAGTAAGCTCTTTTCATGAATGTCCTTAAGTCGTATCGGTCTGGAAAATTGGTCGGTTGTAAACTATTCCACAGCGAGATCGTACGCGGAAGAAAACTCCTAGTGAAACGTACAGTGGTGGACCGCCAAGCATCCAGATGGTGCGGATGGTATCGAGAGTTTTGCCGCGATATGCGTTCGTGAAATTTGGTGCCATTAATCAATTCCGATACTGGCTGAGGCAACAAGGGGAGTGCCTTGAAACTAAGTAGATACGACAAAGTGGCCCTTTTTAGCGATAAACACGCAAACTTGTGTCTTCTGAGGATTAAACTTGACTAGATTTAGTCGCCCCCAATCCAAGACTTTGTTCACCAAAGACTCGACTTCAGACATAAGATTGTTCCTGATGGAGTCCAATACATCAAATACAAATTCGAAATTATAGAATCTTACTTTTGCTTGAAATCGCCCTGGCGGTTTCCAATATTTCATCTGTGCTAATGGAATCTATTATACGAAACGAACTATGTAAGCCATCTATCTGTATGTTGTTTGCTTCTTGTAGTGCCAAGCTTTCAGATGCTTTAACACAATCCTCTTCCTGGATAGCGATATTAAGTTCTGCAATACAAAAAATCATATACATCTATTAGAGTAATTAAACAAAAATTTTAAACCAAACAACAATAGCCAAGATTTAAACTTAAATTCAAATATATAAATAATGATATACCGATATTGCTGTTTTTGAAAATACGATCAAATGACGTTTCTACTTTTGTTTGAAAATATCCCAAATTCAATGTGATTTATGGTCAACAACTACGCGTACGCGCGCTCTTCTGTGTGCGATTCAATTCGCAGCTTTTTGCCGACCGATCGACCCTTACGACTTACGAATGTGTGCGTGCGTAGTAAAATAGTAGGCGTTGGAACAGATATTTATGAATGACAATGAATGAGTTTAAATATTGCATTACTACGCATTTTGTATTTTAAAGATAAAAAGAACAGAATGTTTTTGTGATTCTTTTTTTTTACCATTTGCCTATATTATTTATTCTGAACCTCCTCTGCAAATATGGCCGGTTATTGCAAAATAACTCTGTATAAAAAACTTATTAAATTATATATGTCACATATAAAACTTAGGTAAATACCTATTAATATATTATGTGCAACCATTTTTACACAAGATGACAAACGAGCATATAGACAATCTGATATTAGGATATTAACATATTTATGATGCTGTGGGGTGGCCAATAGACAACTAAGTACATATTCTATTCTAAATAAATTTATGTTGTCACCCCTGACTAAATGTCCGTTACCAGCAAAAGGGTACCCGGTTCTCTACACTCAACATACAAAACATTATTACTCTGCTGTTTCACGCTTGCATTGTGAGATCGTTTTGTGTTGTGGGAGGTCGCACCCCTGGTCCAGCGTAGCGTGGCTCCAAGTAAAAATATTTTTGATTGTGTCCCAAATATTAATATTATAATAATAGTTGTCCTTGTGCAATTTACGTTTGTAAACTGCCCCCACGATACAGAAGAAAATCCTAGTGTGGAGGTTCCGTTTTAAAAAAAAAACAATACAAAGAATTATAATCTTCTTAGATTTAAAACCTTTTTTTATAAAACTTAAGTGACAAATGAAGTTACGGAATGAAAGTTAAATATTGTATTTTAGACACGATATTGACGCTCGGGAATTGATACTTTTTGAAATGGTATACGCTCTGAAAAAAATATGCACATATACATGCAAATACTGAATTAAATTCTCAATCATTTGTATTAAATATAATATAATTATACTCACATATACTTGTACATATAATAAACTTATATTTTGCGATGATATGAAAGGTATGTTATTGAATGAGATCCTTAATCAGCTACATTTTTTATTTAGATCCTTTATTTGTTTACTTTATTTCATAATCTTGTATATTTCACGGCGGACGGAATGTCTGAGGGATTATCTACTAGTTTATCTTAGAGCAGGGCAGAGATAAAAGAGGTAGGCTATATTGCCTGATAATAAGCAAAGACATTACAAATAAGGTGACTTTTCCACTGAATATCGCACGCTTACCTCGTGCAAAATGGACAAAATATGCATGCTACAGAAAAGGGAGCGATAAACACAGCGGAAATCTTCGCCTTAAGTATTATTTATTTATTTATACTTTATTGTACACCTTAATAGAAAGGATTACAAAAGGCGGGCTTAATGGCTTTTGTCATTCTCTCCCTTTTAACCCGGGCCGTGTAAAGATAATGTGAATGGTCCCATATATAAAAAAATAATTATATTAAATCAGGAAAGTATATGTTATAAATAGACGCAACTTACTGAGACGCCTTTTACCGACTTCTATTTGTTGTGGGTTCAGTTCCTTAACATTCGAAAGGAACTTAGCAGCCAAGCGCGCCACCTGTCCAGCCGAACAGGCACGTGTTTTTGCTAATATACCTAGAACATAATGAAAGATTATTTATATTAGTGCCTTGTCTTACTGTTTTCATTATTTTTATTACTTTGCAAGACTGGAACTACCTGTAAGTGAAGTGTGTACCAACTTAGATGTAGGTAAGCAAAATCTGTTAAATACATAAATATAATTTAAAAAATCAAAAACCGACTGCAAAAAAGACAATTTAAAAGTAATGCATTAAAACGACTGAAACAAGATTGAGAATAGAATACATAATTGAAATAAAGTATTAACAAAGCAAACTCTACTTCGGTTTAACAGACTACACTATGAACTGAATGCCTAAGTTAAATACCCAAATTAAGTATAGTAGCAAGCGGAACCCTCTAATTTTCTTTCGGTTTATAATTTGCAATTGGGTAATTAAAAGGCAATTGCAAATAATAATATATATTTGCAATTGCCTTTTAATTTCCTTTATTTTGGTACTCTACTCATAGATTTGGTTTTTTTTAGGCTCAGAAGGGCTAGAACCCAGAGCCGAAAAGCCAGTTTTAAAAAAAGGTTTTTTTTAAATTAACGTATTATAATATAATTATAATGGAGTAAAGTATTCTGTGATTATAATATATAATTATAATATATAATTATACTATTTTGCGCCAAACATCCGCCATTTTGTTTTTTTTTTCCTAAAAGCTATCTAAGAACAGTTGGGTTTCTAAGACGAATAAAAACGATACCTTAATTGTCGAAAATCCATCCAGCCGTTTGGAAGATACGAGGTAATAAAGAAATTTACAAACATACAAGATACGCGCTCAAAATATAACCCTTCCTTGGCAGTCGGGTAAAAATGCTACGGTAGGTACTTATGTTGTTGATGGCCTTAAATAAATAAATAAATATTTACATAATAAATAATTATTTCATGTGGGGATGATTGTCACAGTTGCCACGCTTAACAGGCCTGGCAGACGCAGTTTCATATTATTTTGATTAGTGTAGGCATAGTATGTGATTAGTGTAGTGGTGTGTTGGGAGCAGCCAGGAGCAGCACTACTCCCAACTTGAGAGTAGTGCTTCTTTGCTTAGTGGTGGCGAGGAAGGTGTAGAGAGGGCGAGAGTTGTTCTACAAACTAGGAAAGACGCATCATTTTATTTTACTGTCTTAGCTAGTTAATTTTTAACATTTTTAATATATAATGGATTTCCGCAAAGTAACGCCTGATTCTGTTAATTAACTTCACTTTAAAAAAAATTACTTCTTACCAAAAATCCCACACTCCATGTACGAGATATTAAAAGCCCTGAACTCTGTGTAAATATCTTTAGTCAGAAGACCAAGCGGAGCCTGTGCGATGTGGTCGAGGCGGTGCTGGCCGACTTGCGCGTGGCCGACCCCGCACGCCGCAGCCACTATTGAATGTTTGAACAGAGAGCTGGAAGTTAATAGCAGTCATTTTAATAAAAAAAATTATAGAATGTAACAAACGAGCACAGTGTCCACAGATGGTAATTGGACGCTGTGGCTCGTAGACATCTACGTTTATCCGCGATAAGAATCCAAATGCATATGCGTTGTCACCCTTGAGGACTAAGATGGAAAGTCTTGTTTCTAGTAAAAAGGGTCTCCGGTTCCTTACGCTCACTATACGGAACACAGCAGCATTAAGCCGCTATTTTACGCTGGTATTCATTCTGTGAGAGCGTGGTTCTATCTCGTTCGAACCGACCCATTCGTGCTACAACTATACCAGTAATATAGCTGCAGCATGGCTCTACCACATAAAAAGTTTGGCAACTGAAGTTTGATTGAATAAAACAATTTTTTACGGACTTTACTACTGTTTTTTATTCTAAACTGCTAAACCGTAATATAGCCGCAGCGTGGCTCTACCTGTAATAACGAAATAATTACCTTTTATCAATCTCAGGGGGTTATTTGGATGTCATTCAGGCTTGAATAACTATTTTAAGGTCGGTCTTGAGAACCGGAGACCCTTATTACGGGAAACGAATTCTGTTTTAGTCCTCAGGTATAACAACGTATCTGCATTTTGATTCTTAAACTTGATGATAGATATGTGATATTAAATGATATATCCACTTAACTGGACTGTGTGCTCGTTTGCCACCTTTGTTCTACAAAAAAGAAACTTCAATTTTATTTATGTATATAGTAAATAAATAAAGAGACATTTTGTTACCTCATATCATACGCCCCGCAGCCCGGTACCGCCAGAGCGATCCAGACGTCACTGTCTCGCCCCAGGTCATAATATTCAAAGCCCGCGCGTGGAAATGAAGCACCGATTTGTCGAGCGCAAGATTTATCCTGATCAACATAAAACAATACATTGGATTTTTTTTAAAATATTATGTAATTTTAATATCTACCAGGTGGTGGAATGTTTTTAATAAAACTGAACACGTGGTAGAGCCATGCTGCAGCTATATTAGTTATATAGTTGTAGTACGAATGGGTCGGCTCGACCGGGGTAGGACCACGCTCTCACAGAATACCAGCGTAAAATAGCAGCTTAATACTGCTGTGTTTCGTATGGTGAGTGTAGAGAACCGGAGACCCTTTTTACTGGAAAAGAGGCATTCCTTCTTAGTCCTCACGGGTGACAAAGCATCTGCATTTTGATTCGTAAACGAAGATAGATGTAGATGTCTATGGGTCACAGTAACCACTTACCATCAGGTGGACTGTGTGCTCGTTTGTCACCCTATCTTATAAAAAAAAAGTGACAAACCAACTTACAGTCTACCCGATGGTAAGTGGCTACCGCAGAGCATGGACCGATACGACTTAGCGACCTTCGAGGAAAGAGCTTACTCCTTTTTAAAAGGCCGGCAACGCACCTGCAATTCCCTTGGTGCTGCAGTTAAAAAAAGATATTTGTAACAGTATATTCATAACTGAAGACGAGGTGACGATGAGTAAACCGTGTAGTGACGGTGAAAGAATATCATAGAGATTTAAAAGAATATCCACTACCCCATTTCGTATCTTATGTGTCGTAAAAGGCTACAGAAGGAAACTGAAGCGGTAAATGGGCAGCAGCATCTTTCTAATATTATTTCTAAATCACAAAAACAGACTTTGGCAAAAGTCCTCCCTAAGAGCCAATCTATGGTTGCGGCCTATGTGCAGCATTGGACTTTATAAGCTGTAATGGATGGATGGATGGAGGCTATGAGAATACAATTTCATAGTTGCCGGTGGGGATCGAACCCAGGTTGCTTGCCTGTGAAATTTACAGCGAGCGTTTAGCCCCTGAGCTACCATAACTCTCTATAAGGTAACTAGCTGGAAAAGAACTGTAACGGATGGATGAATGGAGGCTATGAGTGTGTGGTTATACAGGCAACCACGTTATCATGCTACATTATGATGCGGCCTCCGTTCAGTGGTCCTTGATAGGCTGCAATGAATGAATCAATCAATGATTAATATGCGCTCAATGTTGGCTTTACCGTATAGTGGTGGTGTAAGAATATCCACTAACCAAATACCATCCCGTGGGTATCGTAAGAGGCGACAAAGGGAAACAAATCAGAAGATGGGCAGCAGCGTCTTCCTAATAACGACTAAAAATAAAAAAATAACTGTGGTTGCGAACCCACTTGCCACAAATGGGACAACTGACACTTGCAACTGTGGCGAGTGTCCCCCTATGAAGCAATCTATGGAGGAATCCTATAATAATAATAATTTGATTTCAAGAAACTGTACAATTAATTCAAATAATGTCTTAATTTAAAATAGTCTACATATGGGCACCTGAACTAGGATAAACCTGTATGTGCTAATAGATTTTTTTTTACAATTTTTTTCTGTTTCTTATATAAAATGAATGACATACTAACTAACTAGGGTAATCGGTAAAATATATTATCATTAATTTACTTATGATTTTAATTAATTTAAAACAGTCAGCAACTTTTCCGTATCATCGTATGACATACATTGCAACCATGTCCGAATTACATTTTTACAATCTGCCATTTTTAATGGATACATGAACAAAATTGCATTGACTTGATTATACAAAAAAGGGCCAAGGAATGTAAAAAGTCTATGCATGAAAGAATGCCTTATTCTAATGTAAGTTTCAATGACTTTATCTTTGCGTCTTTTATCACTGACCTCTCTTCTGTAGGGCAATTTTAAGTGCTGTTTTAGTAACGTACTCATAACGAATAACTGGCGCACTGAGAGGACGTTATAGGATTTATATAAGAGATGGGACGGGAATAGGATAGGACGGAATATTGCAACTTTTAATACAGCTCTTTAAGTGCGTTCCAGTGGTAGCAGTGTAGTTTTAGGTGCTCCTCACCATGAGGTTATACAAGAGGTGAGAATTGATTGACATAATGCGGAATATACTTGCTTTACTATCTTAATATCAACAAAAGAACGAATCTTTTTTTAAAACAAACAATTGTTTAAGAGCTCTATTGCAGAGGTGGTCTATGTGGTTTTTAAATGGTAGAGTAGAATCTATAATTATTCCAAGGTATTTAATAGTTTTTGTATTAAAAATAACTGGGCAGTTACAGTAAGACTCTGTGACTGAGCAACATTTATATGCATAAATTTCTGGAATGGTTTTCTGTGCTTAGCAGTAAACATTTATAGGCTGTGACGGCTACTATTGGGTGCTCATGACAATTGTATGTGCATCGACATAGATTTTTTATCAACCAAAAACGTAACGACCTAATTGTACTTATACTTTCTCTCTCACATTCTACTAACTTGGATAAACTCGATAGTCTCTGCCAACTTCAGAGTCTCCTCATAGGGCAACCCCACGCTGGTAACAGAACAACGATCGCTTCTGAAGTTCTTCACAAAGTCCTTTAGGTAGGTCCCCAGCATGCCATCAACCCTGGACTCTTCACAGAACACCGAGTTACCAAGTGGGCCGGCCCAGAACGCTCTCTGGAGGAGGTCCAGAACACGCTGTTCAGGGTGGATTCTCAAGAGATTGTCTTTTATAAAAGGCTTAATGTCGGTGACTTCCCATTCATGGAAGCAGCATCTGTAGAAGATAACATAACTATTGAATAAAACTGTTTTACTTATTTTTCTATATACTTGGGTTATACTACTGCATGACTTCAAGATGCAGTAAGCTCATTTTGCGTAGTTCGGAACAAAATGAATAATTACAAAACTGAAGGCACTCCGGGTTAACTTTGATATAGGGACGTCAGTCACCTCAGTTCCCCATCACCATGGGTGCTGGAAAGCATCCAAAACGTCGGTAGTTAAAAATAAGTGCAATTAAACGCGATAAAACCTGTAAAATAGTTTCATTCAATGTGTAGTGTTCTTGGGTAAACATGATAAATCATCAGATAATAGAACTAACAATAAAGCATATTCATCACTAAACTCCTCTCAGTCTGTGAGGAGGTTAGGATGTGTAAAATTTGTAGACAAACTAAAGTTTTTATTATATAATATTAAACTAGTTATAAACATTGAGTTATATGTACCTACTACTACGTACTAGAGAAGCCATACCAAACATAAATTGTGTCCTACTCTATGGCTGAGATCTATAGACCGTACTTCGACTTTGCTCAGACTTTACTCTCGAGCTAAGATAATGTCGGTATTTATAGAGCTGACTTCGAACTCGTGCTGAGTGCGCGCTTAGCAAAGCCTAAGTCAACGATATCGACGACTTACGTAAAACTCAGGATTTTATTCAAAACCACCGTATTAATTTTAAATTGTTGTTTTTATGTTGCTCTAATTATTTATAACAATAAATAGGTAGTTTTAGACCGTCTTCTAGTTTTAAATAGCATAATTCCATTTTCTATTTACGTAATCTTATTTCGAATTTCTTAAAATATTTTTTTTTCTCTTTTTGATTTTGCACTCACCTCATGCGTTCCCGTTCTCATACACCCTTTTCTATTTCATGTAATAATAACTTATTTATGAAATAAAATTTTGCCTGTTTTCGATTTTAAAAATATATATTTTTTAATTTTATACGGTAATTTTGATTTTAAATATATGTATTTTTTTGTTTTATACAGTAAAGCCAAAAACATAATGCGTGGAGTGAGGCATCCATGAATATTTAGACTGTCTGGGCCTTAGCATTAGCTTAGCTTAATCTTAGCCCGATACATCTATAAATTCGGAATCAAAGTTTATGCTTAGCATATATTCAGCTAAGTTTTTCGTAAGCTAATTCTGAGCAAAGTCAAAGTACGATCTATAGATCTCAGCCTATGTCTTCGCGCATGCGCGGGAGTAGTAGTCGCGCATGCGCGAAGACTTTAATTTGAAATAAAATAAGCATAGAAATAAGATATTAATAGAAAATAAATATAAGAATTTAATATAAAATATCTTAATTTAATCTAACCAAACATATTTCTAAATAATATGTAATAATTATTATTTTATGGAATTCACAAATTTTCAATTTACGCAATATTTAGTTTGTACGGATTGCACTACAGTTCAGTTGAACATAGTCAATGTTCGGAATGGCTTCTCTAGTACGTAGTACATATAACTCAATGGTTATAAACTAATTTTTATTAATTTATTTTCTATTTCAGACTTATCGAGTGCTTTACAATGGGTGCTGTAAAGTACTGGAAACGTCGGGAATATAAGATAAAATCCGTAAAAACTAGTTTTATTTAAATGTGTTGTATTCGGGTGAACATAAGATATCATTATAAAAATATTAGTAATTATTAAAAAAAAGTATCTTAAATATGTCCTAGTCCATGATATTATAATCAACTCTTTTGCACAAATTTGACTGCCTTGTGAAGTGGTCGTAAGCGCGACTGGTGATCAAGTCCCGGTGTTGGTTTTTTAGGTTTTTTTTACTATTATAAGGTATCTACCAAGTTAGGTTAAGGTTAAGGTTACAGCCTATATAGGTCCAACTGCTGGGCACGGGCCTCGCCTCATGTCTGAGAGGGTTTTAGGGCAAGGAAATATCTGGCGCGCTGCTCCAATGCGTGTTGGCGAACTTCACATGTCTTCGAAATATTTTTTTTATTACTCAGACATGCAGGTTTCCTCACGATGTTTTCATTCACCGCCGAGCACGTGGTAAATCAGCACTTGAAATTGCAATTAACAATTTCATGGGTGCCGGCGGGGATCGTACCCGGGGTGCCCGCGTATACCACGTGCTCAGCGTTGAAGCAAAACATCTTGAGGAAACCTGCGTGTCTGATAAATGAGCTCACTCAGCTCACTTTATGAATATTTATCATGCTAAGTTCAAATGGGACTGTATCCGCGACTGGCTACCACCGCTACTAACTGGAGGGCTAATTTTCTACTCGCCCAAGGCACAGAATAAATAATAGCCCTAGACAAGTACAACCATTTGACGTGAAATTGCATTTTTTTTATAGGATAAGGGTGACAAACGAGCACACAGTCCACCTGATGGTAATTGGTTGCTGCGGCCCATAGACATCTACAACTATCCTCGTTTGCGAATCAAAATGTAGATGCGTTGTCACCCGTGAGGACTAAGATGGAATGTCTCATTTCGAGTAAAAAGAGCCCCCGGCCACCTGCACTCACTAAGCGAAACGCAGAGGTAAACCTCTACTTCACGCTGGCATTCTGTTAGGTCGTGGTACCACCCCGGCTTGAGCCGGCCCATCCGTGCGGCAGCAAAAGCTGCCGCGTGGCTCTACCACTGTTGTGTAGCATTCTTGACAATATAATGCAAAAAGTATGATAATTATAGAATACAATACAATATAGTTTGTACTTATTACTGTAAATGTTGTGTAAATGATATACTTATAAAAAATATAAAAACAATAAAAATACTAGATTTCGCTAAGGCCCCGGCGAGATTCGAACTCGCGATCTCCTGTTTACTAGACAGGCGCTTTAACCAACTAAGCCACGGCGCCGCTGACATAAGTTACAAATTTTATTATGGTTTTATTATCCGCTATCTTGGAAACAAATTTTTATAGATAACAATAAAATATACAATATTTATCACCATCATAATAGGTATTTATTTATGAAATTACCGTTCTGCAATACTGGCCATTTCAAATAAAAATAAATTTTGTTTGGCTAAGAATTCTAATTTTAAATTCATTTTATTTTAACAACATGACAGGTATTTGAATATTTTTCGTCGGCCACACCGTGCCGCTTGTGCACCGTCGTGACAAGCAACGCGGCACAAGCGGCACGCAACGTCAACGCCGTTTACGGAGTGAATACAAAGGAACGCATCACCTGTTATTGGTTTGCCCGCTTCCGTTCTGGTAATTTCGACCTGAAAAATTAATCCCGTGGTCGTCGGAAAACTTTGGTCGACAATAACTTATTAAAGGCGATTGTAGAAGCTGATGATACTCAATCTACAGGTGAATTAGCAGCAGCTTTCGACGTTAGCATCAAAACAATATTTTTTACGTCATATTGGCAAGGTAAAAAAGTTTGACAAATCTGCGCCCCACGAACTCAATGTTCGCCAGCGACAAGTAACGCGTACTTTTTTGAAAAGGCAGTTTACAAACACAAATTGCAAGGACAAACATCCAGACCCGGAACAATTATTTGTAGGCCACACAAATACTTGTTCCATGCAGGATTCGAACCTGCGGCCCACCAGAGCAGCAACTTATTACTAAGCCACTGCACCACGGAGCCGTCTTATTAGTATATACGTATTACTTTGATTAATAGAATTAAAAAATATAGAATAAATTACATTAACTTATTTCATAAAAAACGGCAATTTCATAGTTCAGGACCTAATAAAAAACTAAAACTACAAATGATTTCTTATATTTACAAAAAAAAACTAATTTCTTAAAACTTACTTAGAACTTATTTTTAATTCAAAAACTATTTTTAGAATTAAAAATAGTAAAAATGCGTAAAAAATTGTTTTATTCAATCAAACTAGAAGTGCGGTATAGTGCCAAAAACGCTGACACACAAAGATAGATGAACCTCATTTTGAAATGGTAGACTATAAAATATGTTGACGTTTGCCAAATTTTTTACGTGGTAGAGCCATGCTGCAGCTATATTAGTAGTATAGTTGTAGCACGAATGGTTCGGATCGACCGGGGAACGCCCACGCTCTCACAAAATACCAGCGTAAAATGACAGCTTGATACTGCTGTGTTTCGTATGGTGAGTGTAGAGAATCGGAGACCTATTTTACTGGAAAAGAGGCATTTCATCTTATGAGTTAGTATTAAATGTAGATGTCTATGGATCACAGCTGTGTCTCGTATGGTGAGTGTAGAGAACCGGAGACCCTTTTTACTGGAAACTGAGGCATTCCATCTTAGTCCTCACAGGTGACAACGCATCTACATTTTGATTCTGAATCGAGGATAGATGTATATGTCGATGGGCTATAGCAACCACTTACCATCGCGTGTATTGTGTGCTCGTTTATCACTCTTACCCTATAAAAAAAACACTAACGTAATTTTAATTTCTTACTTCGAAAAATAAAGTTTTAATTTCATTTGAATGACTATACGAAGCCTTTGAGCGAGAAAAGAATTACTTTCGATAAGTAGGTAAATAAAATAGAATACTATGATACATAGAAAATAAAATAATTATAATGTATTATAACATATTTTGGGTTTTAGGATATGGACTAATATTAGCTATTTTAAATGAAAGTACATAATATTATGTATATTAAGTATAGCATGGTCAAAAAAGATATATTATTATTGTATGGTGGTGGCACAAATGAAGCCACCGCACCATCTTGTAGATATCATAACATACTACTTAGGAAGATGCTCGGAATGTCATGATATGGTCTTCGTCCGTCTAGTCTGCAGCATCAAATAAAAAAAACAACTAAAAATAAAAAACTGTTGCTAACCCGCCTGCGCGAGAATACTATGACAGAATTCATATATTATTATATGAAAGGCCTATGATCGGCAGTGGACTTTTATAGGGTGTAATGGATGGAGGACTATGGGAGAAGATCAAGTCCAGAACGAGACAGTTAGCAGACTGATTAGGATAATGTTTAGCTGTATACCTGACTGCCGTGTCGAGCAGATAGTATTTTAACTCTGGGAAATCATCTATCGTGCAGCGTAAAGTAAACGCCATGCTCTGACGATCTGAGGTGCAGGTCAGGAAGGCCCCACGCTGATGCAACAGTCTCATTTTTCCGTAGCCCGTGTATGCGCATCCCGACGACGCCGACATTGCCCGTATGAAGTGGGTAGCGCCAAGATTATTGTCCTGTTCATAGCGCGAGCCAGCCTGAAAAGGAATCTGGGATATTACACGTTTAGAGGAACTTTAGGTAGAACCACGCTGCAGCTATATTATGGTTGTAGCACGAATGGGACAGCTCTATCGGGATAGCATCACGCTCTCATAGTCCAGCGTAAAGTAGCAGCTTAACATTGCTGTGCTTCGTATGGTGAGTGAATAGAACCGGAGACCCTATTTAGGGTTCCGTACCCAAAGGGTATCCAATGGGACTCTATTGCTAAGCCTTCGCTGTCCGTCCGTCTGTCAGCGGGCTGAATCTAATGATCCGTAATAGGTAGACAGATGAAATTTTCATAGAATGTGTACTGTTTTCGCTATAATTACAAATAATAAAAATTAAAATAAATTAAAACTTAAAAGGGGCTCCGCTACTAGAAACGTGTATTACGATGGTATGGAACCCTTCATGCACGAGTCGACTCTTCACGCCGACTCGCGTGAAGAGTTGACTCGTGACTCATCGTCGGTTATTACTGGATACGAGACATTCCATCTCATCAGGGGTGAAAACGCATCTGCATTATGATTCTTAATCGAGGATAAATGTATATGAGTAGATAGATTTTTTTTAATAAGACTTAGGGTGACAAACGAGCGCGCAGTCCACCTGATGGTAAGTGGTTGCTGTGGCCCATAGACATCTACATCTATCTTCGTTAGCAATATGCAGATGCGTTGTCACCCGTGAGGACTAAGATGGAATGCCTCTTTTCCAGTAAAATGGGTCTCCGGTTCCCTCCAATCATCATACGAAACACAGCAGCATTAAGCTGCTATTTTACGCTGGTATTCTGTGAGACTCTGACCCATTCGTGATACAACTATACTACTAATATAGCTGCAGCATGGCTCTACCACGTGTAGAAAATTCTTTTTTTCACGTGTAGAAGATTCTTTTGGGCTTACGTAATGACAATGTTTCCCAGTATTCTAAATTTAAATAGCTTTCTTATCGTCAAAAGCATAGCTCCCGAATTAAACTAGCACTATAAGTATTCGATTTTAAATGACCCGAATTTTCCATCTTTATTTACTTCGATACTTCAGGGTATGGAACTTTTTATTCCTTTCATCCTGATTTCGTAGCTGAGAGACCCAATATCGGTTTAGAGCCTACTAATCCAACCATGCAGTCGCACAAAACTACTAGTATACAATATAGGTAGTAATTTGAAAAATATAATTTGTAATAATTTTGTTGAGTTATAAAGACATGAATTTAAGATTTTCACCTGAAACATAATAGTGCAAGCGGTTATTTGAGCGCCTAGGCGTTTCGCAGCCGCAACTTTGATGCCATTGAGCATCTCAGTGCGCTGCACCTCCAAAGATCCGTAGACAGGGTTTGTCAAATATTTAGTTAAATTATTGATGCTGGTGGACAAATATCTGACGCCCAAACATTGATTTATCAAATTCATTGTTTTTAGCAATTTGTCCATTTTTGTAAACATTGTCAGTTGTCAGTTTGTTGACATTATATATAATGTCTAGATGTCAAGTTTATTTGTTTGTGATATACAGTATTTTATTATATACAATATATTAAAAACTATAATTTAAAAAAAAACAACTAGTGAACAGTGCCAAGAACGCTGGCTGCGTTTCCCCGCTGAATAGTTATACTTAGCCTTTGAGCGAGAAAGGAACCAACCCTCTTGTCACCAGCAGCAACGACCAGCCGCGGATAGAGTTCCTTTAGGAACTTCACCGCATGTGAACCCCACGGACCGATAGCCTCTATCTCTTTTAAATGGGGCCCCCATATATCTAAATTAGCAAGCGGATTTAGTTCTGCAGCATATGTAAGAAAGATGAAGTCTCACAGATGTTGAGACAGCTAGATTAGTGTATTTTGGTTACTTTCATAGCGTAATGTCTTATGGAGTTTTGCTATGGGGTAATGCGACTGATATTGAAGCTATATTTATTTTGCAAAAGAGAGCCGTTCGTGGGATCTATAACCTAAATTGTATAGAGTCCCTCACACAAAAATTCAAAGAAATAAACATATTAACTTTGGCATCGCAATATAATTATGAAAATGTAATGTATGTACATAAAAACCTAAATAGCTTTAATAAAAATAAGGATGTGCATACTTTAAACACTAGGAACAAACATAAGCTTGTAATGCCAGTTACTAGACTCCACAGAATCAGTAATTCATTTATGGGGCAATGTATACGCTTTTACAACAAAATCCCAGAACATATTCAAAGTTTATCAATAAATAAGTTTAAAAGTTTTATTAAAGAAAAACTGTACTAAAAGGGTTGCTCCAACCCTACCCCACCTGCTTTTGGGGAGCTCAAAAAAGAATTAGTGGACTGTGTTCGTCAGGAGATAACGGATTTCAAAAAGAAAATGGCATCCCAAACACGGTTTACATATGCTCAGGCTGCAGCAACGGGCAGTCACAATAATACCATCTTGTCGAGTGGCAGGCCTGCACCGCCGCCTCCTCCAGTAACCAAGCCCGCCATTATCGTTTGTACCACTACAAATGCAAAATCAAGACAGGAGGTTATAGAAACTTTTAAGAAAAATATTAGCTATAGAGAATCGAATTATGCACCTTCTCGTATACAACCTGTGTCAAATAATAAAATTCGTATTGAGTTCGATAACGATATAATATCCAGGAATACATGAATGAAAACAACCCCTGGGAATAAGGTGATCGCCACCATGCTGGTTCTATGAAAATCATCTAAAAATTGTATAAAAGAAATTATTGTTAAGTGAAATATGTTTGAAAAAAAAGTCCCGCTGGGTTTCTTGCTGGTTCTTCCCAGGACAGATGTATTTTCCGAACCAGCAGCGGTAAAAAAATGACTTTCAATAAGTATTATGTAATAATCAATATTGAATAAAAATATTCTATTCTATTCTATTATATTCGAAATTTGGGCGGTGCTGCAGTCCCTTCAGCGATGCCAAGTTGACTGTCGGTATATCGAAGTGTTGAAGTGCTTGCACAGGAGGGCTACGATGGCTATCCGAGTACAGAACCAGAGTACGAAACCTATCCAATTGCAGAGAGGTGTAAAACAGGGTGACGTCATATCCCCGAAACTGTTCACCGCTGCATTGGAAGACGTTTTCAAGCTTCTGGACTGGAAAGGATATGGTATCAACATCAATGGCGAGTACATCACTCACCTTCGATTTGCCGACGATATAGTCCTTATGGCAGAATCGCTGGAGGACCTATGCACTATGCTCAATGACCTCAATAGTGTTTCCCAACGGATAGGTCTTAAGATGAACATGGACAAAACAAAGATCATGTTTAATGTCCATGTCACACCTATGCCGGTAATTGTTGGGAACACTAAGCTCGAAGTTGTTGACGAGTATGTTTACCTGGGACAAATAGTCCGACTAGGTAAGTCCAACTTCGACCGAGAGATCAATCGACGGATTCAACTCAGTTGGGCAGCGTTCGGGAAATTACGGCACATCTTCTCGTCAGGTATACCTCAAAACTTGAAAACGAGACTGTACACCCAGTGCGTGTTGCCAGTGATGACATACGGAACTGAGACGTGGTCCTTCACTGCTGGCCAGAAGAGGAAGCTCAAGGTCGCTCAGCGAGCTATGGAGAGGCCTATGCTCGGAGTTTCTCTGCGTGATAAACTCAGAAATGAGGATATCCGCAGTAGAACCAGAGTAACCGACATAGCCCAACAGATTAGTAAGCTGAAGTGGCAATGGGCCGGCCATATAGCTCGAAGAACCGACAACCAATGGGGAAGGAAGGTTCTCGAGTGGCAGCCTCGTACCGGCAGGCGAAGTGTAGGGCGTCCCCCCACTAGATGGAGTGACGACCTGGTAAGATATGCAGGAAGTCGATGGATGCAGGTGGCTCAGGACCGTGCTTTGTGGCATTCTTTGGGGGAGGCCTATGTTCAGCAGTGGACTTGTGAAGGGCTGTAATGATGATGATGATGATGATTCTATTCTATTCTAGTCTTTGTGATTGCGTGACTTCAACCTCTATGTATGTAATTAGTAATAACTCTTAGAACCTCTTTACCGGCCGGCATTAAAATGCGTATTACTACAATTTAAGCAAAGGAAGTGTAACATTTTGTCAGAATCTGTCTTTCCTATTTTCTCTCTTTGTTTACCAACAATTGCTAACACTAACACATCAAATTAGTACAATGATTTAAAAGTATTAACAATAGTGCTACAATTACTTAAAGGTAAACTCCGCATGCACATAACTTTATAAATACATAAACTAAAAAACTGTAAGTTTTTTTTTTATAGGATAGGGTGACAAACGAGCACACAGTCCACCTGATGGTAAATGGTTGCTGTGGCCCATAGACATCTACATTTATCCTCGTTTGCGAATCAAAATGCAGATACGTTGTCACCCGTGAGGACTAAGATGGAATGCCTCTTTTCCAGTAAAAGGGGTCTCCGATTCTCTACTCACCTCACTCACCCTACGAAACACAGCAGTATGAAGCTGCTATTTTACGCTGGTTTTCTGTGAGAGCGTGGTCCTTCCCCGGTCGAGCCGATCCATTCGTGCTACAACTATACTACTAATATAGCTGCAGCATGGCTCTACCACGAAACTCTATTCCTCAACTAAAATTAAAAATATATCTATTAGTAAGAATAGTGCTATATAAACTAAAAAAAAATTAAAATCTGTTTTACTTTACGCTATTAACATAAACATTATCGGAGACACTTAGAGAATATTCTGGGTGAGTCAAAGGCAATGTCTATTTGATCACTGTATCTATTAATAACTTTGCATAATCTAGCTTCGGAGAATTACTTCCCAATACAGTTCTTCTTAAAGACGGTGCATGCTCTGATTTCAAGCCTATCAACGCTGGTGTTCCACAAGGCTGCGTGCTATCACCAACGCTGTTTCTCCTGCATATCAATTATATGTTGCTAACTGGTAGCATTCATTGCTATTCAGACGAGAGCACTGGTGATGTCTTATATACCAGCCGTACCAATATTTCTCGGGAAAACGTCGCTGAGTACCGGGACAAACTTGTATCTGAAGTCGAGTCTTTGCTTAACAAAGTCTCGGATTGGGGCCGACTAAATCTAGTCCAGTTCAATCCCCACAAGACACAAGTTTGCGCGTTTACCGCTAAAAAGAACCCCTTTGTCGTATCTCCTCAGTTTCAAGGCACTCCCCTTGCTGCCTCGGCTAGTATCGGAATCCTTGGCGTCGACATATCGAATAATGTGCAGTTTCGTGGTCACTTGGAAGGGAAGGCCAATTTGGCCTCTAAAAAGCTTGGCGTGCTCAGCAGAGCGAGACAGTATTTCATGCCGGCACATCGCTTGCAACTTTACAAAGCGCAAGTTCGGCCCCACATGGAATACTGTTCTCATCTCTGGGCCGGGGCACCCCAGTGCCAGCTCCTTCCACTTGACTGCATCCAGCGCAGAGCGGTTCGAATCGTCGACGACCGAGTTCTTTCTGATCGGCTCGATACACTGGCACTGCGTAGAGATGTTGCATCTCTTTGCGTATTTTATCGCATCTATCACGAGGAGTGCTCTGAGGAATTGTTCGGACTAATTCCAGCCGCTCAATTTCACCATCGCACATCGCGACAAAACTTGCGTTACCATCCATACCATCTGAAATATTGGCGGTCCACCACTGTGCGATTTAGAAGAAGTTTTCTCCCTCGTACAACTTCCTTGTGGAATCAATTACCACCAGCGAATTTTCCGGACCGATACGACTTAGGAACCTTCAAGAAAAGAGCTTACACCTTTCTAAAAGGCCGGCAACGCATCTGCAATTCCCCTGGTGTTACAGTTTTTCATGGGCGGCGGTAGTCACTTACCATCAGGTGAGCCGCATGCTCATTTGCCCTCTTCTATAAAAAAGTGGTGGTTTTTGTTTAGCGATTATAATCTGAGTATTGTCAAAGCAAGAGTGAATAAGCTTTTGTCTGGCTGAGTCAGATACTTTACTGCCTTCGAACCTCGATAAATATATTGTAATGTAAGTATGCAAGCATTGAAGTATGGTAGAAAAAAAATTCCAAATTACTAACACATCTAGATGAAAGTATATGTTTCTCACCAACATCCTTCCCAGTTAGCTACCGTGGGTAAATCTTTGTTTAAGAGAGCACGTGGGATCTGTGACAGAAACACCTGGCCGTCGAGCTCCAACACGTCACGCAAGTTTTGCACGAAAACAAGCTTCGGGTCCCGCGCCTACGTCACAGTGAACGAATGAAGCCAGCCACAGTCTAGCGAGTGCCTGCTGTACTGCCATATGTCAGAGGTGTCACGGACAAGATTGGCTATATGCTTCAAGGCGCCTAAGAAGATAAGTCAGTTTTTACCATCAGTCAAGTATAATGTCCCTCTGCAAGATGCAGGAGTGTACAAGCTTGATTGTGAATGTGGTCTCTCTTATATAGGACAAACTTAAAGATCAATAAAAGCCCGCGATAAATAACTGAGCTGATAGCTGATGTGAAGAATCGACGCTCCGGGAAGTCTGGAGTCAGTGAACACGTACAATATCGCCCCCGTCAATCTATTAAATTTGACCACAAATCCTCGCTAAAAAACACCGATTCCTTCCAAGGATGATTCGCGAGGCTATTGAAATAAAAAATCTTCCTAATTTCAATAGAGAAGATGGCTGGGTGCTACCATCTGCTTGGGATCCTATAATTAATTAAATTAAATCCCAAACCAAGTATACAACTGCAAGACTTCAATATAATGTAAGTTCATACTGCGTAGATCGGCACAAAATTTAATAATTTTAATATATAAATTCCATTCTGTATATACTTATTGTACTATTTGTCGTCCCCCCCCCCCCCCCCGTGACCATAAGGTAATATAAGCGGCAAATCCGTAAAAAATAGTTTTATTTGAATAAGTAGTGTTTCGGGTAATAGATATAAGAAATCATTTATATTTTTTTTCCTTTGTAAAGTTATCCCTTTATTTAATAGCGCTTGGGATTGTATTCCAAAAGACTTTGGTCATCGCTGGATATCAGCGTTGTGGTTTACCGCAACTTGTGCTGAGTGATGTCATTTTGGGCATGACTCATCATAAATTCCACTGCTATACATATGCCTCCTCCATAGATTGCTTTATGGCAAGTGTCCCTCTACACTGGCCATAGTTGCCATGCTTGGCAGTTGGATTGGCAACCGCAATTTTTATTTTCTAGTTGTTATTTGCAAGACCCTGCCGACCATCCCCTAGCCTATTTCCCTCTGTCGAGTCTTACTATACCCACGGGTCGATACGTGGCAGTGGATATTCTTACACCGCCACAAACCGGTCCACCTTCAAAGAGGTCGACCACGTTCTCTCTTGTCGTCACGAAGGAACCAATGTAGGACGCGATCGTATGTCTATGGTACTTTTAAGATAAAAAAAAGACAGTATTCGCTGAAGGTCATACAGGTTTACGCACCAACCTCGGCATACCCCGATGAGGAGGTGGAGGAAATGTATGAGGATATCTCTAGAGCCATGAATTCCTCCAAATCCCAATATACGGTGTTAATGGGAGACTTCAATGTAAAACTAGGCACAAGAGAGAACGGTGAGCTGAAAGTAGGGAAATTTGGAATAGGGCAACGCAACCCAAGGGGCCAGCAGCTGACCGACTTCATGGAGAAAGAGGGACTCTTTATGATGAACTCTTTCTTCCAGAAGCGGCCCCACAGCAAGTGGACCTGGTCAAGCCCCGACGGTTCGACAAAAAATGAGATTGACTTCATTATGACGACCAGACAACAACTGTTCAGTGAGGGTGAAACCTCGCGATCACGGAGACACCGAATGGTAGCGATCACCGAATGGTTAGAGGCACACTGAACCTAAACGTTAAGTTGGAGAGGTCTCGTCTAATGAAGTCAACGCTCCGTCCCCCTCGTGCTCTGTTCCAAAGTCCCGAAACCTTTCAGCTCGAGTTATAAAACCGTTTTCAGTGCCTGGAAGACTGCAATGAAATGGACGATATGAATGACAAGCTCGTGAAAACTGTCCATGCGCCGGAGCTAAGTTCTGCAAGACCCGCCGCAAAAGAACACAAAAACTCTCCGATCACACTCTTAATCTCATGGCTGTTAGACGGGAGATGAAGCTACATTCTTCAACAGATTTGACAGTATACAGGCAACTGAACAGACAGATCTCCAAATGCATGCGGCGGGACTTACGCAACTTCAATACAGCTTGTATTGAAGAAGCGATCGAGCGGAAGCAAGGCTCAAAAGTCTTTGCCAGAGATCTGTCTGCCAGAAAGAGCCAACTGTCAAAGTTGAAGACCGAGTGTGGCAGCATCGTTTCTAGGGCACTTGAGATTTTGAGTGAGATTGAGAGGTTCTATGGACAGCTGTACACGTCATCGTTGGAGCCACACGCAAGTGTGAGTAACTATCCAAGAGCGAGTCTTATCCGACACTATTCCGAAGATATCCCGGACGTCAGTCTGAGCGAGATTAGAATGGCTCTCCAGCATCTTAAAAACGGCAAGGCCCCAGGCGAGGATGGAACTACAGCGAATCTTCTGAAAGCGGGTGGAAAACCAGTACTGGAAGTCCTTCAGAGGCTCTTTAATTCCGTCCTCCGTGGTGGCATTACACCGGAGGCGAGGAGCAGAAGTGCGGTGGTCTTGTTCTTCAAGAAAGGTGACAATGCTCTCTTGAAGAACTACAGACCGATTTCCCTTTCGAGCCGCGTCTACGTGCTGTTTTCGAGAGTCATTACGAATCATCTCGCACGCAGACTTGACGACTTCCAGCCTCCCGAACAAGCCGGTTTCCGAAAGAGCTTTAGCACCATAGACCACATACATATCCTTCTGCAAGTTGTACAGAAGTCCGAGGAGTACAATTTGCCACTATGCCTGGCGTATGTGGACTATGAGAAAGCCTTTGATTTCGTCGAAATTTGGGCGGTGCTGCAGTCCCTTCAGGGGTGCCAAGTTGACTGTCGGTATATCGAAGTGCTGAAGTGCTTGTACAGTAGAGCTACGATGGCTATCCGAGTACAGAACCAGAGTACGAAACCTATCCAATTGCAGAGAGCTGTAAGACAGGGTGACGTTATATCCCCGAAACTCTTCACCGCTGCATTGGAAGACGTTTTCAAGCTTCTGGACTGGAAAGGATCAAATTCAAATTCTCACCACTCCATGGGTTGACTGGTAGAGAATGCCACAAGGCATTAAGTCCGCCCTTTGTATTCTTTTAGGTTAAGGAATGCAATAAAGAATAAATAAATAAATATATAAATAAAAGGATACGGTATTAACATCAATGGCGAGTACATCACTCACCTTCGATTTGCCGATGATATAGTCCTTATGGCAGAATCGCTGGAGGACCTAAGCACTATGCTCAATGAGCTCAATAGTGTCTCCCAACGGATAGGTCTTAAGATGAACATGGACAAAACAAAGATTATGTTTAATGTCCATGTCACACCTATGCCGGTAGTTGTTGGGAGCACTAAACTCGAAGTTGTTGACGAGTATGTTTACCTGGGACAAATAGTCCGACTAGGTAAGTCCAACTTCGACCGAGAGATCAATCGACGGATTCAACTCGGCTGGGCAGCGTTCGGGAAGCTACGACACATCTTCTCGTCAGACATACCTCAAAACCTTAAAACGAAATTGTACAACCAGTACGTGTTGCCAGTGATGACTTACGGAACTGAGACGTGGTCCTTCACTACTAGCCGTATGAGGAAGCTCAAGGTCACTCAGCGAGCTATGGAGAGGGCTATGCTCGGAAATTCTCTGCATGATAAACTTAGGAATGAGGATATCCGCAGTAGAACCAGAGTAACCGACATAGCCCAACGGATTAGTAAGCTGAAGGGGCAGTGGGCCGGCCATATAGTTCGAAGAACCGCCAACAGATGGGGAAGAAAGGTTCTTGAGTGGCAGCCTCGTACCGGTAGACGAAGTGTAGGGCGACCTCCCCCACGAGATGGAGTGACGACCTGGTAAGACATGCAGGAAGTCGATGGATGCAGGTGGCTCAGGACCGTGCTTTGTGGCATTCCTTGGGGGAGGTTCAGCAGTGGACTTATGAAAGGCTGTAATGATGATGATGATGATGATGAAAAAGCAGTTATTTCGACATTACAAACAGACACTTCTTTTTGTTGCCCAAGTTTGATATCAGTAAGTTGGTAGTACGTTCGAGTCCATAGCTTTCACTATTAAAAATGTCTGTCTATAATATCGAAATAGCTTCTGTTAAGTTCAGGTGGTTATTTTTATACTACCAGGGCACGAATAACTGGTTTTTTTTCAAGTTTGTCTATCTGTCCGGACTGAACCACCCGTGATATAGCTACAAGAGCAGATAGAGGGCAACGCCAGGAGCAATGATCTACATAATGCAGGAGTAGCTTTAATTTATCTGAAAAACATGCAAGATTTTTTCGTGAAATCAAGGTTTTTTCTTCGTACGACCTCTTTGTGGAATCGTTAACCACCGGTGATTTTCCGGACCGATACGACTTAGGGACCTTCAAGAAAAAAGCTTAGATACTCCTTACCGAGACTCTTACTCTTGTTTAGAGTACCGTATTAAGCTCAAGTGGCTTGCTCCACGCTTCGTCGGAATACTCATATTCTATCTCTACTGTAGGTACTGTGTACTATATAATCCTAAAACACCGAGTTATCTTAAAGAAAAATTTGAGTTCATGAGCGCAAATAAAGATCATTCCAGAATAGCTGATAAACTTTTACTGCGTATGACTGCTCACAACTCAAAATTTTTTCATTCCTCCTTTTGTGTCAAAGCAATCAAATTGTGGAACTCGCTTCCTTTAACAATTACAAAAGCCAGTCATATCTACTTTTCTTGATAAGGTTTATGTATATGATATATAGCTGTTATAATGTATTACAGAAATATTTATAAAAGTGTATGTATTCTATGTATGTATAAGTAGGTATATGTGTATATGTATGTGTGTATGTATATATTTGTTTATGTGTATATGTATATAATATTATTTATTTGATTATTACATTTTTTTATATATTGTTTATACCATGTACTTTTAATATATGCTTGTTTATCTACTATTTATGCACACTTCTATATATTTAAATGAAAATTATCTCCTTCACCAAGGTTTGCCTGGAAGAGATCGCTGTTTCGCGAATCGCGATAAGGCCACCTAATTGTACATTCGTTTATAAATTTAAGTTTTCTGTGTTGTGTAGTGTTTTGTGTGCAATAAAGAGTATAAATAAAATAAAAATAAAATTAATACTCCTTTTTAAAAGGCCGGCGATGCACCTGCAATTTCCATGGTGTTGTAGTTTTTCACGGGCGGCGGTAATCACTTAGCATCAGGTGATGCGTGCTAAATCCTATAGATGTATACGTTTGTCTCTTTTTGGTGTCGCTTTTTCGTTTCATCCAGTTACAAATCACAACGATGATAAAGAAGTTTTCATTTCAAAAACTAAGCTTAAAGTACGTTGGTAGATAATTGAACAACTTGTCCAAAGGCCACTTATACTCGTAGATGCAAATGTTCTACGTGTTCTACGCGGACAATGGCGGCTAAAAGCTGGCATAAAATAATATTTTATTTCTTCAAAATAAATGGCATGTACATAAACTGTTAAGCAGCACATCTAATACTACGCTGTAAGCTTTAAACGTTAGTGTTAGCAGTGGTTTACTCCAATTAATTACTAGTTACTCCAATCAAACACTGGTGAAAACGAGGAAATTTCAAATATCAATGTAAATAATAAAGTTTTCTGGAAGAACTTTTACAATTTACCGACTTCCGATGTTTAAACTTTCCTTCATGAATCCGGAATTGCTTTATCGACATTAAGTAAACTCATATTCGCTTGCACAAACACAGAATGGAGGTGGAAATATCGAGTAAAATTAATATTCTTTTGAATTATAAAACTCGGTAGAACATTGATGTAGAGTTTTGAAGAACATTGAATAACGATCATTTAGGACATTTCCGACGAAGATTTTATTTAAACGATCGCGAAATCTACATGGGCGGAAACTACTAGGCTTGGCATTCTATACGTGGTAGAGCCACGCTGCAGCTATATTACGGTTGTAGCTCGAATGGATCGGCTCGGCTGGTTTAACACCACGCTCTCACAGAATACCACCATATAATAGCAGCTTAATGCCACTGTCTTTCATATGATGACTGTAGAGAACCGGGAACACTTTTTAATTGAAACGCGGCTTTCATCTCAGTCCTCAGGGATGACAATGCATCTGCATTTTGATTCTTAATCTCACTTACCATCAGGTGGACTGTGTGCTCGTTTGTCACTCATATTCTATAAAAAAACGCAGTTGACAGTACCGTAAGGCTGAATTGTTTTGAATTAGCTGACAGGTGCGCTCCGAAGGTAATTAATGAAGATCTCACTATTAAGGCCACGACACACGAAGTCGCTTTAGTTCTCCTACCCACAGTGTTTTACACGACATCACATTTAATAGAAACTAAAAAGATCAGTAAAGCAGCAAACGAGTGTGAAATAGTCATCGGCTAGGATTTATGTCTCGCAGTTGGTGCCATGGCGGTGTAAGAATATCCACTACCCAATAGCGTCCCATGGGTGTCGTAAGAGGTGAAAGAGGGAAACTGGAATAGGTGATGGGTAGCAGCATCTTCCTGATGACAACAAAAAAATTGACAGCCTGCTCGCCAGGCGTGTCAACTATGTTAAAATCACTCAGTTCCACCTACGTCAAGAGCTCGAAAAGAGTTCAGGAAGACGCGAATTGTTGGCAAATCAGTACTTCGAAGCTTGTTTGCTATGGCTACTTAAGAAAGCTGTCTGAAAGTTGTAACAGAGGCCGGACTAGCAAATGTTAGAAAGAAAGTCCTTACTCCTCACACATAACGCCGGCATTAATGTATCTTAACGATACAAAAAATAATAGAGTTTAATTTTGGTAATCTCAGAGATGATTGTAAAAGTGGAGGTCACGTTTAGATCACTATGAAACGTACAGAATCACATATTAAGCTAATTCGTCTTGCGTCGACCGTTTTGTACACTAGCTATTTAGCCGTGTATAATATAGTGGAAATAATATAGGAAATCATAGAATTATTAGGTCTTTAATTACTCTATGGTTGGAAATCATAAAGAACGAAACTTACAAGCAGTTTAGTTTCGATTGAAACTTAGTTCTTTGCACATCGTGAACTGATCGTTTAATCTAAAAAGATTTACAGTTTACAAAGAAGAACAATTATCAATAATGTAAATATAAAAATACTTTAACTATATTTAAGAAAAAATGCAGTACTAATAATATTATATATACAAACAATTGTTATATTTTATTACACAAAAATCGTTAAGGGGGAATTTGCCAAATAATTTTACGATTACCAACCTAACCCACCGTTACCGTCCGAGCCTATTAAAAGTCCACTGTTGAACGTAGGCTACCCTTAGATAACTTTATAGGGGAAATATTAGCCATAGTTGTGTCATGTAGGCAGACAACCCTCCCTCGCGACTTCGCCCGCGTGGAATTTACTACGATTTCATGGGTTTTAATTTTTTGCACGGAACCCTAATTATTTTTCTAAAATAAAAGTATCCTAAGTTACTCCTTATAATGTCAGCTCGTCGGTCGTCGTCAATCGGTCCAGCCGTTTCGGAGATTAACCGGAACAAACAGACAGACAGACAGACAAAAAGTTTAAAAACTGTTTTTTTGTTATTAGTACTGTATACTTTCATATGCATTTAGTAAAAAGCGGTTATTTTAAAACTACAAACAGATACTTCAATTTTATTTATTTGTATAGATTAAAAAGACGATGCTGCCCATCTCCTGGTTTGTTTTCCACTGTCACCTCTTACAACATCCACAGAACGATATGGGATAGTGGATATTTTTACAACGCACTACGCGGTCAAGCTTATATGTACGCAGTATATTCTGCTCATAAGATAAGGGGCGAGGCTCTAGACGGCACTGAACATCTTACAGTTGTTAAACTGAACGTATGTGTGAAGAAAGGTAGTTTTTTGGTAATGCCACGCTGCATAGCTACAAAGTTGGCTAGCTTGAGCTCTGTGTTGCCATATGAGGTTTGTATAATTCCCTTTTACAAAATATTTTAGTATTAGGCGTTTTTAGTAACAGTACAATAGCTATTCTACGCTAATATTAACTATCTTTTTATAACTTCTATTTATTTTGAATTAGAGTGATCCATGCGGATAGCTAATTTTGATAAGTCACTATCTGATGAACATGAATCATCAAAACTGCTGTCAGATTCTGTATCAGACTCGGCATTCAATTCTATAATAAAGTTGTCAATTTCAGCATCTATACATCCATCAGTTTTAAAAATCGATCATCAATGTGGCGCACATGTTCGCATTGCTTTTGCCAGTCTTTGCAGTAATAGATAGTAAACCTTCTTCGGTTAATTTTAATATGTTATCTTTTTCCTGTCTAACATTCGTACTAGCTACACGCCTCTTCAAAAGGCTCCACGCGTTCAGCTCGCACTAATAAGGTGCATGATTAGCTTCATATATTGGAGCTTCTTTATGCTCTTTTATAATTTCGTATGATTGAGCTTTCACCATATTAGGCACATAAGATAGACCCTTATTTGTGATCCAATTTTGATTATCAGCTTTGGTAAAATTCAATATTGGTGCTTTATTCACCTTCACTGAATGATAGGGCGCATTATCCATTACTATTAAACTTTTAAGCCGTAAATTAGGTATAAGTTTGTCTTGTACCCATTTTATAAAATTTGATCTGTTCTTGTCATCATGGTAGTCACCCGACTTTGACTGTGATTTAAATATCAATTGTGCATTTGGTATAAAGCCCATTTCATCACATGATATATGATGTAATTGAATTTTGTCCTAGTTGTGACAGTATGGCAGATGACATTGATAAAAACGATATCACAAGAGCAGCAATATTCCGTCGGTCAAGTTCCCGCCAAAGAGAATATAACCACTTGGTTCCATAGATAAATATATATGTAGCAAGCTACTTGGTTCCCGCAAAAACTCTTTGTAGTTGTTTGATTCGCCAATTCAAGCAGGCAAAGTTCTTAGACCATACAGCCTAGTCTGATTTGTATTTCGTTCAGATAATGTTTTTCATATTATATCAAGGTCCTTAAAAAAACTTGAGAATTAATACGTAACCATCGAAGCACTTATTACATCGTTTCCACTAATAAGTCACATGCGCAGACATTTCGTACACAAAACCGCAACACTTTTACGTATCGAAATTTACTTCAAACCATTATTAAAACGAAAAAACAGAGACAACAATCCGCTGGCGGTCAAGTTCCTACTATTACTACTATTTGAATTATTCCAAATTTAAATATTGCTCGTAATTTTTAGTTTTTTTTTTTAAATTTATGACTCGTATTCGTCAGTAACATTTGCCTCGTAAGCTTTTCGTTCATTAAGTATTAAATAGGTTCACTACTCAAAATAAAATCAAAGAAATTTCACAAGTGAATGTCTTTATTTTTCTTGTTTTCTGTAAATCAATGAACATTGAACACTTTTTTGTTTATTATACTTTTCATTTCATATTTCTTCTCTTCTCACCTTTCCTTTCCCAATACATGCCAAAATAATTCTTATATTAATTTATTAATGCTCACATAATATTTTCATTAGAACGCTATTACATTATTAGTTTCCCGGGTTAAAACAAACATTGCAGGGTAAGCGGTTCTCAACATCCAAATACATGTGTAAGAAAAAAATAAAACAAATTTTTCCTGTTTCTTTTTATTATTTTTTTTAACTGAAAATATACTTAGACTATGTACTTTTACTTGTAATGTGATTAAATGTACTTTCCTCTCTCACAAATTTTTCAATCAATATATAAATCTATTTTTGGACCTAAAATAATTTATACAATCACAATTGTCCGCATATCAAGTAATCACATCACATCGTTTTACTATTTAAATAAAAAAATAGTTATCTATGATACCATACACAAACGTCAAACTTAAAATTTCTCACAAGGTTGCCAGCCGTAACAGTTCTTTATTTTACCTAGATTTTGGGTGCTTAACTTAAGAAAATGTAAGAAAAAAAGCTTAATTTTAAAACCTTAAATATTATATGTGTCTATTATTTACAGTAATTTACATCACATAACTATGTTGTATGGTGGTTAGTAATATAACATACTAAATTACAAAGATGATAATAAAAGAACATAAATTTAACATAAGGAACTACAATCAAGATCACTGTCGGGATGAAATTAATCCTATAAAATAGCATGCGACAGTACATAATATCACATTATTATTAGAGATTACCAATATTTAATTGGCAATTTTAAGGGTCTTACATAAGCATAAGATAACTAACATTTTGTTGAAAACCCTTGAGATTTTTTATCTAAATTCAGCCAGGATGGAAATTAGTCAATATAGATACAACTTAATAGCTAGCTAGCTATGTTCTATAATTGGCACATCTCTACGAAATGCTATCTGCAATATTAGTTAGTAAGTGTCGTTAAGATCTGATGCCACAAAAATACAAAACAATGGATTTGACTGGCATTTAAAAAAAAATACCCAGTATCATTATGTGTTTGGATGCTAAAATGATGCTGGCAATACTGACTGTGTTCAAATTTTATTATAAGTCGATTTTTTACTTTTGCCGATTTCCTGGCAACACCTCTTTTATTAATAATTTTATGTCAAATATTTTGATATACCAATTTATTGTGATGAAAGTGCAATTTTGTTTGATTGACAAATGCTAGTTAATTATTGTTTGGCGGTGGTATTTTACAAAGCCTGGCTGTTGACTATACGTGTAAAGTAAATAAAAATATAAATCAAAATGGACTGATGTCATTTTGTATGCGGATAAATGTTAAAATTAAAATTATTGCTAATTGTTAAAATTTCCTAGTAGGGAGGAGATCCGAGCGTAATCGCGCACAGTCGCTACGCAGTTCGTTCGTTTGCATGTTTGTATAACCACCATACTTGTATCCGCTCACAGCGCGCACTACTGAGTGACAGATGGCTGGTGCTTACTTGCTTTGAGCTCCTGCAAAAATAAACAATGTTGAAATAGTATATTTCATTACGAGTTCGAAAAGCCTGTTATTGCAAAGAGTTCCGACAAATGTCTACCCGATCCGAGGCGCAGCCGAAGGTGAGGGTTGACAGTCGGAACAGGTTGCAATAATGGTTCCGCACGTGTATTGAACAACTATTTTTAATACAGTAATAAAGTACATTTTTGGAAAATGGCGCCAACCGTAAAAGAATATAAGCAGAGATTTTTTTTGTTTTCTTCACCCATCCTGGGTAGGAAAAGGGTACTATGCCCATACAGCCAAGTCTTCAGTAGAACTTTTTTATTGATATGAAATGAAAATGAAATTTAATGAGATGAAATGAAATGAAACCTAACCTAACTCATTGAATCAAATCATTAAATGATATTGAAACAAGCTTCTTTTTAGAAATATTTGCATGAATCATAAAAACTTCTATGAATTTTTTTTTAGTAAAACCTTCGTGGTTGGTTTTTTTCTTTTTAATAGACATTATTTTGACAGTTGGGAAAGAGAACGCACGAGTTCGGAAAAGGTAAAGAAAAAGCACGAGTATGTAATAGCCCACATCCCGAACATAGCGTTCGGGATGTGGGCGGTCTCTGCAATACGCCACTTTTTGAGCAACTGTATTAAAAAAATTATTTAGAATGCTTAATCTACTTTATGCCGTGTTGGCGTGTTGTGGGGGTTGTGGAAATCGGACACGGGAAGCTGAGGATCTTGTTATCACTAAATATTATGAAATCGACTTAGATTTATTGTACTTAGATTTATTTAGAACAAGAGCTGCAGTACGTACAGTTGTGCAGGCGCACGGAGGGCCAGCGGTGCAGCTCGGCGGGTGGCGCGCGGCGCGTGAGGCGCGGCGGCTCGCTGCGCCGCACGCAGCCCTCGTGGATGTGCACCGACACGATGTCCGACCCCGGGATCTCGAACATCACTTCCAGTAGCAGGTTTTCCTACAACGCACCAAAATAATTCAACTGTCACACCCGTTACAAGCTGTTGCTTTTATACCTAAGTTTATTGAATAAATATGAGTGAACGAGTGAATGAGTAAAGGAATGAGCGCATGTGCGTTAGTTACCATGATGGCGCGCAGGCCGCGCGCGCCGGTCTTGCGCTCCATGGCGAGCGCGGCCACGGCGCGCAGCGCGTCCTCGCTGAACGACAGCTCGCACTTGTCCATCGCGAACAGCAGCTTGTACTGCGCCACCTGCACCGCCACATCACTATACTAATGTACCTGCCTCACACGTTTGCATCTAGTATATAAGTCTAAGGCTTAGACCATATCATGTCTATCTAGATACGATTTGATCGGAAATATACTTAATTTCTGTTTTTGATATTTGATTTGAAAAACAATCTGCAGTTCATTAAAACGTGATTTTTGTTGAACAGTAGTTAGTTTATGGAATTAAGGTAGTCTAAAAATGCAGTGACTTTGTCAGATGGTAAAATTGTGAAAGGGCCGTCTACGTACTCCGTTACAAAAACATCTGGCCGCCGAGCTTAAACACATCAAGCAAATATTGCAAGTCAATAAGCTTCGGGTCTCGCGACTACGTCACAGTGACCAAGTGAAGACAGCCACAGTCGAGCGGGTGCCTGCTGTGTACTACCCTATGTCAGAGAAGTCACAAACCAGGTTGTTAGCCAACCTGGTCTGTGACTTCTCTAACATCTCTGAAGCAAACTTCCATGAAAACACACTTCAAGCTGTCGAAGAAAATTTGTAAATTTTTACTATCCGTCAAGTGTAATATCAATCTACAAGATGCTGTATGATGAAGTATGCAAGCTTAATTGTGAATGTGGTCTCTCTTACAAAAGACAAACAAAAAGATCTATTAAAACATGCGTGAAAGAACGTATAGCTGACGTGAGACACCTACTCTCTGGTAAGTCTGCAGTCTGTAAACATGTTAGAGATCGTCCCCGCCATTACATCAAATTTGATAGACCACAAATCGTCGCAGAAACACCGATTCCTACCAAAGATAATACGCGGGGCTATTAAAATTAAAAAACATACCAATTTAAATAGGAAAGACACCCAACCAGGTGCTGCCATCTGCTTGGGATCCTATAATTAATGAAATTAAATCCAAACCCAAGCATACCACTGCAAGACTTTAAGATACTGTAGGCTCATTCTGCATAGATCCCCCGTAACTATGGGTTGCTGTAAAGCACCAGAAACGGCGAGAATTAAAATAAGTAAATTATTAATTTAAAACCCGCCGAATTTTGCAACTGGATATCTGTCTGAGTGAAAGGTCGATCAGGGTAGTCATATATGGCTGGCTCTCCTGACGGCATTAATATACATTAGTATATAAAAAATAAATGGAGCACACAAGTAACCTTATGGTATCCAAGAGGAGACATCAGAAGACAGGGACGTCCGAAAACAAGATGGAGTGACGATATCCACCTAACTCTAGGACCATACTGGACCAGAGTTGCAGAGGACCGGGCTCAATGGAGAGAGCTGGAGGAGGCCTATGCCAAGAGGCACGCCGAATTGCGTGATATAATATAAGAAATAAAATTTATAAAATCAAAAATGTTAAACTGCATGTAGTTAGGAATAAAAGGGCTTTATTATTATTATATTAATGCCGGAGTGCCTCAGGGGTATGTATTCTCTGTGACTATTTTCCTGCTGAGCATCAGTGACCTACTTCTATCCGGTATTGTTGGGTATGCAGGTGATAGCACAGTCACAGAGAGATTCATGGCCTGTGCAAAAGACGGAGGCGCAGTATTACGTTCACTCGGAGAGGCCATGGTGGAGCGGATAAATGCAACCTAAAGTCTTGTCTCCCAATGGCGTGATAACAATCTGGTCACTTTCAACGCTGCAGACCTGTCTGTCCTCCGCAAAACAGGGTCCGTTTGATCTGACTCCTCCTCTCCGAGGTACATCTGTAGTAGTTACTAATCATCTCAAGTTTCTTGGCATACAGCTGAGTGTTAACCTCAACTTTGGTGCTGACATTGAGCCGAAAGCAAAAACTGCAGTCAAAAACTGGGTATTTTAAGCAAGGCTTATACAAAGCTAAGTCCGAACATGCATGCAGTATTGTAGTCACCTTTGGGATGACTCAGAAAATTATCAAGCAACAAAAAGCTGGTAGAACCTAAGCTTCATCGCTTAGCTCACCGCCACCAAGTTGCTCGTTTGTCGGTCTTATACAGATATTACTTCGGAGTGATGAAGCTCATGGGCACATGAGCTTCATAAGCTCATACCGCCATCTCCATTCTGCTATCGGAGTACCAGACGTACTGCAGGTTATCATTCACACTTGGTTGATATTCCGAATATTCGCTATAAGCGCTATAAGTCATCTTTCATAATGCGCACAGCCACGGAGTGGAATGCCCTGTCGTCGTCTGTTTTTCCGAGTGCATATAACCCTAACCTCTTAAGGTGCATGTTAACAGGCTTCTCCTGTGTAAACTCGCTCCATCCTAGACCTCATCTTTACCCTCGGTCCAGATGGAGATCAAGAGTGAACCAACAAAAGAACGTACGCAAATCTAATAAAGAGGACTTTAAAACCGTCATGGCAATCGGATGGCATTCTGGCCCTTATAAAATGTAATTACAACCCGTTGCGTTATCTAGATATTACATTAATCTAAGTCTCACCAACAAATTGAGACATACAGAACGCTACCCATATTTCAAGTGACGCCAAACACATTATGAACTTATTGTAACAACAGGAAAGGCACGACAGTTTGCTGCAAAATGGCGTCACTTGTAATGTACGAGTACATAATGTTCTATCTATCTTTTTCTGTTGGTTTGAGTATTCAAAAGAACAATTATTGTTCGAGCAAAAGTTACCCCACCATTCGACTAATGTCGTGAAACATTCGTAGCACAAGCCTTTTTAACTTATTAATATTAGGAATGTTAACGGCATTACATTCTATTTATCATTAAGTGAACTGTGTGCTCGATTGCGTGCGTCGTATTGACCGGTCAGCATGAAACTTGTATGACAAAGATTGACTTCTGTACACCCCCTCTAATGGCAGGATGATGAAATATTACGCTTTTAACAATGATATTTGTTAAGATTTAGATAGCATGAAAAATCCTCGCTTATTGACATACTGAACACCAACGATACGGTTCCTTTACAATCTCCTAGTTATTCTTTAACTGATTAGCTAATCCTCACACAACAATCAATATTGGTTATGACATTCACTACATACACTCTAAAAATATCACCGCGATATATTGTATGCGCACTCACCATAGCGTTTTTAGGTTCTGTCAGTATCCGGACAAGTAGGTCCTGGTTTAGACTGTGGAAAGGCACCAAAACGGGAAATCTGCCGACGAACTCCTGAAATGAGAAAAGTGTTACATGTGAATACTTTCTTCGAAAGTTTTTCAACAGATACATTAAAAATGATTTTGAACAAAAGTAAACCATGGAAAATCTGTATCGATTTTAGTAAATCTTTTGATAATGTTTTATTGGCGGCTACTGATATAAGTTTTCATAACCTATTTATATTCATTGACCACTTGGACTCCCAGAGATTGGATTTTAAAGGAATCGGTCTAAAATAAGAGTACAAAATGGCAACCACTTATATAAATTTTCATAACCAATTTATATGCATAGACCACTTGGACTCACTGTTTATGCCTAAATTTGGTCATGTTGAACGCCATTCAATTGCGTTTGAGCTGTCGCGTCACCCAATAGTATGTAGGTGAAAAAACGCCGCCAGGTGGAGCGGCGGTGTGCGGCTTTTGTGGCTCGACGCGTGGGCGAAGTGGGAGTTGCCCACTGGCCGCGAAGCGGGGAACCCGCGTAGCTCGTTTATTGCGGCCGAAGTTCACGCGACCGTTGTCGGGTCCAGATAGTTAGATTAAGTGCGTGTTACTTCGTTACGTGGATATGTGAATTTTGCAATATTTACCTTGTTCGGGGATGCGGAATTGTGCACGCGCGTGTCGAGTAGATCTATACGGATTACGGTCTAGGATTCGAACCGCGCATTCCTTATTCGAGAGCTTCTCCCGGTTGATCGTCAGGAAATCATTATAATTGTGCCGTCGCGTTAGGTGCCCTTTTTGTGTGTCGGTTGGCTTGTTAGTTTACGTGTCAACGAAGCGTATTTTGAATCTTTTCGCGACGTGGTGTTTCGGTGTCGAATGAAGGAACTTAGTTGGGTTTAACGCTGAATCGTATGACTCATTAAGAGATCGCTTTAATTCCCTATTTATAATTTTGTGATAAGTGAATCCGGGACATTGAATGTCGAATTGAAACTACTGTCCTTACTGTATCGGGTATCACGTGTTCGATTCTACGATGAATGTGGAATTAGGCGAGTTTAAGTTAGTTAAATGTACAATGAAGCTAATAGACTGAAATAGTGACAAGGAAGAAAGAAATGGTCCAGCGGTGGAGCCTGGAATTTGGCCGCTACTGATCGCCTAAGGTGGTCAAGGTCTCACACATTTACATATCACTGAACACTACTTGCCATTCACCTTACACCCACTCACGGCCTGACCGAGCCTTGGTGCGAAGTTAGCTTCTGATACTGGTACGTAATATGTGTTTCTAGCATTCTCCCATATAGCTTAGTGTTATAGGAAATTCTTCCATGTGGCCATTGGCCCCGTCCCTCTGCTGCCCGTCGATGGGATTACTCATGGGCCCTAGTCCCGTCAACCTTTGTTGGGGCAGCTAGGGGCGTGTACACTCACATATATTGTTTTTTAAAGAAACTGGGACAGAAACAAAATATATCAAAATGGCGGCCACTTTTTAGTTTACACGATGAATTTATATTCATAGACTACTGGGATATATTTATTTTTAAAGGAATCGGTTTAAAAACATTTTTCAAAATTGCGGCTTCTTATAAAAGTTTTAATGACCTATTTATATTCATTGAACACTTGGAACTCACAGATATTGATTTTTAAAGGAAACGATTCAAATACACACTTTTCAAAATGGCGGCTTATATGGGTTCTAATAACATAATATACCAGGTATTTATGAACATAAACACTCACGCCTGTCACCCAGAGGGGTAGGCAGAGATTATGGACTTCCATTTGGCAAGATCCTGACACACCTCTCTCGCTTCCTCCACATCCATATACCTACGCATACACGCTCGTCGGTTAAAGGTACTCTTGATATGGCCCATTTTTAATATATCGCCAATTTGGTCGATAAACTTTCGCCTAGGGCGACCCTTCCCGACTATCCCGTTCACCTCTGCAACATAGATTTGCTTTGTCACTCTTTCCTCATTCATTCTTTCTACATGGCCAAACCACCGAAGCATTCCTTTCTTAATCCTGGTCACAACATCATCTTGCAAACCACACTCTTCTCTCATTAAACAATTTCTCACTCTGTCATTCAGTTTCATCCCTAACATACTCCTTAATGACCGCATTTCTACAGCATTTATTCTACTCTCATGCTTCTTCTGCCACACCCAACTTTCACTACCATACATTAAAGTAGGTACTAACACAGCATTGTGAATTGCCATACGTGCCTTTTTGGACACATTCTGACTTTTCACAATAGAGTGTAGAGCCCCATTCACTCTATTTCCTGCATTCACTCGTCGTTCTATTTCCTTATCATATCTACCATCCCTGCTAAACACACATCCCAAATATACAAACTCATCTACTTGCTCTACCAACTCCCCTTCTATTCTTATTTCACATATCGTTTTGCTGTCTTCTCTTTCAAAAACCATAACTTTCGTCTTACTTGCGATCACTTTCATTCCCTTTTCTTTTAATGTCCTGTTCATTAATGTAACCATCATTTGCAACTCGGCTGCCGACGACGCAAGTATGACTTGATCATCGGCGTACAAAAGGCATTTGACGGTTAACTCACCCATTCTTAACCCGCATTCTTCTACTTTCAAAAAGTATTTATGAAACGCCTCCGAAAACGAAGACAGACGATAGTACTAACGATACCTTTGAAAGAAAATCGATACAGAGGAAAAAATCATCTTTTCACAACAGCACAAACTTTATTCACGTTCCATCATGTTAGTACAGCTAAATGAAACGATAATTTAAAAAAAATCATAAGAATACTTAAACATAAAACCAGCAGTGGAATTTAAAACGAATATATCAGCTGACAATATATGTGCGGACACCAAATTCGCGCGGGCCCGCAGCTAGCAATCGTACCAATACCTAATGATTTACAACACTTGTCTAAATACCAAACTTATCTACTTAACCCAATATTTTGCCACTGTGCTTGTCTCTACTTAGCCACTTTAGTTCGTGTTCACAGTTCAGTGTTACATAAACCAAATACCTGGTTCGATTCCCCGCTAATAAAAAAGAAATGTTAACAAGTAGAGTCATGCTTTTATCCACCGTGTAGGTATGTTTATTATTCTGATGTATTCAGTTATTTACCTATTCAGATCAGTTCAGTACTAAGTTATTTAAAAAGAAATAGATATGAAACAGCGTATCGATCTAATTCCCGCGAGCCTCTCCAAAGTACATTAACATTTTGCCCGATTCACGAGCACTATAAACGTACGCATTAGGCATTATTAAAACAAAACAAGAAACACAAAACGTAACAACAAGAATAATAACAAGTAATAACAAGAATTTAATAAACAAAACCATTGAACTGTCGTTAACGAGCACGTGATAGTCAACACGGAACTGTCTCAAAAACTAAAACTAATAATCAATCCCGCCAAAACAAATGCCTACCACTAAGTGTGTGCGCCCTTGCGGTAATCACTGATAATTTCCACAGATCGTAAACCGTTACGACATTGCCGATTTTTATTTTATAAGTTTAGTTATCCATACGACTCTCAAATATTGTTTTAAAAGAATGGATGCAGAAATAATTTTTCAAAATGACGGCCTTTTCTTTTAGTTCTGATGATGAATTCATATTTATAAACCGCGTGTAATTTAGATATTGATTTCGGAATTTGAAAAGAATCGGTGTAAAAACAAAAGTTTTTAAAATGGCGGCGTTTTTATTCAGGTCTGACTACGAATTCAAGTTCATAGACCACTTGTAGGTACCTCCAGATATTGATTTTATAAATAACCGACAGTGCCGAAACAACTTTCAAAATGACGGCCCCTTTATTGAGTTTTGGCGACGAATTTAGCGGTCACACTCGTCGGCGGCGGGCTGCAGCACGTACGGCACGTGCGGCACGTACGGCACGTACCGGTATCATGCCGAAGTCGATGAGGTCGCGCGCCTGCACCTTGCGCAGCCAGGCGTCGCGCTCGTCGCACTCGTCGGCGGCGGGCTGCAGCACGTACGGCACGTGCGGCACGTACGGCACGTACCGGTATCATGCCGAAGTCGATGAGGTCGCGCGCCTGCACCTTGCGCAGCCAGGCGTCGCGCTCGTCGCACTCGTCGGCGGCGGGCTGCAGCACGTACGGCACGTGCGGCACGTACGGCACGTACCGGTATCATGCCGAAGTCGATGAGGTCGCGCGCCTGCACCTTGCGCAGCCAGGCGTCGCGCTCGTCGCACTCGTCGGCGGCGGGCTGCAGCACGTACGGCACGTGCGGCACGTACGGCACGTACCGGTATCATGCCGAAGTCGATGAGGTCGCGCGCCTGCACCTTGCGCAGCCAGGCGTCGCGCTCGTCGCACTCGTCGGCGGCGGGCTGCAGCACGTACGGCACGTGCGGCACGTACGGCACGTACCGGTATCATGCCGAAGTCGATGAGGTCGCGCGCCTGCACCTTGCGCAGCCAGGCGTCGCGCTCGTCGCACTCGTCGGCGGCGGGCTGCAGCACGTACGGCACGTGCGGCACGTACGGCACGTACCGGTATCATGCCGAAGTCGATGAGGTCGCGCGCCTGCACCTTGCGCAGCCAGGCGTCGCGCTCGTCGCACTCGTCGGCGGCGGGCTGCAGCACGTACGGCACGTGCGGCACGTACGGCACGTACCGGTATCATGCCGAAGTCGATGAGGTCGCGCGCCTGCACCTTGCGCAGCCAGGCGTCGCGCTCGTCGCACTCGTCGGCGGCGGGCTGCAGCACGTACGGCACGTGCGGCACGTACGGCACGTACCGGTATCATGCCGAAGTCGATGAGGTCGCGCGCCTGCACCTTGCGCAGCCAGGCGTCGCGCTCGTCGCACTCGTCGGCGGCGGGCTGCAGCACGTACGGCACGTGCGGCACGTACGGCACGTACCGGTATCATGCCGAAGTCGATGAGGTCGCGCGCCTGCACCTTGCGCAGCCAGGCGTCGCGCTCGTCGCACTCGTCGGCGGCGGGCTGCAGCACGTACGGCACGTGCGGCACGTACGGCACGTACCGGTATCATGCCGAAGTCGATGAGGTCGCGCGCCTGCACCTTGCGCAGCCAGGCGTCGCGCTCGTCGCACTCGTCGGCGGCGGGCTGCAGCACGTACGGCACGTGCGGCACGTACGGCACGTACCGGTATCATGCCGAAGTCGATGAGGTCGCGCGCCTGCACCTTGCGCAGCCAGGCGTCGCGCTCGTCGCACTCGTCGGCGGCGGGCTGCAGCACGTACGGCACGTGCGGCACGTACGGCACGTACCGGTATCATGCCGAAGTCGATGAGGTCGCGCGCCTGCACCTTGCGCAGCCAGGCGTCGCGCTCGTCGCACTCGTCGGCGGCGGGCTGCAGCACGTACGGCACGTGCGGCACGTACGGCACGTACCGGTATCATGCCGAAGTCGATGAGGTCGCGCGCCTGCACCTTGCGCAGCCAGGCGTCGCGCTCGTCGCACTCGTCGGCGGCGGGCTGCAGCACGTACGGCACGTGCGGCACGTACGGCACGTACCGGTATCATGCCGAAGTCGATGAGGTCGCGCGCCTGCACCTTGCGCAGCCAGGCGTCGCGCTCGTCGCACTCGTCGGCGGCGGGCTGCAGCACGTACGGCACGTGCGGCACGTACGGCACGTACCGGTATCATGCCGAAGTCGATGAGGTCGCGCGCCTGCACCTTGCGCAGCCAGGCGTCGCGCTCGTCGCACTCGTCGGCGGCGGGCTGCAGCACGTACGGCACGTGCGGCACGTACGGCACGTACCGGTATCATGCCGAAGTCGATGAGGTCGCGCGCCTGCACCTTGCGCAGCCAGGCGTCGCGCTCGTCGCACTCGTCGGCGGCGGGCTGCAGCACGTACGGCACGTGCGGCACGTACGGCACGTACCGGTATCATGCCGAAGTCGATGAGGTCGCGCGCCTGCACCTTGCGCAGCCAGGCGTCGCGCTCGTCGCACTCGTCGGCGGCGGGCTGCAGCACGTACGGCACGTGCGGCACGTACGGCACGTACCGGTATCATGCCGAAGTCGATGAGGTCGCGCGCCTGCACCTTGCGCAGCCAGGCGTCGCGCTCGTCGCACTCGTCGGCGGCGGGCTGCAGCGGCGACGCGTCTGCGGCTGCTGCGGCCAGTGCGGCTCTCCGCCCACCAGTACGATCCCACGCGCCGAACCCCAGGTACTTTTCGTTACTACGCCTCTGTACTAGCCTGCAGATCAAAAAACCTAATTATAAAATATTTCTTTCTGCGTGCGACATATGCGAAGTGCGCAGTATGCGTTGATATGCGTAGTGTGCAAGGCGTACAAAGTAAAATATATACGATGTGTGTAGTGTGCTAAGTGTACAGGACGCTAGGTGTGCGAAGTGTGTAGTGTGCGACTTGAAAATTCTACAGTATACGAGAGGTGCGAAGTGTGCAGTGTGCGAGGTGCGAATTGTGCAATGTATGAAGTGCAAAGCGAGCAACGCTCAAGTGCGAATGTATCGGTACGATACCTATCGAGTCCGTTGTACGCGCCGCTGGCAACAAACAGTATGTTGGTGGTATCCACCTGCACGGCATCGCCACGCAGCTTACGCGAATTGCGCTCCGGTACCGACACCAACGCGCCTTCTAACATCTTCAACATGCCTTGCTGCACGCCTTCGCCTGAAACAATAACAATTATATTGCCTTACTCCGCTTTTCTTCTGCTCTATCATGAGTGAAATTCGAAATTGCAGAGGTTATTGATACATGTCACCAATAAGGTTGGCCCCAATAAACTACCTTGGGGCACCCCGTAGTAGGTATTTTTGTGTTGAGCAAATGAACACATCAATTTGCAAATATCGGCATCGATTTTCACAATATCAAAAAGTTTTAAGTTTTTTACCTTGAATATGTTCTTTAACTTAATACTTGTTTAATAGGATGGAATTATGTTAGACTGCACCGAAAGCTTATGGTAGATCAGGTAAAATGCTCATTGATTGCCTTTGTCTAATTATTCAGCAGCAGACAGTTTTGGATATTGAATTCCATAGTATCGATTTCAATACTTTACTTTTTAAATTTTTTATTAATCTATTGTTAGGTTTTTTCTGTTTTAGATATTAATGAGAGTGTTGATAAAGGTTGATAATTGAAACAATCTTTTTTGTCCCCTGATTTATGTACTGGAACTACAATGGCTTTGTAGACAATCCGAGAAAATGTCTACAGAGACAAATTTGGAAAATTTTGAGTTAACGTTTGTCTAAATTACCTTAAAAATTAGTTAAAATACCCAACTACATAGGTTTCTCTCAGTCCTATTATAACCATTTCTACCTCACTCTGCCGTCTGCCGTATCCATTAAAACGAATAAGCTTAATTTTCAGTTTCTTTAAGTCGACAATGTTCTAGTGTTGGAACTCAGGTGTTAATGAAAATGACTGAGTAATTTATAAATGACAGTAATTTATCAATGCCTCCCTTTACCTACTACAAGACAGTTTTATACCTACTTAGAGGCTTGCAACACTACACTACATGCCCATCGGCTGAAAAGAAAAATGTATTATATATATACCGAGTGTTATTGAAACGCTCCCGAAAACGAAGACAGACGATAGTACTAACGCTACCTTTGATGATGGGTCAGAAAGAAAAATCGATCCCGAGGAAAAAATCATCTTTTCACAACGTTTTATTAGCTTTATTCACGCCCCATCATGTTAGTACAGCTAAATGAAACGATAATTTCATTAAAAAATCATGAAAATATTTAAACATAAAACTAGTAGTGGAATTACAATCTGGTGACTAGGGGTCAATGTACGCGCGGACGCCGAATTCGCGCGGCTCGTAGCTAACGATGGTACCATAATACCTAATAATTTACAACACTTATTAAATACCTAACTTACCTACTTAACCTACTAATTTGCCACTGTGCTTGTCTCCACTTAGCTGCTTTAATTCGTGTTCAGAGGTTACATAAACCAAATACCTGGTTCGATTCCCCGCTAATGAAAAAGAAATGTTAACAAGTAGTCACGCTTTTTATCCACCGTGTAGGTATGTTTATTATTCTAATGTATTCAGTTATGTACCTATTCAGATGAGTTCAGTACTAAGTTATTTAAAAAAAAATTTGGTATGAAACAGCTTACCGATCTAAATAAAAGTAAACTTAGGAAATACGTACGCACATTGTAATCTTTTTAACACATGGTACCTAATATGTAATAAGTACATAACCTAAGACTATATCGCTTCCAGCACTAGAGGTAGATGTGATAATATTATCAAATTATAATAATTACTTTGTATCTCATTATAAGTGAACCATTGTATGTTCTTATGAGAAATAAAATTCTTTAATCCGAAATCCTCTGTGGTCTTATGAGATTCTCCAAGGCACATTAACATGTTGCCATATTCACGAGTATATTCACGAGTAAAACAAAACAAGAAACACAAAACGTAACAACAAGAATAATAACAACAAGAATTTAATAAACAAAACGATTGAACTGTCGCTCACGCGCACGTGATAGTCAACGCGGAACTGTCTCAAAAACTAAAATTAATAATCAATCCCGCCAAAACCAATGTCTCGTGCGTCGTAACGTCCTTGAAGCACTTTGATTATTTCCACATACCGTTAATCATCGTGATATTTGGATGCGGGAAAGCATGATGCAGCTGCGTTATGTGCGCCCTTTACATATTCTACCACATAGTTGTACTCCTCAAGTATTAGCCTGAATTTAGTCAAACGACTAGATGGGTTTGTCATATTAAAAAGATAGACTAAAGGTTTGTGGTCAGTACTTATTATAAATTTACGACCATAATAGAGGTAGGGCCTAAAATATTTTACAGACCATACTATAGTCAGAAGCTCTTTCTGTATTGTAGGGTATCTATTTTCAACTCTATTTAAATTGCGACTTGCGTATGCTACTGGTTTATTACCGCTGTTACTTTTAATATTAATCCTATGGCATACCCAGATGCATCAGTTTGCAATATAAACGTATTTTCCCTATCAAAGTTAGGGTACTGTAGTAAAGGTGGAGATATTAATGCGTTTTTAAGATCAGAAAAAGATTTTTGACATTCTGTGGTCCATTTAAACTCTTATATTTTTCCGACAAAGTCTATTTAATGATAAGGTCTTTTCTGCGAATTGGTGAATAAATTTCCTATAAAAATTTGTAAACGCTACAAATCTTTCAATTTGATTTCATCTGAATTTCTTGGGACGGGATAATTTTCGTCGGTCGGGTTTTATCCCCGCAATAAATCGCATTTACTAGGGTTTAATTTTCGATTGGTTTTATGAACGGATGACACGGATGGGCCGGCTCGACCCATCCGCGCGACAGCAAAAGCTGCCGCGTGGCTCTACCACTGTTTAAAAAATCAAATGAGTGGAGGATAGTTGTAGATGAACCGGGGTGGTACCACGACCTCACAGAAAACCAGCGTGAAGTAGAGGTTTACCTCTGCATTTCGCTTGGTGAGTGCAGGTGGCCGGAGGCCCTTTTTACTGGAAATGAGGCATTCCATCTTAGTCCTCACGGGTGACAACGCATCTACATTTTGATTTGTAATAGAATAGAATAGAATAGAATATTTTTTATTCAATATACATTACATGTGTAATTCTTATTGAAAGTCATTTTTTACTTTACCACTGGTTCGAAAAAAACCCTCTGTCCTGGGAAGAACCAGCAAGAAACCCAGCGGGACTTTTTTTTTTAAAATAAATTTTACAATATAAATGATTACGAACTATTTACAAAATTTATTTTTGAAACTGCTTGGAAGCGATCACCTCATTCCCAGGGGTTATTATCAACCATGTATTCATTTATACTATAATAACCCTTTTTATACAGTTTCAGCTTAATAAAACATTTAAACTTGGTAATAGAGAGAACCTGTACACTTTCCGGGACCTTGTTGTAATAGCGTATACATTGCCCCAAGAATGAATTACTGACTCTGTGGAGTCGAGAAACTGGTATCACTAGCTTGTGTTTGTTCCTAGTGTTTACAGAATGTATATCACTTCTTTTACTAAAACTATCTTTGTTTTTGTGAACATACATTAAATTTTCGTAAATATACTGAGAGGCCAAAGTTAATATATTAATTTCTTTAAATTTATCTCTAAGAGACTCTCTCGGTTTTAGATTGTAAATAGCTCTAATGGCCCTCTTCTGTAAAACAAAAATAGTTTCTGAATCAGCCGCATTTCCCCATAGCAAAATCCCATAAGACATTATGCTATGAAAATAACTAAAATAAACTAATCTAGCTGTCTCGACACTAGTGAGACCTCTAATCTTTTTTACAGCATAGGCTGCAGAACTTAGTCTGCTTGCTAATTTGGATATATGGGGGCCCCACTGGAGCTTTGCGTCAAGAGTGATGCCAAGAAAAACAGTGGATACAACAGGGCTCAATTCCTCCCCATTTAAAAACACATTGGTATTCAGATTTTGAACATTCGTTGTTGTAAATTTAACACAATTAGTTTTATTTCCGTTCAAATGCAGATTATTAACGTTAAACCAATGCACTAATTTTGATATAGCATTATTCACTTCGTCACATTTAAATGATTGACGTTTAAGTTTAAAAATCAAGGAAGTATCATCAGCAAATAATACTATATCATGACTATCCCCTACAAGGTGAGGTAAGTCATTAATATACACCAGAAACAGGAATGGGCCGAGAATCGAGCCCTGAGGTACACCCATTAGTACAGGTGACCCGGAAGAACTTTTACCATTGATAATAACCTTCTGTTTTCTATTACTTAAATATGAAATAATAAGTTTAAGCGCTGTGTTCTTGACACCATAGTACTGTAGCTTCCTGATTAATGTCTCATGGTGAACACAGTCGAAGGCCTTGGAAAGGTCACAAAATATACCCAAAGCATCCTCTGATTTCTCCCATGCACAAAAAATATGTTTAATAAGCTCAACTCCAGCGTCAGTTGTCGAGCGACCCCTTGTAAAACCGAATTGATTTTTATGTAGCAATTTATTAATATTAAAGAAACTTAACATCTGATCTAAAATAATTTTTTCAAAAATTTTACTTAATGTTGGTAGTACAGAAATTGGTCTAAAATTGGCGGGGTCTAATGTACTACCAGATTTAAATATAGGTATGACTTTACTATGTTTCATTAAATCAGGAAACACACCAGATTCGACGCTTATATTAAATATAGTGGCTAGATAAGGTGCTAATGTATCTATTATAGATAAAATAACTTTAACGGAAATCCCCCATAAGTCTGCCGTTTTCTTAACATCAATAGTTTTAAAATATTTAACGATATCTTTTGGCAGTACCCTATGGAATTTAAAAGTATTTGAACAAGCCTTTACATTTTGTTTGAGCAATGATTCGGCGACAGTAGGAGAAGAATTTAATGATTTTGTTGTCAAAAAAGGAACATCAGTAAAATGTTTCTCAAAAGCCATAGCAACTTCTTGATCAGATCGCGTTAAATTATTGTTAATATTCAATTGAAAATCCGAGTTGCGCGGTTTGACCTTGCCCGTTTCACTATTTATTATTTTCCAGGTCATTTTAATTTTGTCGGATGCAGTTTTAATTTTGTTGCTTAAATGTAAAGCCTTAGCAGTGGAGCACACTTTTTTAAATATTTTAGAATATGTTTTTACATAATCTCTAAATATAACACTACTATTATATGATCTTTCATCATAAAGCTCGTATAACCTTCGCCTACTTTTATAAATTCCTACTGTCGCCCATTCATTAAATGATTTGCGACTGTTAAAAGAGAAAGTTTTAGAAGTAAATATTCTACTAAATTCACAACGTATAATTTCAAATAATGTAGCATACAAATAATTAGCACTATTTTTAAACGAAAGTGATGGAAGTCTTTTTATTATATTACTTCTAAACCTCTCCAAGCAATGTTCATTTATTGGAACAAACACAACTTTCTTATTTTTCTGTTTTTTGTGTATGTAAGGTAGTGATACTAACTGTCCACTGTGATCTGAACTTAAATTTTGAATAAGTGATTTATGCAAGGGCTTAACATCTGTAAAAATGTTATCTATACAGGTCGCACTAGGCCCAGCAATACGTGTTGGTTCTAAGAATAAATTTACAAGATTATACGATTTAAACAATGAGCTAAACTTAATACTAATGGAAGAAGTTTCAAGGAGATTGATATTAAAGTCTCCACACATTACAACAGACTTGTTCTGTTTACTAAGTTTGAGTAAAACTTCTTCCACAATCCTTTCAAAATGGTCATAAGTAGCACATGGGGGTCTGTAAACACTTACAACAATGAGGTGCTCGAGCTCGACACAAGCCATTTCTACAGTTCGTTCAACAATAGAAGATAGATGTAGATGTCTATGGGCCGCAGCAACCACTTACCATCAGGTGGACTGTGTGCTCGTTTGTCACCCTTACTATAAAAAACTACATACTATACAAAAAAGGCACCAACAAAATAGGGCTGGACCATTCGCTTTTTGCCGGTTCAATAATATTATCAGTTAGCATTTTTTTTTAATTTGTTTTTCTACCTCAGACCGCTGTGAGAATGGTAAGCGATAATGTTTAACGTAAACAGGATCAGTATTAGACTTTAACTGTATTGTTTGGTAGTATAAGTTAGCGGTAGTTAACTTATCGTTCGGTAAATGGAATACGTCGGAAAACTTTGCACAGATGTTCTCAATTGATACACGCTCTTCGTTATTTAAATGGCTTAAATCTAGATGTGAAAACATTTGACGGACTGTATCTCTATCAATACTACTGTTTTCTAAACGACATAAATCGTACTCCTCCAAACTATAGGAAGGGAAGGCCTAATTGGCCTCTAAAAAGCTTGGCGTGACAAAAGAGACAGTATTTCATGCCAGCACACCGCCTGCAACTTTACAAGGTGCAGGTTCGGCCTGACATGGAATACTGTTCCCATCTCTGGGCTGGAGCTCGCCAGTGCCAGCTCCTTCCAGTTGACCGCATCCAGCGCAGAGCGGTTCGAATTGTCGACGACCGAATTCTTTCTGATCGGCTCGGTTCACTGGCGCTGCGTAGGGATGTTGCATCCCTTTGCATTTTCTATCGAATTTACCACGGGGAGTGCTCTGAGGCATTGTTCGGATTAATCCCAGCCGCCAAATTTCACGAACGCACATCGCGTCAAAATTCAAGATACCATCCTCCCCATCTGGATGCTTGGCGGTCCACCACTGTGCATTGTAGTAGGAGTTTTCTTAGTCATACAACTTATCTGTGGAATTGTTTACCACTGGCGATTTTTCCGGACCGATACGACTTGGGGAACTTCAAGAAAAAACCTTACAACTTTCTAAAAGGCCTGCAATTCCCCTGGTGTTGCGGTTGTTCAAGGGCGGCGGTAGTCACTTACCATCAGGTGAGCCGCACGCACGTTTGCCCCCTCTTCTATAAAAAAAAAATGCAAAATAAGCTGCAGATTCCTAGTTTTGACGACTACATGACGCTTCGTGATCTTTAGCCGCCCTAATCGCGTCTTTTAGCGATGAATAATCCCGTGCCGTTAATATTGTGCTTAATTGACGATTTCGCAAACCGTCCGCTGTTAATGGCAATTTTTTCATTTATTGGACGCAAAATTTTTATACGCTGCTTCATTGCCGTCAGCTTGCGATATCTCCAATTATAGTTCTTCAATATATTATATTATATTGAAATACTATAATTGAATATTATTTATAATTCTTCAATTCGTTTGCCAAAATCTTCTATCGAAGTACCGTTTTGCCTGATTGTTACTAACTCATTATTTATGGAAGTACTCGATTTCTTGGTTAGTAGATGAAGTCGCATATCACTAATTAATGACGCACACGTATCATATGATGATGAGTCTTAACTTGGCACTTTCATTTAAACGTGTTTATAGGACAAATTGTATAAGCATTTTCTTTTCATCTTCTTTTAACGTAGTTATATATTTCTATTGCATCTATAAGGCTTTTCGTGACGTTTTCGTCACCGGTCATTACCGGGAAAAGTGATACGGTGGTTATAAAATCAAAAGCCGACATGGTGGTGTTGTGTTCGACAGTGCACACAGAAGTATAATTTTTCGAGCAAAAATTTTATATATACGTAATGTTTTTAATGCGCAATTGGCTTTATCAAGTTTTTTATTTTCTTAATTATTCACTTTTTATTGCGTTACTATACGTCTTAAAAACTTAACGCGCAACTGAGCCCTGGCCGACCGCCTCGAATGGCAGGGTCGGCATCTAGTGTTGGGAGATCAGGTTTTAATGAAAAACGTGCTGTTCGATGACAGTAATTTATTAATGCCTCCCTTTAACTATCACAAGACAGTTTTATTAGGTACTTAGAGACTTACACCACTACACTACTACAATGTGGCCCTGTTTTCATGTATACTAATCACAAATGTTTATATCTGCTTCATAAATTCAATTTAATTTTATCGCCCTGGAAGGTCAGTAGAACAGAATCAATTTTATTTACATCCTTATATTTTATATATATATATATTTATTATATATCGACGGCAATTTTATAAAAGACCTTACTTTAAACTAGTAAGGATACATAAAAAAAGAAATAAACTCCTCTTGAGTTAGTTTACTTATATGAATTAAAAAAGGACTTTATCTATGAATCTCACGGTCAGCACGGATCTCGAAATCCTCGCAAGGCGTTCTTTTCTGCTGCTTTGTAGTTTATGTTTATACAAAAGTTATCAAAATTTCCAAAAAAAAGTGGATTTCTGGTGGGCTTTGTTAGAGCAAACCTTTGATTTGCCAACGTCTGTTATGTATAACGTGACCATTTATTATTTTTGTCAAAGCAGGACGTCTTTTGCGGAATTTTGGAAAATAAACGTTTTTGGTGGTGTATAAGTTTTTTTTTTATTGTAAAAGGTAATAACAATAATAAAAAATAATCAAAGCATTTATTATAAAATAATTAAGTAGGTTGCATGAGTTACTAAGCCCTATTAGTGATGTGACTTCTACATAGTATTTTTGTATTTGTCGACTGAACAAATTAGTTTTAAAATATCGAGTCTGATTTTTAGGTACATATGGAGCTCAGTACAGAATTTATTTATATTTATTTTTGTAATTGCTTTCATAACTGCGACACTTAACTCAGTTTTATCACTGGTCTATATTCTGTTCATTTTAGAAAAAACTCTCTACCGGCGCATTACTTCTTGGCAGACACATCATATACTCAATAATTTTACAAAAGTTCGTTAAGTGAAGACAGTTGGCACGGAAGTGCTGGAATAATTCAACCCAGCTGTCTTCAGCAATATTCTCATTATTCCAGCCAGTGATTTTTTTCATTTGTCGCAAAGTTGGAAATAAGCGAAAACTCGTCAAGGACTTTCGTATCTTGGCTGCTGCTGATAAACCCTTGCGTGATCAGCAAATCCATTACTTTTTGTACCTCATCCCAAGTAGGTTCTTTTGTTAAATTTGCCCATTGACACAATTGTAGTTCTATGTTGAATTGACACCACGGCTCCAAATATTCTTTACTTATCCTATAAAACTCAGCCGCTCCAGTTTTAACATTCTGCTGGTCAACAGCAATTTCAGTTCCTTGTAATTTTACAATTATGTTACGGACGGTGTGAGGAAGGAAAATAGTTTTTTTTATAGGATAGGGTGACAAACGAGCACACAGTCCACCTGATGGTAAGTGGTTGCTGTGACCAATAGACATCTACATCTATCCTCGTTTGCGATTCAAAATGCAGATGCGTTGTCAGTCGTGAGGTCTAAGATGGAATGCCTCTTTTCCAGTAAAAAGGTCTCCAGTTCTCTACACTCACCATACGAAACACAGCAGCATTAAGCTGCTATATTACGCTGGTATTCTGTGAGAGCGTGGTCCCTCCCTGGTCGAGCCGACCAATTCGTGCTACAACTAAACTACCAATATAGCTGCAGCAGGGCTCTACCACGTATAGAGTGCTCTCTTTGAGTGTCAGGTTATCTCGGTGACTTTTTAACAGAGGTTCATGAAATGTCGCTGCTTGTGCGTGCAAATAATAATATAACCACAACTCTGATCTGGGAATTTCGAAAAACATTATTAAAATATTTGGGATTTTGTCGATACTTAGAAAATAGCTTTTTCAAGACTGAAACATTTTTAGAACTCTCTCAAGCGCGGGCATAAACGTAAGCCACTTTGTTTTACTGTAGCCCAGCAGTTTGTTATACTCTGTGTCAGTTGAATCACAAAACTCTTTCAAAGATTGACTCGAACGCTGTAGCTGTAGAAGAAAAAAGTTAGGTCTGTTTGCGAAAGCGGGACCATTTTGCCTTCGCTGGGGACAGCAGGACAGACAGCCTGAAAGCGGGACTGTCCCGCCCAAAGCGGGACGAATGGTCGCGTTAGTTATGCAGTATGTGACTGGGCTTTGTCATGAGGAAGCAATGACAATGTATGGGTTGTTTGAGTTCCAGTTTCTCCACGATCATTTGCAATTCTCGACAATGACGGTCAACTGTAACTGTGTTACCAGATAAGCTTCATCTGGCTTAATCTTTCGTTTGGGGCACTGTTCGGATTGCCACCTGGATCTAATCACTGTGATGAACGTCTTTGATTGTCCTTTAGGATCCACTTCTCATGGTAGGTAATAATTCAACTGAAATTACCCTCATTTCTCTGCTAGTTCCATACCGAACCATGTATCATAATTTCTATTATTTTATTGCATTTTACTTATATTATTTTTCGAACGGCAACAATAATTAATATGATAGGGATTTTTATAAATTTTGGTCTGGCTTTTCTTTTCACGCACGCATTACTGTTTTTATTTTTGCGGCGAGGACTAAGCGAAGCCCGGGACTAGGTGTTAGTAACCTTAAAAGTTCCCTTCGAAAATAAAGGGTCGTATCAAAGTTATTATGACGTGCATAAAGAATAATGGCAGAAAAATAAGTGACCAAAAATTATTGCGTCTACAAATAAGTTATATATAAAATGAGTTTTATAATTTGTATATGATTTTTCAAATAAAAATGTATTTTAATTAAAGACACAGAAAAAAACAAACATTTTTGGGAATATCAAATGACTTAAATCATTTTACTCTATTCAAATGTTGCCATTTAGTATATTCATACTATTTTCGTATACACTTTGCAAGACTACCAACACAACACAAAATATTTTTATATTAAGTTATTATTAGTAATAACTGTACTATCAGTAATAATAAAAATAAGTGATATGGCTGAGAATAAGTCTCTTACAAAGAATTTCCTACAATAATACATTATCTCTATCATAGTATAGTGCCACCAACTTATCTGTTCAGGTGGACAAAATTGGAACTAAAGCCGCCATTTTGTAAATGACATTTCGCTGTCAGTTATTATTTATTCTGAGCTATCAGGTGAGTGTTTTTAAAAAGTACAAATAAAATGCCTAAAGATCTTAAAAGTGATGCGCGACAGAATATCCTGAAAGTTTTATCTTTTACGAAAGGCGAGAAACGTGTACAAGCCCCAACTATACCATTTGAAATGCTGTATGAACGCGTCGCTGCCGCGACAGGTTTGTATTGCCAGATATGGAAAATTAAAATCACCAAATAATGTACTTGTGAACCATAGTAAAAAAAATATTTCAATCTACTGTAAAACTGTTGGTAAATGTTATGTTCCAACGCCCCAATTAATTGAAGATGCATTCCATAAAATTACACCGGTGTAGTGGAAAAATATTTGTAATCATATAAAAAACTTGAAAATGAATACCGAGTAAATTACTCGTATTTAGATGAACCCTTTATTATAGCGTGTCAGAGCGATATCGAAAGCGACTCCAGTGATGAATTATTGGAACCAGTAGCTAGCGCGGGTACATCTTTCAAAACACAAATTCCTGGAGTTCAGCCGCTTGAACACCGAGGTCACGACCACAATTATTTTTATAAAATATAAATAATATATATAATAACACTAATTCTCATTAATTTTAATATATTAACAAGAAATTTGTTTTATTTTATATTATGTGACATAATGAACATGTAGTCACCTATTTCCTCGGTGAATTTCTTAAATGGCAATAGTAAGCGCCCCACTAGCGACGCTGTCAACTGAACAGATAAGTTGGTGGCACTATACTATGTAACAATTCCATTTAATGTTATGCCAACACTACATAGCTAAAACAAAATGTCACTGTTTTTTTTACTGGCTTTACGGCTCTGGGTTCTAGGCCTTCTGAGAATGTCACTATGATACAAAGGCCATGGAGCCATGCCAGAAATATACGTTTATAGTATGCAAATATATAATAGAGATACAATAATCTAAAAACTCTCAATTATGTAGGTAGGTACATTATGTTGAGAATGTATTAAGCTAACATCAAACAACCACAGGACGCATGACTTTTTCTAAGTGACATAAGATTACCTAAAAGGTTCAAATCTAAATATCTTTTTTTTGACGCCTTCTCAGGACAAAATTCTTTGACAGAGTTATTAAGGGACTGACGCTTAACATTTTAAGATATTTTTGATATATAGACGCTAACATTTCTTCTCAACTAATTTTATGTATGAAAGTCTGCCATTGTTCTTTATGATTATAAACTATAAATTACCATAAAGCCCGATTTTTACAGATTTGACAAAAAAATAATTTGGAAAATCCAAAAGTGCCCGCCTCATGAGCGTTTCATTTTATTTTGATGAAATAAATAAATTGTATTCCTGACTTTAAATGAAACTAAGTTTTACGGATTTTAACACTTTTAATTTAACTTTTTGATTCCCGTGACCATGAATCTTTACAGCACTCCATGGGGGCGACTGAAGTGCTTGACTTCCCGATGTCATAGTTAGTCCGGCTACCTTCAGTTTTTGAACATTAATTAATATTCAAAAACTGAAGGTAGCCGGGCTAAAATCCGTAAAAATTAGTTTCATTTAATGTGTAGTCTTCGCGTAAATATAAGAAATCATTATGTATTCCTGATTTTTAAAATATATTATTTACGTGTTTTAAATTTAGCGCTCTATTATTTTAACGGTCACCTACAGGCTACAGGCAAAAAAATAATGATTACCAATATAAATCGATTACACTAAATATAAAACCGATATAGGCTGTATGGTACATTTGTCCTTTGTCTATAAAGGGCTATATGAAATAGGGAACCAGTTGATGTTTTATGAAAGTAATAAAAAAAACCGGTCTCTATAAGTAAATTTTTTCGAGAGTTATCGTGACCACATACAAAGTCAACATCTGGACGTCCACGTAAAAAAGTTTTCAAACCATTTTTTCAAATTAGCAATATAAAACGATTGTTATAGAAAATATAAGATTGATTAATTATTACGTAATTAATATTGATTATTGTACTTAAATGATAATATGATACGGCTACTCATATTATCGTATAAGTGCAATATAGTTATGATAGAGGCATTTTAAGACCACAAAATTGCTTGAACTTGACGTGTCGAAATTAAAACACTACCTAATAACGTTTCGCGTTATAAGGCGTGCAAAATTAGTTTCAGGTAACCTAACTTCAGAAACGGTCAATGTATTGTTACGAAGTCTTTCTTTTGTTACATGTTTTTTAAAGATATTCAAATTTTTCGATCATATATAATGTAATGAAATAAATGAAATATTCCGGCATTTTTAAAGTCAATCATATTGACATATCAGATTTTCTTTAAAACTTTAAAACCCTTTACTCATTCGTTCGCAGGCAGCACTCTCCGTTCACGATGTCAGTATCATACTTTTTACAACGCATCGCTTCATCTGTTTAAATTCTGTGTTTTATTTGTGTAACTGTGCAATACAACTCAAGAGTGCAACGCTGGAATCAATCCTGAGAAGTACGGGATTCGTCAATGGACGTCGCCAGTGCAAAATTTAAATTCAACCTAATTCCGCAAATACAGTCCACTGATTTTTAAATAAGACTATTTTCTGTACCACCGATTTTCATTTATTACCTAGTATTTATTAGTAACCTTAAAAGCAGAGATAAATGAAGGAATGTATCAAAGGCAATTTGAAAGTGGCCCCAGTCACGGAAAAATAGGCATAGTATGCATAAGAAAGAAGCGTGTGAAGAGATGACGGCTAATAGAGCAGAATGGAAGAAGACATGCTATTCCTCCCCCAAATAACTTGTCATAAGGTAAGGACTATGTTCAGTCATCCGGTAGCATTCAAAGGTTCAATGTATGTATATTCAATGTATTGGACATTGAAAATCAACCAGAAAAATTTCATCATACTGAGTGCTCTTTAACATTAAAATTCAGATAAATTACATTAAATAAGAAACTATTGTTTTTTAAATGTATACGAACATTTATTTAGAGTAAGTATAGGCATTAATATAAGGACTGTAAATGATGATGATGGTGATGATGAAAGGCAGGAAGATAAGGCCAAGCAACGCATAATATTCAGAGAATACATTGCTGCTTCGGTATAGGGAACTTGCAGGTGACAATAGACAGCCACTTGCCATCAGGGGGGGATACAAGTCCGTTTTACACTTCGGGTTTATTAAAAACAAAAACTTACCTCCGACGTCTCTCAACTGATGAATGCCGGGAACTGCGCCGATTTTGTCCACCTCATCCAGGAACACGATACCAGTCTGTGCTCGCTCCACACTGAGGAATGGGGAAGCAATAACTTTGTGAGTCATTGCATACACGAAGGTTCGTTAGTGCAGTGCCTATTAGTAACTAAACACTTAGCGAGTGGTAAAGTGTTTAGAGGCTAAATGTTTAGTTATATCTTTGGTTTTTATTCCTGCAAGACGCAAATATTTTTGGTCCTCAAATATATGTATATTTTTTTCTATAAAACTGCAGTGACAAACGAACTCACAGTCCACTTGATGGTAAGTAGCTATTGCAATCCATGGACACTCGCAGTCAACTCCTAATAAGGAAGACCAAAGGTGGTGCTTACCCATACGGACTAGAAAAGGAGTCTTACTACCTAGTAAAATTTCAATTTCAGGTTTAAGTAAATTAAGGTATAAGGTCCAGCATTTATTTCCAAAAATTCTAGTGGCGGCGTAAAAAATATCACTGCCTCGTTCCATCCCATGGGTATCGTAAGAAGCCACAGAAGTAAATGAAACAGGAAATGGGCAGCCAGCTGCAACTTCTGGATAACAACGCGAATTAATTTAAAAAAAACTGGGGTTGCCAACCCGCCTATGAATCGTGCCGACTATGGGAAATTTTGTAACACTTTGTAGAGATTTATGTTGGCGGTCTATGTTCAAAAGGCTTTAAATAATTTTAACGTCTTGAGTTTTGTCGAGTCTACGCAAATACACACAGTATACAATAAATTACAAGAGCAATCGATTTATTTGGCATATCCCTTTTAATAATACAAAATTTCGATGACAATGCAATTATTTAGTACGATGAAGCTGATCTAATGATGGACCTGGATGCGGCGGATGAGGTTAGCAACGTCAATAAAGGCTTAACTTAATTAGATTTTATTACGGTTTTGCTAGGTTTGCTTCTAATCGATGTTAGTTTTTTTGGAATTTTTGTATCATTTATACTCAGATGTTTAATTTTGGATAGTGTGGGTTGAATTAGTTTTGTTATGGTGTCAGTACTTACAATTGTCTCCTACGCGAGTAATCTATATATTTATCTTACGGAAGTAATGTAATCGGTAATTTTGTATGACAATCGTGAGACCTCAATGACGTAATTGAACGAACTGAATAACAGAGGTCCCGGCGTGAGGACTAGTGGCACAAGACTACTCGGAAATAAAGAATTGATTGATTGACCCCTTTAACCAGTCCTAGTAAGGTGCAGTATAGTGGTGCTCACTTGAAGTTGGCGTCCTGCAGCAGCTTGGCGATGACGCTCTCGATGTCCTCGCCCACGTAGCCGGCCTGCGTCAGCGTGGTGCAGTCGCAGATCGCGAACGGCACGTCCAGGCACTGTGCGATCGTCTGCGCCAGCAGCGTCTTGCCTGCAACCACAATTCTAATTTTTACAACTACAGATCGAAACTCACGCACAGAGTCTACCTAATGCTGATGCTGGGAATTAACACACTACACTTTTTTTAAGAATTAAAATGCAAATACGTTATCACCCCTGAGGACTAAGATAGAATACCTCGTTTCCAGTAAAAGGGTCTCTGATTCTCTACACTCATCATACGATAGCAAACAGCAGCATTGAGCTGCTATTTCACGCTGGTATTCATGTGTGCAATCAAGTTTTAAATCACAACGATTCTAAAGAAGTTTACACTTCAAAGCAACAGTAGTCTAATGGCAGGGTACGGACCACGAACTCAAAAGGTCGTGGGTTCGAATCCGCCATCCGACTACTGTCGTGAACTACTCCTACAACGATTTCCAGTTCTAGAAAGTTGTTGTTTTAAAATATTGTATTTAAAATATTAGGCAATCTATGGGGGAGGCCTAGCAGTGGACTTTTATGGGCTGTAATGTATGAATGATTGAATATAATATAGTGAATTTGTTGTAATATCACAGACAATCTAACCGTACCTACTAGAAAGGTCGAAAATATTTTTTATATTTAAATAAAATGTCATAGTTAAATGGACAGATTATAGAGGAGTATAGAGGTGTGGTAAACTCATCCCATCCTCCATTACGTAAAATGTCCTTCAAACATTACTAGTCCATTCTCTAGTGGACATTATTATATTATTGCTAGATCAATACCAGTATAGATATTAATTAGTCGACTTCAAAAAACTAGATGGCTTACAATTTGACTATGTTTTATTGAGTGTTATGTGTGTGCTGTGCGTGCAGCGAGCGTGTGATTGTAGAGTGCGTGTGCTGTGCGTGTGTTGTGCGTGTGCTGTGCGTGTGTTGTGCGTGTGCTGTGCGTGTGTTGTGCGTGTGCTGTGTGTGTACTGCGCGCGCAGCGTGCGTGTGCTGTGCGTGTGTTGTGCGCGTACTGTGCGTGTACAGTACGTGCAAGGTGCGTGTGCTGTGCGGGTAGTGTGCGTGTGTTGTGCGCGTGGTGCGCGTGACTGACCGGAGCCGGTGGGGCCGAGCAGCAGCACGTTGCTCTTGTCGAGGCGCAGCTCGTGCGCGCGCTCCGCCGCCTCCGGCGCGCCGCCGCCCGCCTGCATCAGCTCTGCGCACACGCACACGTATCTCTCTTATATACAATATTACAATACAATCTATACACATAGCACCGGTAGGTGAAATACAATAGAAAACATTTATTTACAACTATAAAAAAGGGCATGAGATGGTGTTACAATTATATTAACCTAATACTATGTATAGTCTACAAGCAAACACGGAAATTTTCTTGAATATGTACATAACTAACCAAAAATTACATTAATTCTTAATATATTCATATTTCGGTAGCACCCGTATTTTTTTTATAATATGGGGTTGACAAACGACCACACAGTCCACCTGGTAGTAAGAGGTTGCTGTGGCCCATAAACATCTATATCTATCCACGATTAAGAATTAAAATGCAGATACATTGTCATCCCTCAGGACTAAGATGAAGTGACTCATTTCCAGTAAAAAGGGTCTCCGGTTCCCTACACTCACCATACGAAACACAGCAGCATCAACAAGCTGCTATTTTACGCTGGTATTCCATGAGAGTGTAGTCCCACCCCGGTCGAGCCGATCCATTCTCGCTACAACCATAATAACATAGCTGAAGCAATGGCTCTACCACGTATAAAACACATGTTACTGTGTCTGCAATTCAATCAAGTCATATGGTATCTAGTCACTAACTACCTGGTTGGTCCAGTGGTCGTAAACGAGGTTGCTGATCATAAGGTCCCGGATTCTCAGTAGCAACTCATTATCATGAAACTGGCGATGTACCATCCCCGTGCCTCAAATCGCACACAAAGACGTTGCTCTGGCGCCTGAGCTCTCTCCGGTCGTGTCAAATTACCGTCCCAACGGAATATGAGAAAGTATGGAAATAGAAAGTGCACTTGTGCTTGAGCATACACTCGAGCACTATTCGGTCTAGCGGACATTATTATTACTAATCAAATATCGGGAGCGACGAAAGGGGTTTTTAAAATCTAAAACTAAAATTTAATTAATACGTTCACCGATTTGAAGGTGGTTTTAGCAATTAATATAATTGAAATAGTCCGTTCGTACGCAGACATCGTCGATTCTAGGGAAGTTTGCAGCCTGTGAACACATACTCCTGTATGTGTACGGATCGCCCCAATTACTACATATCTCGCTTTAGATTTGATACACCAAAAATTCTCACTAAATAACAGAAATTCCTTTCCAAGTATAGAAATCAAAAACGATCCTAATTTCAACAGAGAAGATGACTGCGTGCTACCATCAGTTTGGGACCCTATAATTCATAAAATTAAATCCCAACCCAAGCATACAACGTGCGAAAGCTATGCTGCAGTTATTATGGTTGTAGCACGAATGGGTCGGCCCAACCGGGGGAGAACCACGGACTCACAAAATACCAGCGTAAAATAGCAGCTTAATGATGCTGTCTTTTGTATGGTGAATGTAGAGAACCGGAACCCCTTTTTACTAGAAACGAGGCATTCCATGTTAGTCCTCAGGGGTGACAACGCATATACATTTCGATCCTTAATTGAGGACAAATGTAGATGTCATTTTTTATATTTTTAATTTTATTATATAAAATTACAATTTATATATAAATTTTATTATATATTAAATAGATTATAATTTTAATCTGAATATAGCCGTGGTTAACTATGACATTGGAAAGTCGAACACTTTTGCCTTTAGTGTTATTAACACACTTTGTTACTCGAAACGTCGGGAATATAGAATAAGTTAATATACGCGATAATACTATAAGTAGGACGCCCCTTGGCTGTTGGCATCGACTGGATGCGGGAAGCCGAAAATCGGGCTAAGAGGCGCGCTTTGACTGTCGCAGGCTGATGATGATGATACGCGATAAAATCCGTAAAAACTAGTTTTATTTCAATGTGTAGTGTTCGCGTAAACATACAAAATCATTAGATAGCCACGAATTAGAATTGCGATGGCTACTCACCCACAAAATCAATTATGAAATTGCTCGTGCATGTTTCTCTAGTACATCGGTGTGTTCGACAAGCCGCCAACGTTCGTGGCCCTAATACAGATCGAACATTACCAACCACGCTACACAACCCACATACTAATGTCCTTCAGACCGAATTTCGGTCACGGCGGCCAGTCTTAACGGAGATTAACCATTTGCGCAAGACAGACTGTATGCACCAGCACAGGTGTACTCTCTATTCCCTCACTCTCATAGTCCGATTGGACGGTAATCCGACACGACCGGAGAGAGATCAGGCGCAGGACCAGCGGCTTTACGTGATATCCGAGGCACGGGGGTGAAACACCGCCAACTTCCTGACTACGGGCTGCTACTGGAAACTGTTGATTTTGAAACGACCCGGGATTCGACCTGGGACCTCAACCGCGTGTACAACCTTTAGATCAACGAGTCAGTCAACACATATTAACTACGGAGTCTGTCGGACCCGAAAGCAGGGTTTCGCGATACTGACACTCTCCCCCCCCCCCTGACCCTCGGCTCCGGCGGTAGGGGGAAAGGACACCCCTCCCGCCACAGCTCACCAACACAAATCCAAAGTGGGCTTAGTGAGTGGGGGTAATAATATCAGTACTAATTTATTATAATATTGCCACTGTCCCATCATCCCCTAATCTCCGACACTGCGTCTAGACCAACATTCAACATTCTTAAAAAACGTTACCTATTATGGTAACCTGTACCTTGGGGAGCTTACATACATACATAACGACATGGGAGTTTACGTACATAAATTTCACAAGGAAAAAAGGAAAAACATTCAGACCCGGAACAATGATACAAATACTTGTTCCCCGTCAAATCCCGCCAGGAACAAGTATGTATGGTCTACAAATAATTGTTCCGTATGGGATTCGAAGTCGCAGCCCTGCGCAGCAACTCAATGCTGACCCACTGCGCTATCACACGAATATTATATAAGAAAAGATATGTAGACTCGTAGATGACGAAAATTAAATAACTCTTTGTTTTGTGAACTAAGTCACAACATCCAATAACATTCAAAGCTTGTACTCGACATTAGAAATTGACAAGAAAAATTGCATCATATTATTGTGCGCTCTTTAACATTCAAAATCGGGTAAATTACATAAAATAAGTACCTATTGTTGTTAGAAGAATTGTAAAGGAGGATCTAAGTTATGAAGCCTGCGAACTTTCACCGAAATGACAAACGAGGTAAGGCAACAATAGAAATGAGAACACTGTCGTTCGGAACAATGGGGGCTAGTCTCACTGTGAAATAGTTAAGGACGTCCGACTTTCATAAAAGAACAAACTAGATGAAAGTTAAAGTATCGTTAAAGGCGTCATTGCTCGGCAGAGATGTTATTAATGTGATCAAAGTCAATGTTAAAGTCAAATATTTTATTCAAAATTAGCTTTTTACAAAGCAATTTCAAAGTCATATGCTACACTATCGCTTCAACAAGTTCCTACTACGAGAAGACCACCAGAAGGAAGTTATTATTATTAAGCGTAGAACATTTTTTTTTAAATTAAACTGTATGGCAATTAATTGCTCCTTTAAATGCTCCAGTAGAATCCGTAATTGCTCCACGTCTATTGCTATTAATTAATTTATAATTATTTTTTAAAAAAAGTTACGAAAATTTAATTTTGCTAAAAACAAAATATCCACTTTTTAAATTTAAACCGTTTGCCAATCAATTGCTCCTTAAATGCCGTCTCAGAATTCTACTGGAGAAGGTAGGGAGTAATTAATTGACATACAGTTTAATTAAAAGAAATAATCTTCTACGCTAACTTCCTTATGGCGAGGAGACATTGTGAGAAGACCACTGGACTGGAGAGATCAGACGCAGGACCAACGGCTTTTCGTGCTTTCCGAGTCACTGAGGTGAAAGACCACCAATTTCCTGACTCCGGGCTTCTAATGCGAATTTCTTGTCAGAAAAGCCCAATAATTTATGGCCCGTCCCGGGATTCGAATCAAGGACCACATAATCGCAGTCACGACCACTAGTTTACTACGTGGTAGAGCCATGCTGCAGCTATATTAGTAGTATAGTTGTAACACGAATGGGTTGGCTCGACCGGGGAAGGACCACGCTCTCACAGAATATCAGCTTAAAGCTGCTGTGTTTCGTATGGTGAGTGTAGAGAACCGGAGACCCTTTTTACTGGAAAAGAGGCATTCCATCTTAGTCCTCACGGGTGACAACGCATCTGCATTTTGATTTGTAATAGAGGATAAATGTAGATGTCTATGGGCCGCAGCAACCATTTACCATCAGGTGGACTGTGTGCTCGTTTCTCACCCTTATCTTATAAAAAAATAAAGTCCCAAGATGTACTCTAACGGCTAAGGAAACCTGTTGTTTGAAGGCAGAGGTGATCTAGATGAAAGTGTTGGTTAGGCCCTGAGTGGTGCGGAACGAGCCGAGAGGGACTGATTCGTTGCGCTCTCTCTCTTATCTCCGCGTAGTTTCACTTTCAGCGGCTACATTTTCGAATATGAATTCATTTGAACCGAGCTGTGAACGCAACAATTTGCTACTTATCTGGTAGGAAATTGTAGTATTAGGTCCCATTTTTCGGGGTATTCCCAGTGGTCTTACTAATAAGATAATAACCTTAATGGCGTGGTGCATTCTTATTAATCTTACTATTTAGTAGTCTTACAAGTAAGATAACCGGGAATTTTCTTACCAAGTAGGCCTTACTGGTAAGACCATTGGGGAAGAAAATTCTCAGTGGTTCTACTCTATAAAGTACATGGAAGTGTGTGTATGTACGTATATGTCTTTGTGTGTGTATGCACTGGCATTACCAGACGACCCGCTTTCGGCGGAACGTCCCGACATGTATAATTCCCACTTTATGGAGATATCTCGACTGGGCGACTCAACTGACCTATTAGTGACTTTAATAAGATTTCTCCGCAAAGTTTCATAATTATTGTTTTCATTGCCATTTAAAGCTAACTTACAACAGCCTATACATATACGTCTCAAACATGGACACAGGCTCCTGCCATTTATGTTGTGGTGATGGTGGTGGTGGTGGTGATGATGATGATTTGATGATTGTGGTGGTGGAGGTGATGATGATGGTGCATACCCCTGTGCGTGTGCAGAGGGTGCGCGTCGGCGGGCGTGGCGGCGGTGACGTTGTTGTAGATGCGCTTGTAGTGGTTGTACACGGCCACCGAGAGCACCTTCTTCGCATACTCCTGCCCCACCACGTGCTTGTTCAGATACTCGAAGATCTTCTTCGGCGGCGGCGGCGGTTTTCTGCAACCGAACGCCCCAAATTAATTTAAACTCTTTATATTTCACAGTCCACTTGATGGTAAGTGGATGCTGAGCCCCATAAACATCTACATTTATCCTCGATTAAAAATCAAAATGCAGATGCGTTGACCCATGATCAAGATGGAATTCTTCGTTTCCAGTAAAAAGGGTCTTCAGTTATCTACACTCACCATACAAAACACAGCAGAATTAAGCTGCTATTTGACGCCGGTATTCTGTGAGAGCGTGGTCCTACCCCGGCCGAGCCGACCCATTCGTGCTACAACCATAATAATACAGCTGCAGTGTGGCTCTACCACATATAAACTCTATACCTCTATATATTTAAAAAAATAGAAGTTTATACGTCCCGCTGCTGGGCACAGGCCTGTTCTCATTACTGAGATAGCTGTACGGCAAGGAAATGTCCGCCGCGCTGCCCAAATGCGTGTTGGCGGACTTCAGATGTCTTCGAAATTTTTTATTTTAATTTCTAATGGATGCCATACACGATCCAGTTTACCGTCCAGTTAGCAGTGCATCCATATAGACCACTCACGTTCAATGAGTTGCTGCGCTGGCGGCCGCGGGTTAGAATCCCGCACGGAACAAGTATTTGTATGGCCTGCAAATAATTTTTCACGGTCTTTTGTTTTATACAATAGGGTGACAAACAAACAAACAAACAAAATAACATTCAACAAACAAGCACACAGTCCACCTGATGGTTTGGTTGCTGTGGCCCATAGACCTCTACATCTATCCTCGTTTTCGAATCAAAATGCAGATGCGTTGTCACCCGTGAGGACTAAGATGGAATGCCTCTTTTCTAGTAAAAAGGGTCATCGGTTCTCTACACTCAGCATACCAAACACCTGGTATTCTGTGAGAGCGTGGTCCTTCCCCGGTCGAGCCGACCCATTTGTGTTACAACTATACTACTGATATAGCTGCAGCATGGCTCTACCACGTATGTTTGAACTTGCAAATTTATGTATGTAAACCCCCCCCCCCCCCACGATACACGAGAAAATCCTAGTGTGGTGTGACGTGTTTTAAAAAAAAGAAAGAAAAAGAAACAAAAAAAAAAGAAACAATTTTCAATTTCATTCCTTTAGATTAATGTGTACTTAAGTAAATCTGTGGTTCTACTGCGAATATTGGCATCTTTTGTGGCATTCACTGATGGAAGCCATAAGCCCATTTTACACAGGCAGTGCAATATATTTTACCAAGAGTAGTAACTATTTAAATAAAACCTCATGAATTTACAACTGCCGTCACTTTGCATTTCTGTCGGGGTTAATGTAGAGAATGCCATAAGGTATTAAGTCCACACTGTGATATTTAGTTTCAGGTGATAGCAATCCCATCAAAGCATTAATGTTTTGGTGGGATTGGGGGTAAAGAATGTGCAAATTCGGTGTTCAGCAGTATAGGAATCGACTATAGAACTTGGCGACCACCCAGATCTTAACCCTTTGAGGACTGAGATAGAATGCCACGCACGCAGCCTTTAATTAAGCTGTCTCCATATATCACGTCATTCACGCCTGTCACAAAGGGGTAGGCAGAGACTACGCACTTCCATTTGGCACGATCCTGACACAACTCTCTCGCCTCCTACACATCCATACGCATACACGCTCGTCGGTTAAGGGTACTCTTAATTTGGCCCATTTTCAATATATCGCCAAAATGGTCGATAAACTTTCGCCTAGGGCGTCCCTTCCCGACTCTGGCATTCACCTCTGCAACATAAATTTGCTTTGTCACTCTTTCTTCATTCATTCCTTCTAGATGACCAAAAGTTCAAACCCCTTTTAAATGTTTGTATTTATATACACACTTAGTGAACGTAATCCGCTAGTGGCTATTAGTCATAGATAATGCGGCTAGAAACAAGAAACAGTTCATTGACATCCAGCACAATGGGTTCATTAGCACGATGTGACAGTGAAGAGTTTGTTAAATCATAATATGATTTATAAAAGACCTCCGTGAGTTTAAACTTCGTTCACAGATTATGATGTGAATGAACTCTTTTATTTGTATATCGAACTATGGGAATTAATTACGAAGATTAAATTAATTTACTTACGCTATTGACACTTATACATAAATTTTTTGTCAGTCTTCGGACGGTTATAAAGATGACCGATAAAAATAAAGGTACATTTACATTACAGTCTATTGTAATTTAATTTACGATGTTTTTTATAGATTAACGGTCACAAGCGAGCACACAGTCCACCTAATGGTAAATGGATGCATTAGTCCATACACATTTACATAAATCCTCGATTAAGAATCAAAATGCAAGTCATCTCTGAGGACTAAGATGGAATGTCTCGTTTTCAGTAAAAAGGGTCTCCGGTTCTGTACACTCACCATACGAAACACAGCAGCATTAAGTTGCTATTTTACGTTGGTATTTCCTTCCCCGGTCGAGCCGACCCATTCGTGGTATAACTATACAATTAATATAGCTGCAGCATGGCTTTACCATGTTTAACGAGCCGTCAATTTGGTCCATGATCAATCGTCAAATCACATGTAGGGTCTATCTTATTATAGTAGATCTAATCGCTGTCCGATCAGAGGTATGCGAACTTCGTCTCTGACTGCTTAATTCGTATCGGATGGATCTTTCACTATCAGTCAATTGGGAGAACAGCGTATAAATAAATTTGAAATGTAGAGAAATATATTATTTATTTCTAATCATCCTAAAATTTATAAAATTATATTAATGCAAACCCAAATATACAATGCAGATTTTTGTGCGCTTATTGAATATAATAAATAATTTTCAATTAAAACGTTAAGTTTTTTTTTTATAACAATACGTCAAAAAACCTAAAGAAGAACTCTAAAATACTCTATAAATGCAGTGATCTTGACAAGTAATTTTTCTAAAGAAAAAACACTTCCAGACGAAAACGGATATTCCGGCAGTTCACACGTAAGCTGCGTACATACTGAATAACTTTTGCACAATTTTGGCAGGAACTTGACCGTCGACGTATTGTTGCTACTGTTTTATCGTACTGATTATAATTAAAAATTAAAAATTTTGTACAGCCGACTTCAATATAAGTTATTAAGAATAACTTAATAACTACTGGTCTGACCTTGATCAAATTCATATGGGACCACTCGAGAAGTATCAGCTTTCAAATAAAACGAAAATCATCGAAATCGGTTAACCCAGTAAAAGGTTATGAGGTAACACACATAAAAAAACATACAGTCGAATTGAGTACCGTCTCCTTTTTGGAAGTCGGCAGAAAAATCAAAATACACATGCGTTGTCACTAAGGACTAATATGAATGATGAAAGAATGCCTCGTAAAAAGGGTCTAAAATATTGTGAAGAAGTTAACACAATAATATTATATTGCATAATTTCTTATTACTTGCACTGGCAAATGTATAATTATGCGAGTCCATGACCAAAGAAAAAAAAACTTTCGCACAAATTATTATTATTTATAGCGTTGCGTAATGAGCGGCCGGTGACACTGCAATGTCACGGTTCATTACGTGATGCCTGTTTGACACATAGTTATGAAATTGTTAAATAAATAAATAAGCGTATAGCGGTGATGTCCTCCTTTTTATATAGAAAAAAAAATTACATTAAATAAAAAGTAACAGACGACTTAAGAATTTAATAAAAAAAATTCACATTCGAAAGCCGGTTCTAATACGTATTGTATAGAAAAATTAAAACCTCGACTGTAGGAAACTTTTAATTTTTTTCTTTTAAGTTGTTTGAAGTTTTCGGGACAGTGTTTCATGCCGACACACCATCTGCAATTCTACAAGGCACAGGTTCGGCCTCACATGGAACACTGTTCCCATCTCTGAGCTAGGGCTCTCCAGTGCCAGTTCCTTCCACTAGACCGCACCCAGCGCAGAGCGGCTCGAATCGTCAACGACCGAGAACCTTTCCTCGAAAAGGCTCGATTCACGGGTGCTGCGAAGAGATGTTGCATCCCTATGCATTTTTTTCGCATTTACAACGGGGAGAGCTCTGAGGACTTGTTCGGATTAATCTCAGCCGCCAAATTTCACGAACGCAAATCGCGGCAAATCTCACGATACCATCCACACCATTTGGATGCTTGGCGGTCCACCACTGCACGTTTCACTGGGAGTTTTCCTACGCGTACGACCTCTCTGTGAAATAGTTTACCACCGGCGATTTGTCCGGACCGACAAGACTTAAGGATGTTCAAGAAAAGAGCTTGTACCTTTCTAAAAGGCCGGGCGACGCTACTGCAATTACCCTGGTGTTGCGGTTGTTCATGGGCGGCGGTAGTCACATACCATCAGGTGATCCGTATGCTCGTTTACCCCTCTCGTATAAAAAAAGTTATATTTTACTCCTTATTCAACTAATTTATTTTTATTTAAACAGTGATGATGATGAAGGCTACTCCATCTTAATTTGGGCAAACTTCAAATAGGGATCGTCAATTTAGTTGCTGAACTACCGTCTATAATTCCTTTCAACAAGGAACACTAACAATTTAAATAGTTAATATAATCATCACGTCAGCAGCCTGGACATAGACCTCTCTCAAGGTGCTGCACTTAGGCGACCTTCGGCTTCACGCATCTGGTCACGGCCAGCCGTTTTACTCACATTAATGATATAATCATAAAAATATATATTTTATACATTGGTGTTGTGCTTTGTCCTCATTTTTATTTCTAAATTCTAAATGTTTATCTTATTCAATCAAAAACTCTAAGTCATGATTTTGTACACGATAAGCGAACTCCTAATACACTATTTCCATATACAATATCGTCAGAATGGCTAAATGTTGTAATATTAATATTACCAGCTTTCACCACCACTATTTCACAATATAGAATAGCGAAACTGTAATACTATTTGCCAACGTTGTTTCTTTATCATTTAATTATTATTTTATTACTTTTAGTGTCTCGATAGCCCCGTTTTTCTAGTTTATAGTAAACGCGGCTGTTGACCATAAGGTCCCGGGTTCGGCCAAAAATCAATTATTGAGTTTTATTGTCAAGAAACTTTCAGTAGCAGGCCGGAGTCAGCAAGTTGGCGGTGTTTCACCATTGTTTTTTTTATATAGGATAGGACAAACGAGCACACAGTCCACCTGATGGTAAGTGGTTGCTGTGGCCCATAGACATCTACATTTATTCTCGTTTGCGAATTAAAATGCAGATGCATTGTCACCCGTGAGGACTAAGATGGAATGCCTCTTTTCCAGTAAATAGGGTCTCCGGTTCTCTACACTCACCATACGAAACACAGCAGCGTTAAGCTGCTATTTTAAGCTGGTATTCTGTGAGAGCGTGGTCCTTCCCCGGTCGAGCCAACCCATTCGTGCTACAACTATACTACTAATATAGCTGCAGCATAGCTCTACCACGACGTAAAAATGTGTTGTTTTTAGATTTCGTTTCTCGGTTAGGACACGTTAAGTCGTGAAACTGCGCCGGTCGTGTTGGATTCGCGTCCCGTCAGACTATATTTATGTCTTGATATACATAAAAGAAATGTATTTATAAATGCTATTAGAGTTTACAATAAATTGACTAACACTTTTAAAGACCTCCCTTTCATTATTTTTAAGAGGAATATTACAACAACTGTGCTGCCAACAAAATGTTTTTAGTTTTGACGATTAATATGACTATTAAAAAAATCTACAATAATGGTGAAATATGGAGAGACTGATAATTTTTTTGTCATCTAACATTTATTGTATTTTTTAACATATTTTTTTATAAATATTTGATATTTATATAATTTATTTTTATTATATATATATATATATATATATATATATATATATATATATATATATATTTATATTATAGACATTTACATAGTTAATTAAATTTTTGACATGTATTTATTGTAATTTAAAAACTTGACGCTAAAATATTTTTAAATAGTTACAATAATAATAGTTGTAATAATAATAATTTTGTACATTATAAAGATATTGCATGCCATTATCATGATAGTGTATAAGATCTGATTAGTAACTAACAACATCATAATATTATGCACTACAATAAATAAATTTGAATTTAAATTTGAATATGAGAGTGAGGGAATATAGAGGACACCTGTATTCGCGCACACACTCATGAACTATAAACCCATCCAGCGTAGATGACTATTATCAGATGAGACCGGCCGTCGTGACCGAAATTCGGTTTTAAATATTACAGTGTGTAACTGTCTGTAATTTACACATATACGAGAGCTCCATAGCGCAGTTGCTTAGCAATGAGTTGCAGCGCTGAGTGCCACGGGTTTGAATCACGATACAGGATAAAGTTCTAGTGTGGAGGTTACGTTTTTTTTTAAAGAAAAAAAATATATGAGTCTGTAGTGTTTGCATATATATTATATAGTATACAGTAAATATTGTTATTTGTTTTATTTACTAATAATTTACCATGCACAAATACACAAACATACATTTATATAAAGTCACTGTCTCGAGCGCACCGCGTCAGTCACACGAGAGCCTCGGGCGAGAGTGGACGTGTTTAGTTAAGTGCGTGCCGAGCCTGTGTTACACTACAGTAATTAGAGAAGATAGCAGACAATACAGAGTCCATTTTTAAATATATAATATTGTTTTTCTACATATATCTATGGTATTTTCAAATATGAAATACTAAAATGATTTACTGTCCGGAGGAAGCAGCATAAGGTTAAAAGTTTTTAGATAGAAAAACAAAATCTTGAGTCTTCAGCCCATGTAACTTAAAACTAAAAAATGTATTTTGATTTTTAACAGAAATCTGCCAAACCACAGATCCTACAGTTATTATTTCTTAAATCATATCTACAATATTACATTGTTGATATCGTAACTTCGATTGTATCATCGACTGACCACACTCAAAATTTGATTATTAAGTTATTTATTGTCATTTAGTCTTGTGTCATGTTTGATTTTGTCGTGTCATGTGTGATGCTACAGTACTAAGTTGGGTTATATGACGCGTAATGCAACAATCGCATTACTTACACAAGTCTACTTAGCAGATTTGCCCATTGTGATTTTTGTAAAGGACATATTAACAAAGTATTTGTAAAAAAAGTTAAAATAATTCGCGAATGCTATAAATTTCTACTGACATCTGTTTATTTGTGTTTTTTTCTTCATTTCTGTAAATTAACAATTAGAAAACCCCTATGATTGTGCAGAAAATAATAAATCGAACTAAACTCGTAATGACCGCAAAACCATCTTATTCTTGAACTTTCGGATGGCATCTGACAGTTTCACAAGTTGTCAATTCATCATTTGAAATTAGTTCACCGATTGATTTTTAATGCAACCAATCACAAGAAGCTTACAGAATGGCAAATGGAGTAGTAAATCGTACATAAGGCGCGAAATTCGAATATGTCAAGTATAAAGTACACTGGGCAGAACTTTAGTTTTTTTTTCTTTTATTTGGGCAGCAGTCGTATAGTATATTTTGTAATTTTAAAATACCTTAACAAATGTGTAGATGTGTGTATGTGTGCTTGCTGTGTAGCGGCGGCGTAGGAGAACTCACCAGCCCACATTGTTCTGTGGGTAGGTCGTAAGAGACAGTAACGTCTTCTTGATAATAATAAAATGCGGCTGCCAACCCTCCCGCCGAGCATGGCTGCTGTGGCAAACACCCTATGAGGCAATCCATATGGTAGGGACGTAGGCTCAGCGGTGGACTTTTGATACGCTATGTATGAATGAAAACTTCATAGCAGTCAAATAGCCCATATTACTATTATACATATAACATGTGGGCTGGCGGCAGTGGCTGTGACTGACAGACAGATGGTTGTTCTCGAAAAGCGGTACCCGCAGTGCAACGGCTAGGTTGTCTTTAAAAATTATGACACCAAAGGTGACGTCATAATTTTATTGTATAAGGATACAATTTCTACAGGAATGTTTGTCCTGACAACTATTAAAAAGCAAATATTTCCGGTATTTTTTGTCCACAGACCTCATAGCGTGGAAGTTAATATGTTAGAAAAATGTTAAAAAGTGCGAGTCGAACTCGTGCACCGAGGGTTCCGAACAAATCCGTAGGTATATAAGTTTAAAATTATTAAAAATATTTTTATTATATGATTGTAACCAAAAATTTATGCTTTTCGCAATTTTTCCTTTATCTGTGCTATAAAACGTTGCTTTGTACCAAATTTCAAGATTTTGAGTTCACGGGAAGTACCCTCTAGGTTTAGGGGGGATCGTTACAATATGAATTTCAGCTTGATACCTCCACGCATTCCTGAGAAAAAGGTTCTTGACAGACAGACAGACAGACGGACAACAAAGTGATCTTATAAGGGTTCCGTTTTTTTCTTTTGGAGGTACGGAACCCTAAAAATCATGTTTCATTCTAAAATACAAGTTATACTTTATATTAATTATATTAGAAATGGATAAACCAAGCTACGAATAATCATAAACAGTAACAGAAACTTTTTTATTCAATATAGATTATAAATAATACTTATTGAAAGACACTATTTTGTATCATTTACCACTGGTTCGGAGAAATACCTCTATTCTGAGAAGAACCAGCAAGAAACCCAGCGGGACTTTTTTTTAAATAACAGCTTACACAATTAACCACACAAAACAAATTAAAAATAGCTTGTTAGCGATCACCTCATTCCCAGGAGTTATTATCATCCATAAATTCCTTAATATTATAATAACCCTTTTTATACAAACTTAGTTTAATAAAGTTTTTGAACTTTAAGTAGGGCAAATTTTGTATATTTTCTGTGATTTTGTTATAAAAGCGGATACATCGCGCCAAGAATAAATTACCGACTCGGTGGGGTCGAGTAAAAGAAGAAGAATAAAATAAAGTGTTAATAATTAATGAACACATCACTGAGGCATTTTAGGTATACTGACACATGAACTAGGAACCGATAAACTTTTATTAAAAAGGAAATTTCTCAATTATAATGACACTGTGTATCAAAGAAGTTCACCTCACTCCCAACTAGCGACATCTGATGAGAGCAAAATTATTAGCCCTCGTTGACTTGTGACTAGAGTATCAAAATAACCAATTAGAACTCGTGACAGTATTGACTAGATACAGCTTGTTATTAATTAAAATGCGGACGTTGTGCCATGTACAGATTCGTTGCACGAAACCGATGGCTAGTGTGGAACATGAACATGCGGGTGGCAGCCCTGCCGCGGACGTAATAGTTAGCTTCGCAGAATACAAAATTTTGCAGGACCACAATGATAAACCGATTCTTACCGATGGCGGATTGGTAGTGGCGGTGTTAGAATATCCACTACCCCATATCATTCCGTGGGTGTCATTAGTGACGATAGAGGGAAACAAATCAGAAGATGGGCAGTAGCGTCTTCCTAATAACGACTTAAAAATAAAAAAAATTGCCGTTGCCCCCCTATGGGCAATGTATGGAGGAGGCCTATGTTCAGCAGTGGTCTTTAATAGGCTGTAACGGTTATGATAAGTGATTAATGGCCGATTTATAAGCAATCATGCAAAAAAAAATAGTCCCTTGTGAGATCCGTGCGGGGGACCCTGAATAGTCCTATGGATGATTAGTAACTATTGATTGAACAACATGTTTTATGAGTCCATAAACAAACAAGCCAGAAGTTCTTGTATACAAGAAGAACTACATATACACACGTGGTATATAGACTTAATGCCTAAGGTATTCTCTACCAGTCTATCATGGGATGATAAATAAAAGTTAATATGCGAATAATACTAAACTAAAATAACAAAAAAGAATTGTAATACATGGAAATAAAATACATAAGATATAAAAGGTACATTACAAAAAAAAACTAAAAAAAAATACTGTTACCATGATGATTCTACCAATTTATTAAGTAACAGATTGTGGAAAGAAGAACGAACAAGTCCAGAGCTGACGGACATAGGAGAAGAATAGAATAACACATCAGGATAGAATAAAGGGTGGTGAGTGCACGCAAACTACGGCGTTGACGAGTTCGATATACGTGGATACATGGTCATACCTTGGAAGACTAAAAATGAATCGAATGCAGTTATTCAGAAGACGGTCATATTTGTTAAGAAGATCTGCATTCAGATCGAAATAACACACATCGCCATAGTCGATTAGCGGAAATTTTTACGCAATAGAGAGAACGCAGGGCACCGGTGACTTTCTGGTTAACGTATAAGTGCAAGCAATAAGCGCATAAAATACTAATTTTATTTTAGCGTAATCCGATCAACGGGTATATCAGCGCATAAAATACGAACAAACAAACTTTAATTTTTATGTATTAGATAATCAATGATAATAAACCATTAGATAATCATGAGCTGGAATACGCCATTCGACTACTTTTTTTTATAAAATAGAAGTGGCAAACGAACTTACAGTCCACCTGATGGTGAGTGGTCACTGCAGGCCGTGGACACCTGCTACCAACTTTTTTATATATAGGATAGACGATCGAGCACACAGTCCACCTGATGATAAGTGGTTGCTGTGACTCATAGACATCTATGTACATTTATCCTCGATAAAGAATCATCGTCACCCGTGAGGACTAAGATGGAACGCCCCTTTTCCAGTAAAATGGGTCTTCGGTTCTCTACACTCACCATACAAAACACAGCAGTGTCAAGCTGCCATTTTACGCTGGTATTCTGTGAGAGCGTGGTCCTTCCCCGGTCGAGCCGACCCATTCGTGCTACAACTATACTACTACTTTTATAGCTGCAGCATGGCTCTACCACATGAGTAAAGAAACCGACCAGAGGGGAAGCTACATACAAACGTCTCGCTGCGGGTACACCCACACATAACGCAGCTATGTGTGCGTGAGCTCTCACCGACAGGTTCACCGACGCTCCGTCAGGGTACAAACCGGTTTGCGCCGGCTCAGTCAGTGTAAATGAAAGGGCTGTTGGTCACGCGCATTGAAATAAATAGACGAATAATATTTCGTGATTTTATAGATCAATAAATCTATTAATTTTTTTTTACAATTAGAGTTAAGTTTAGAGATTGTGTACTATAAAATAAGACATTATAGATTCATAAGTATATATTTATATTAGATAATTAGTGTTCGTATAAGCTAAATGCCTAAGTTGTACAGTATGTATGAAAAATTCGAGAGAAAATAATACAATAGCCAGACAGTGGTGCAGTTATTGTTAGTGGTAGTAGTGCTGGTGATAGTGATGGTGGACGGTGGTGCTGATCGTGCGGTGTTGGTAGCGGTGGATGGTGGTAATGTACGTGCTGAGTGTCAGTGATTGCGGTGGTGCTGGTAGTATCATTGGTGGTGGTGGTGGACAGTGGACCGCCACTGGCACCACCACCACGACCAGCATCACCACCACAACCCTTACTACCGCCACCATCATCCTGGTAGTAACATTAGTGGTGGTTTTTTTTATAGGATAAGGGTGACAAACGAGCACACAGTCCACCTGATGGTAAGTGGTTGCTGTGGCCCATAGACATCTACATCTATCCTCTATTACAAATCAATATGTAGATGCGTTGTCACCCGTGAGGACTAAGATGGAATGCCTCATTTCCAGTAAAAAGGGCCTGTGGGTGGTGGTGTATCAACACCGCCACTGCCCACTACCATCATCACAGTCATTACTAATACCATCTGATTTTTTGTACTCATGAATACGTTGTCTTACGAAAATGATATTGATAGAAATATAGATATGTATATGTAATCTGAAGCTAAGCATGAAAATAAGCAAAATATACAATTTTAGCAGTTTCAATTTTAATTGAAAATAACAGACATGTTATTATATTAACTTAAGTTACAATGAATACACATGTTGTTTTATACTATATAATATTTTTATTTTTTCCTTAAAATTTTCACTTGCATCAGGTGATAACCCTATCAGAATAGGTATAGATTTTCGACGTTGTTAGAAAGCTTACCCTCTGGTCTTCTTTACTCTGTGGCTCTACCACGTATGAACTTCAAACAAAAAAGGCTACAGATGCGTTGTCACCTCAGAGAACTAAGATTAAAAGTCTCTCTGGTATGTAAAGTTACGTTTAAGTCCCACAGCTGGGTACAGACCCATCTCAATCCTGAGGGTTATAGAGTAATTGTGTTTAATGCATTATTGCATGCATAATTCTTCGGATTAGTAGTGCGACATCACGCTTTATCATTGCCTATTCCTCCAACGATGCATATCACACAATGAGGGCATCCACGGCTTTTCTGCCACCAGAAAAAGCCTTAGCCGCTACTAGAAAGTGAAGTATAATATTTGACAGATTTCATAGCGGGGAAGTTAATTTGTTCGGAAAAAGTTATTGTTTCTTTCTGTACTATTAGCTATATTTTATATGAATAAAAATAACATTAAAAATAAATAAACAAAACCACAGATATTCATAAAAGTAGAAAAATATAAAAGTTAAAACAGTGCAAAAATTAAAGAGCAAACCACTGACGCATTGCTTTGTGTATTAATATAATACTCTAGAAACTGAGAAACTTTTATTAAAAAACAACTTCTCATTTAAATGACATTGGGTAACAAAAACTTTACTTTTTTCTTTTTTTGTATAGGATAAGGGTGACAAACGAGCACACAGTCCACCTGATGGTAAGTGGTTGCTGCGGCTCAAAGACATCTACATCTATCTTCGATTACGAATCAAAATGCAGATACGTTGTCACCCGTGAGGACTAAGATGGAATGCCTCGTTTCCAGTAAAAAGGATCTCCGGTTCTCTACACCCACCATACGAAACAGCAGCGTTAAGCTGCTATTTTACGCTGGTATTCTGCGAGAGCGTGGTCCTTCCTCGGTCGAGCCGACCCATTCGTGCTACAACCATAATATAGCTGCAACATGGCTCTACCACGTTCAAAAAGTCAGTGTCAATCCTGTCCTGTCCTCAATGTCAACTAGCGACATCTGGTGAGCAGAAAATTATTAGCCCTCATTACAATCGAACTTCACATACAAGGTAAGTTAGTTTGATTATTTATCATCCCACCGCGCACCTTTATCTCTTTCCTCAGACACGCGGGTTTCATCACGATGTTTTCCTTCACCGCACGTGATACCGGCGGGAGTCTAACCCAGGTTGCTTGTGCAATATAGTGTACGTGTATTGTAATATAATTCAAGCTATATTTAGCGATTAATTTTACCGTTTATTACCAACTCTTGCGTTAAACATAATAGCTTTGAAAGTCAACGCATATCTATAGTAGTATTAGCGTAACTGTAACTATGTGACTGCTTATCATCTGGTCCCGGGTTCGAATCATCGGATCGGTCCAAAATGAGTAATAGGGTTTCTTTGTCAAGAAATTGTTAGTAGCAGCCCGTATTCATGATATTTGCGATGTTTCATCCCTGTGATCAAAAGCCGTTGATCCTGCGACTGATCTTGTTCCGCTCGTGTCGGATTGTCGCCCCATCGGACTACGAGAGTGCACCTGTGTTTGCGTGTATACTCGGGCACTATAAGTATAATCCTGTCCTATTCAGGTGGTCCCCCCAAACAAGCTTTCGGCCGACCTAAACCGGCCTCCTTGCGGCCTCTTGGCGGCCCAGGCCGAATCTTCTCCCCGCCCTTAATTTGCCTTAGTTAGGCTCCCTTCTCAGCGGCTCTTCGCCGCCTGCGCCCCCTTTTCCCTAAAGAGGGTCGATCCGATTCGGCAGAAAGGCCACACGAGCCAATGCCAGTCTCACAGGTGGTGTTTAGTGGGTAGGCACTTAGGTTTCGCAGTGAGTCCCACATAACCACGGCAGCCGGCTGTCGTGGTATGCTTAGAGCATTCACCATCTCCCTTCCCCGCTTTCCGGAGGGTAGCCCTTTTCATTGCTTCTAGGCGCAAAAAAAAAACTCAGGAGGTGGTGGTTAAGACTTGCCGCCGTGAGGGATGTTCGGTCTGGGGGACATAATTATTAGTATTCGCGTAAACATATGGAAAAGGCAAAGAGATAATATGTTATGTAGGTACTATCACAAAATAAAAATAATTTTTCAACTTAAACTACAAAAAGATTAATCCGACTAACATTAATTCATAAATACTTTTTGCCAAGTGGAATGACCTTAAGGACATTGTTTTGCACGATAAAATTATTAAAAGTTAATCGTTATTATGTACATAAAAAAAATCTTTACAAGCTAAGTCATAAATATTCTTAAAATAAATACACCAGTAATACATTAAACCTTTTTTACACAATTTGTCTCTGTACCTTTTTATTTTATTTATCGAAAAGTATTATTTTATCGCAAAGGGTAACTTGTCATGTAAAATTACAAAGATCATATATTTTAAACGTAGAAATGAAACATTACGTTAGACGACGTCCGACCCATACTAGAAATTTCTAATGTACTGTGGAGTCATTTAGGCTACATAGCATGCTAATAGTGTACCTACGTGGTAGAGCCACACTGCAGTTACATTATGGTTGTAGAACGAATGGGGTCGAATCGACCGGGGTAGGACCACCACACCCTCACAGAATACCAGCGTAAAATAGCCTCAGTATTTCGTATGGTGAGTATAGATAACTGGAGTCCCTTATTACTGGAAACGTGTCTGGAAACGGCTCTACCACGGTTTACGTGGTAGAGCCATGCTGCAGCTATATTAATAGTATAGTTGTAGCACGAATGGGTCGGCTCGATCGGGGTAGGACCACGCTCTCACAGAATACCAGCGTAAAATAGCAGCTTAACGCTGCTGTGTTTCGTATGGTGAGTGTAGGGAAGCGGTGACCCTTTTTACTGGAAAAGAGGCATTCTATCTTAGTCCTCACGGGTGACAACGCATCTGCATTTTAATTCGCAAACGAAGATAGATGTAGATGTCTATGGGCCACAGCATCCACTTACCATCAGGTGAACCGTATGCTCGCTTGTCACACTTATTCTAAAAAAATACATATATACTCAAAAAACACGACCTTCCTATAATAGCAATAGCGAAACAATCACCTGTAGAAGCCTGACTTGGTGTCCGCGTTGTCCTTGATGCTCTTCTTGGTGTCAACCTCGCTGAGCACGACGAAGAAGTGGTGGCACTTGTCGCACTTGACGAAGCGCGTGGAGCTGACGAACGTCTCCACGTGCGTGCACGGGTCGCCGCACTTGGGGCACGTGAGCACGCCGCCGTTGCTCGACCCGGACTTCTTTCCGCCCGACTGACCTGATGGGAAAGTTTCGCTAGTAAATTCTCCAATCACTACGCTACATGGCACACTACATGCCACGCTACACGCCACATCGGAAAACGCTATAGGAAAAGCGCCAATCACTCAGGGCGTCGCAATACAAATGCGCGTGTTTGTCGTGACGTCACGCTGCACGCTTCGCCAAACGCTCCCTACCAAGTCATTTTCATTGTGTTTACGCGAATACTAATAATAATGTACTCTAGACTGAATTTCAGTCACGGCGGTCAGTCTCAACGGAAGTTAGGCATCTGCGCACGAATAGATTATAGTGCCCGAGTGTATGCACCAGCACAGGTGCACTCTCTATTCCCTCACTCTCATAGTACGATGGGACGGTAATCCGACACAACCGGAGAGAGATCAGGCGCAGGACCAACGGCTTTATGTGCTTTCTAAGGCCCTGGGGCTGAAACACAACCAACTTTGAGACTGCTACTGAAAGAATTTCATGACAGAAAAACCCACATGACTGATTTTTGGCCCGACCCGGGATTCGAACCCGGGACCAGCATGACCAGCATGACCAGCAATCGCGTTTACGATCACTAAACAAACAAAGCAGTCAAACGTTTAATACTAAATGTATGAGTTTATTTATCCGCCGAAATCGTGTTGGCATCGGGTCGGTGTCGTTATCGGCAAGTGTGAAAACACCAAATAAATGAAAACAAGTGCATAAACAATGTAAGCTGAGAGTATAACGCGCGTTTTAACACCGCCAAAATAGCAAATCCGGCGACACGTGTACACAATTAATGCCAACACCGAAATCAACCTAATTATAGACTATAGACGGCTCCGTGCCGCAGTGGCTTAGCAATCAGTTGTTGCGCGGGTTCGTAATCCGGCACGGAACAAGTATTTGTATGGCCTACAAATAATTGTTCCTGGTCTGGATGTTTGTCCTTGTTGCAATTTATGTTTGTAAACTGCCTCCACGACACAGGAGAAAATCCTAGTGTGGGGGTAACGTTTTTTAAATAAAATTATTGTATTAGTATCGATCCGGCCCGGCTTCGCGCGAGTGATTTCTGGTACTCGACGGCACCTACCGGGTCCAAGACGGCACCTACCGGGTCCAATTGTGAATCTCCCATTACACTCAAAAAAATTCATCAATATCGATCCAGCCGTTTAGGAGGGGTTCAGTGACAAACATACGTACAGAAGAATATTATATAAAGATGGAGTTTACTACGGTTAAATGTTTCCACACTCTCTCAAGCACTCCTCAGAATATTATGGTTGTTTTTTTTGGACAGGGTAAGTGACTACCGCCGCCCATGAACAACTGCAACACCAGCAGGGCTAGCATGTACAGTACAACACCCTTCGAGCATGGGCACACCGGTGGATATAATATCCACAGTAGATAAAATGGGAGACAGACTTAGATAGATTTTTGTATGAATATAACCTTCAACCCAGGTCCAATGAACTAGGAATGCCCCTTTCAAATGTCAAAAAAGTATAATTTTTTATCTTTCATTTGGCTCCATGCTACGGACGGGGGATATACATATGTTTACTCGTTATGAAATTCGAGCCATCGTAGCTCAGGATCTAAGTGCTCGCTGTAAATTTCACAGTAAGCGAGCAACCTGGATTCGAACCCCGCCGGCACCAATAAAATTGTTAATTGCAATTTTAAGTGCTGATTTACAACGTGCTCGGCGGTGAAGGAAAACATCGTGAAGAAACCTACATGTCTGAGAAATAAAATAAAAAAAATATTTCGGAGACATGTGAAGTCATTTCCTTGCCCTAAAAAAACCCTCTCAGAAGTCAGAGGAGGCCTGTGGGACAGCCCAGCTGTGGGACGTATATAGCTAACTTTAACTTTAACTTCTTCTGTAACTAATAGTAGAGTCATGCTGCAGATACTCGTATATTATGGCTGCAGCACGAATAGGCCGGCTCGACCGGGGTATGACCACACTCTCACAGAATACTAGCGTAAATAATTTAAAATTTTGTACAGCCGACTTCAATATAAGTTATTAAGAATAACTCAAAAACTATTGGTCAGACCTTGATCAAATTTATATGGGACCACATGTGAAGCACTAGGTTTCAAATAATAAAAGAATCATAGAAATCGATGCACCCAAAAAGGAGGTAACACACATAAAAAAAACATACAGTCGAATTGAGTACCGGCTCCTTTTTGAAGTCGGTAGAAAAGCACAATAATGCTGTGTTTCATATGCTGAGTTTTTTACTGGAATCGAGGCATTCTACCTTACCCCTCAGGTGTGACAAAGCATCTACATTTTGATTCTTAATCGAGGATACATGTAGATGTCTACGGGCCATGGTATCCACTTACCATCAGGTGGACTGTGTGCTTGTTTGTCACTCTTACTCTATATAAAAAAATGCTGCTACTTCATGGTGGTATTAATTATGTTTGAGCGCGGCCTATTCGTGTTACAGTCATAAGACATCCTCTACCACGTAATAACCTTACCATCGCAAATATTCCACGTAATTTAAGATGGGCATGCATTACAAAACAAGTGTAAGTAACCCATTAAGTAACACTTGGCGCCTTGCCACTGATGTTCACTCAACATACCACGCCAGGACACAAAGCATTAATTAAGATGCATTGCGTTGAGCGGGTGATGAGATTTATAGTGTATTTGCTCTCTTAAACTATCAAATATTTTACAAGTTTTAATTGGTACTATTTCAAAAATATTAAATACTTTTATACGTAGGTTTGTCACTGAACTCATTCTAAACGTGTGGATCTACTTTGACTAAAAAAATGTGTGTTTAAATGGGTCCTTGCGAAGGTTTAAAACCACAATTGGACCCGGTATGTGGCACTGTCGTCGAGCTCCAGAAATCGTTTTAGGCGGAAAATTAGCGGACAATGAAATCAGAACCACCGTATAAAGATAAAGATACAGCAACTGTAGACTTTTACAGGCTAAGTAAATAAGAAAAATAAAACAGAGCTAAATATTCACCGGCGGACATATTTAACAGAAACCAAGAAAAACACTCTTAGTAAAATGTATTTAGAACAAGAAAATTGTTATTAGAAACATATAACCCGACTGCAGTGATTTAATTAATACACAACTCAACTTGTGTAATTCTTAAACGAAGCTTTTTACATTCATTTCAGCCTATTAAAGTTCACTGCTGAACACTGCTCCCCCATAGATTGCATCACAAAGAGAACATTTGCCATTCTTGCCAAGCTTGGCAGGCTGGTTCGCAACAGCAGTTTTTTCTACTTTCTAGTTGTTGTAAGGAAGACGATGTTGCTTATCTCCTGGTTTTTGTTACCCTCTGTCACCTTTTACGATACCCACGGGTATTTGTTACATCGCGACTACCCGGTGAAAACCGAATTAATATCTGTAAATTGTACTAGAAAAATCATCTTGATTTTGAAAGACCTATTCAGTGATATGCCACTCAATATGGTACGCAATTTTTTTACGCTCCTACCGTCGTTTTGTATTTAACGTTTAACGCCATTTTATTCTCACAAAAACAACACCTAGCCTTTATACATCGCATAGTATAGACGAATCGGTAGACTTCTCGTAGATTAAATCCATCCAGCCGTTTAGATGCTTCGAGGGTTTACCGAAACCCCTTGAAGTAAACATTCCTTAGGTAATCTCACACACATACCCAGATACGCGTGAAAGACATAACCATAGATTTAACAACAATCCTTTGTTTCTGGATTTCATTTGGTTTTGTTAACTGGAAACTGTGTAAATTTTCTGTAGTAGGTACAAATTCCACTCGATTGCATAAAAATAGCATCCATCGACGTTATTTTATAAACACGGTTCCATTATAATGGCAATTGTCGTTCCAAACTCGAATGTCAACAACCTCCCGTATCAAATGATATTGTTCATTTGACACCTCTCAATTTGTACATCACGATTTTGATAAAACGACAGAAATAAATGATTTATATGATGCGTCGTTATTGTGCGATTTAAGTCGTGATAATTTTGTTTTTATAATAATAGTAAATAATAATAATAATATAATAGGAATAGAATATTCAATGTTTGAAATTTTAATTAGGTAGTTGGACCCCCTTTTTGACTAGAATTCGGTCTGAGTAGGTACTACCCTCTGACCCATTTCTGTCACTAAATAGCAGTGTTTGCAGTCTGAAGGGTGTAATTTACTCAGGGCAGTACAATAGGCTACAAGGCATTCAATCTAAAATCCTCAGAGATGACAACGTATATGAAGCCTACTTTGTTTCACGCTGCAAGTGACCATTGGACTGCAGTATCGAATTACCATCATGTGGACTGTGGGTTCATTTGTCACTTCAGTTTTATAAAAAAATATTAAATGTGTATAAAAATATTAAATAAAAATTTATTAAAAAGAAAAGGGGTCTCTTGCCCAAAATAGTTTGAGAATCCCTGTCCTACGCTATATCGTCAGGTAGGTGTCGCAAAAGGCGACAGACAGAAATCGAGACAGAAGATGGGTAGTTCCAGCGCTCACCTGTTGTTGTATCCTTGGGCGGTGCATGTGGGGTGCCGTCCTGCCCCGGCGGCTGCTCGGTGGTGGCTTTGCACAGCGCCGAACACGTGCTGAGCGGCCTCGGGCACGTGCGCCGCACAGAGCGGCACGTCTGCACACCTGCGCAACGAAGCCATCATTTATTTACTGATATTATAATATCTACTCTTTACTACATTCCCTTTTCAAAGGAATTCAAAGGGCGGGCTTGATTGTTTTCGTTTAAAAAAAACCGGCCAAGTGCGAGTCGGACTCGCGCACCGAGGGTTCCGAACAAATCCGTAGTATATAAGTTTAAAATTAATAAAAATATTTTTATTATATGATGACTAAAAAAACAGCTTTTCGCAATTTTTCCTTTATCTGTGCTATAATACGTTGCTTCGTACCAAATTTTAAGATTCTGAGTTCACGGGAAATACCCTGTAGGTTTTGATACCCTTGCGAATGTTGAAAATTTGAGGCATAAACGGTTGTATCTTTTGATTGCGTTGGCTTAGAAGTTTGAGTATTTGATATGAATTTGCAGTTTGATACCTCCACGGGTTCCTGAGAAAAAGGGTCTTGACAGACAGACAGACGGACAACTAAGTGATCCTATAAGGGTTCCGTTTTTTTTTCTTTTGAGGTACGGAATGCTAATAGTATATAGCAATGATACTAACATTACTTATATTCCCTTTAAACGCTCCTAGTGAGCTTAAATGCCTGTGTTAACAGTGGTTCACGAGTCACGACAGTAGTCGGATAGCGGATTCTAACCTACGTCATTAACTACCGACGAAAACAAAGGGCTGCTACACGTTTGTAGTGTGTGTCTGTGTATCTGTGTATGTGTGTTCTTTCTGTGGCATCATAGCTCCTGAAAGGATGAACCGATTTTGTTTTTTTGTTTACTGTGCGAAATACTGTAGTCAGTCGCTGCCTTTATAAATGCGGAAGCTGCGTAAACCGACTATAGATTTAACTGAACATCATTTCCGTCGTCGTCACCATCTAGATTCTAGACCCGTGGTAACTAAGCGCTATTGCGGTTACACATAACACGAGCAACTCGAGTTCAATGCCCGCCGGCACCATTCAATAATCGTTTATTGCAATTTTAAGTGCTCATTTACCACGTAGTCGGCCGTAAAGAAAAACATCGTAAGAAAACTATTATATAAAATTAAATATTTCAAAGACACAAAGTACGTCAGCATACATTGGGGCAGTGCGGCGGCCTAGTCCTTGGTTTTACCCTCTCAAAAATAAGAGGCCTGTGCCCAGCAGTGGGACTGTAACTTTACTTTTAATTTCCTTCCATACGGAAAAAGATCGCGTGTCACACCTAAAAAAGATTTACTTTTAAAACTATTATCAATTAAATAAGAAATATGGACAAAACCAGCATAAGTTATCTATAAATTGATATTATAAATTATGTCCAACAAATTACTATAATATTTGAAGCATTAAATGAAACACCTTGAAAACAAACACATTAATCAAAATATGTAACACAAAAACTTTCATAACTAAACACCACGCGTAATCGAACAGTAATAAATCAAAAATACAATTCGCATCACATCGAGGTCTCGAAATGAATGGCTATGGATTAAAACATCGCCATGATTGCGAACACAGTCGACCTCGTTACAAAAACTAGTTAAAGGTTTAAATTAAACTATAATCCGTTTCATGAGAGATGTCCCGCGGATATTATAAGCGAACTAAGTGAGTTTTGTCTCTACATGTAGAGTCCATTGACATAATATTTATCCTCGACTAAGAATAAAAAAAACAATATTTCGAAGACATGTGAAGTTCGCCAAAACGCATTGAGGCAGCGCGGCCAACATTTCCTTGCCCTGAAACCCTCTCAGAAGTGAGAGGAGGCTTGTGCCCAGCAGTGGGACGTATATTTTACTTTAACTTTTTTTACGTGGTAGAGCTATGCTGCAGCTATATTGTGGTTGCAGCATGAATTCGTCGGCTCGACCGGGGTAGGACCACGCAAAAAAAAAACAAAAAAAAATGCTGCTGTGTTTCGTGTGGTGAGTGTATTTACCGGAGACCCTTTTTACTGGAAACGAGGCAATCCATATTAATCCTCAGGGGTGACAACGCATCTGCATTTTGATTCTTAATTGAGGCTAAATGTAGATGTCTACGGGTCACAGCATCCACTTACCATCAGGGGGACTGTGTGCTCGTTTATCACCTTTATTCTATAAAAAAAAACTTTAAGAATCAAAATACAGATGTGTTGTCACGCCTGAGGACTAATATAAAATGCCTCGTTACCAGTAAATAGGGTCTCCGGTTCTCAACGCTCACGGCATCATGTGCGAATCGTTTTTTCCCCGGTAGAGCCGACCCATTCGTTCTACAACCATAGCATAGCCGCAGTGTGGCTCTACCACGTATTGTACACATGTAATTTTTTTTTTATTATAATTTTACTTTTATTTTCTCATTTATAAAAAACGTTACTCTCACACTAGGATTTTCTCCGGTATCGTGAAGGCAGTTTACAAACATAAATTGCACAAGGACAAACATCCAGACCCGAACACTTGTTCCGTGCGGGATTCGAACTCGCGGCCCCTAGCGCTGCAACTCATCGCTAAGCCGCTGCGCCACGGAGCCGTTACCCGTATTTTTAAAGCCGTTAGCCGTAAGTATACTTCTTAAACTATAGTTTAAACGCTAACACTTTTTGTAATAACACGGAGTGAGCAGCAGTGACCGTGAAGAAAGGTTAAATTTGTTACGTATCAAAACAGTTCATGGTTAGGCTTTTGTTTTCCTCAACATACATTTACATTTTTCACGAACACGTGCATGGCCATCGCCTCATCCTCATCGCAAGCGTGTCTATCTAGAGTAGAACTCAAGCGATCCGCCGCGACTACTCACGCTTGATTTCTGAATATCCACAACAACGCCACTTAGAACACAATAAGCCATTTTTGGAACGACGAGTTGGGCGGATGGGAGTTAGGCGACAAAAAGTGTAAGATTTTTTCGTCGCTACCCCTTGTGTCGATAGTGTATTTTATTTTAAATGACGCTTCATTTTAATAGACGCTAGTAATACATTTATTTGTATTTGTTAATCAATAATATAATACGTTTATCAATAATAAGGAACTTCGTTCCAACCGAGTATTCCAAGACACTCACGCATGTTTTTTTAATCATAAGTTGATTCAAAATCACAAAATTCATTAAAATCGATTCAGCCGTTTAGGAAGAGTACAATCACATACACACGGACAGAAGAATTATATAATATATAATAGTTTAAAAGATTTAAGCGCACAGACGGCGGGAAGCAACTTTGTTTTATACTATGTAGAGATCGACTCAAATGTACACAAACCGCTTGAAAACATCTAATATCTAATACATATAAATAAATCAAAGTGCCTCAATACATATTAAATAAATTGAAGTGTCTGTCTGTATTATCGATATAGCCCCTGGGAATTATACCTACCAAACTTTTTCTTGACTGTGTAGGTAAGTGTATTTATATGGTTGTAAAACTGTTTTCCCATACACTATAAAAGATAAAAAAAAATTCGAACAAAAGTTTTTTGGTTTGCAATTTGCTACTTTATGCCACAGATTATTACACTTTGTTATTTATCTGTAAAAAATTTGATGCGGGACAGATTTAATAAAGTGGTTTTTCGTTAGTTGAACTACTTACCCAAAGACCACTGTTATAGATCTGCAGTTTTTTTGTTAAGTACTACGTGAACGTAGTCGCTGGTAAAAGCTAGTTGCTAATAGTGCGTAGACATAATTCGATAGGAACTTCGCATTATTTTACGATTCAGTTACCTATTTTTTTTTTCCAGACACTTACAGCCCAGACGACAAGATAGCCTGGTGTTTGACATGTTGTTGGTAGGATTAAGTGTAATGAAATTGATTAACTTTTTAACGGAATAAAATAAAATTTCTCGTGTTATTTTTTCCTTACCACCTCATTTCAATACTACCGTACTGAAATGAGGTGCCTCTGACCGAAAAAATATATGGAGAATGTATGTGGAGAACACCTCCTAACTTTCGCAATGCACGCATTGCTGCCGTCGCCCGGTACACAGGATATAGAGATCTCATAATTACAGGCTACTATAGACTGTACGCGCCACTTTGCAACTACCGCCTAACGTTTGTGAGATTCGATAATTGTTATCCAATGAGAATACTGCAAGCCCTATTTCCGGGTTTCCTACCTACCGCCTTTTATGCCCAGCATCGTGTATTAAAACGGGGTTCTTACAAGGTCGCAAGTCACGCAAAAAACCGCATCGCTTATATCTCACGTCATCGCCTTCCGCCGTGGTGTAATTTAGATATGAACTATACAAGAACATAATTAAGCATATGGACATGAGTTATAACGCTATATTTCGCGATAATTTGTGTTAACACCTTAATTCTCAAACGTGTTTTTAAGCTGCAGTAGCCACTAACCATAACCCGTTTATCGTATGAATTAAAAAAAAAGTCAACCACAATAATCAATCACGACTCTGCGTGGTCGTGTTTATTCGTAGTACACGTAAGCGTGAGTATCGCGTTGTAATAGTGAAAGATGATTCACGATATTAAGTAAAGTTTTAATTAGTACACGACTGCAGCAAGAAATGTATGTAAGCATAAAGCATTAAGACTTAGATCTGGAGAGGGTTGGCCGATTTAAATCATACCGATTTATATCGTGATTTAAGGCGTCACCGCGAAAAAATGCACCTCCTTTCATTGAATAGTATAGGAGTATGACACAACTAACGAAACTGGAATTTTGATATAGGTAAATTCGTGTCTTTATCTTGAATTTGCTTGTTTAAAAACATGATTAACTTTTGACTCGATCATAATTATTTGCCAAAACACCTCTAAAAAATCACTATAGTTGAAATTACAACGAAATTACTTAATCTATATGCTTGGGAACCACTCAAATACATTCATAACATCAATATTCGTTATTTAGTTGCTCATTATTATGATTAATAAAATCAATAATTTTTTAAACATATTTTAAGATTCTAAGCGATTTCTAAGCGATCTGTATTGTCGCGGGCGCTACGCAATTTTAGACCTTATGACGGCGTTTTCGAAGTTTTTATAGAAATTATGTTTCACTCGGGTCAGTCCCGCGATAGCCCGCTTCAAATCAAAATTGAAATCGCTTGATTTTTAATAAAAAAAATCATTGATTTAAATCAACATGTATAAATTAATGTAATAGGCAGAATATGAAATAAAACTGGCTTAAAATACGGTAAAATCATTTATCGTTTTATTTTTATTATTCTTATTAAACTACTAGTAGGTACTAGTCTCATAAACTTTGGAAAATTAACAAAGACTGTAGCTATGAGGTCTGTCAGTCTCATGAACTTAGTAAAATCAACCAAAGAATTTTTTTAGAAATTCACACTTAAGATATGAACTGTAAATAATACAGTATGAATTATTTTACTCTTAATCAGTTTCATACATATGTATTCATAAACTTTTAATCCTACTATGTCAAAAAGTGTTACCAACTAGTGAATTTCAAGATATGATTTTTTTTATAGAATTTTTTTAGAGAAAAATATGATTTTTTTTTTTATAAAATCAGCATGATTTGAATGAAATTAAAAAAAATCATGATGTTATCCATCCCTGGATCTGGACACATTCCATGCAACAAATTTTTATACCTGATATACGAAAAACTACCTCAGCAAACTGTTAAACTTGTAACGATGTGCTCAGAACTCCAGAGAAAGAAATAATTGTATCTTAAATTTGTCCTTGACTGGTAAGTTGTAACACTTACTATTTTAAAAGTTTTATTTGTTAGGTAAATAAGAGATTAAGTTATTTAAATATTTTTTTTTTGTGCCAGGTCTCAGTCAGTCGAACCATTAGCAGGGCGTCATAATCGCATCAGCGACAAAGCCCTTTTTTAGGATAGAAATAAGGAATATCTAACTTCTTGCCCCACAGCGTTAACAAAATAGGAACCGAAATACAATACAATATAGCAATATAATTCGTTTCAACTGTAATTATAATAGTGCAAAACGGGCCAGGTCTATGTACACTATACTTCAAAATATATCGGTGCTATATCCTTGTTCAATCTTTGTCTTAGCATCGATTTTTTTTTACTTTTTATTAAAAGTTATTTTTTTACCCTTTTCAGTAAACAGAAACAGAAACTTTTTTTATTCAATATAGATTATAAATAATACTTATTGAACTCTTTTGTTTAATCATCACTGGTTCGAAAAAAGGCCTCTGTCCTGGGAAGAACCAGCAAGAAACGCAACGGGACTTTTTTTTTTAAATAACAGCTTACAATCATGTATGTTACACAATTAACAACACATCATCATCATCATCATCATCATTACAGCCCTTCACAAGTTCCACTGTTGAACATAGGCCTCCCCCAAGGAATGCCACAATGCACGGTCCTAAGACACCTGCATCCATAGACTTCCTGCATGTCTTACCAGGTCGTCACTCCATCTAGTGGGGGGATGCCCCACACTTCGTTCGCCGGTACGAGGCCGCCACTCGAGAGCCTTTTTACCCCATTGGTTATCGGTTCTTCGAGCTATATGGCCGACCCAATGCCACTTCAGCTTACTAATCTGTTGGGCTATGTTGGTCACTCTGGTTCTACTGCGGATATCCTCATTTCTAAGTATATCACGCAGATAAACTCGCATAGCATAGCCCTCTCCATAGCTCGCATAGCGACCTTCCTCATCCGGCCAGCAGTGAACGACCACGTCTCAGTTCCATAGGTCATCACTGGCAACACGTACTGGTTGTAGAGTCTCGTTTTCAAATTTTGAGGTATACCTGACGAGAAGATGTGCCGTAATTTCCCGAACGCAGCCCAGCCGACTTGAATCCGTCGATTGACCTCTCGGTCGAAGTTGGACTTACCTAGTCGGACTATTTGTTCCAGGTAAACATACTCGTCAACAACTTCGATCTTAGTGCTCCCAACAACTACCGGCATAGGTGTGACATGACGTTATACATAATTTTTGTTTTGTCCATGTTCATCTAAAGACCTATCCGCCAGATAGCCATCGTAGCCCTACTGTACAAACACTTTAGCACTTCTATATACCAACAGTAAACTTGGCACCGCTGAAGGGACTGCAGCACCGTCCAAATTTCGACGGAATCAAAGGTTTTCTCATAGTCCACATACGCCAGACATAGTGGCAAATTGTACTCCTCGGACTTACTACAATTTGCCAAAGGGTATGTATGTGGTATATGGTGCTAAAGCCTTTTCGGAAACCGGCTTGTTCGGGATGTTGGAAGTCGTCGACTCTGCGCGCGAGACGATTCGTAATGACTCTCGAAAACAACACGTAGACGCGGCTCAGAAGGGAAATCGGTCTGTAGTTCTTCAAGAGAGCGTTGTCGCCTTTCTTGAAGAACAAGACCACCGCACCTCTGCTCCACGCCTCCGGTGTAATGCCACCATGGAGGACGGAATTAAAGAACTTCTAAAGGACTTCATGTACCAGTTTTCCACCCGCTTTCAGAAGCTCCGCTGTTATTTCATCCTCACCTGGGACCATGGCGCTTTTAAGGTCCTGGAGAGCCATTCTAATCTCCCTCAGACTGACGTCCCGAATATCATCGGAATAGTGTCGGATAAGACTCGCTCTTGGATCGTTACTCACACTTACGTGTGGCTCCAACGATAATGTGTACAGCTGCCCATAGAACCTCTCAATCTCACTCAAAATCTGAAGTGTCCCGGAAACGACGCTACCACACTCGGTCTTCAGCTTCGACAGTTGGCTCTTTCTAGCAGACAGATCTCTAGCAAAGACTTTGGAGCCCTGGTTCCGCTCGATCTTCAATACGAGCAGTATTAAAGCTGGGCTCGACCAAGTCCACTTCCTGTGGGGCCGCTTCTGGAAGAAAGAGTTCATCATAAAGAACCCCTCTTTCTCCATGAAGTCGGCCAACTGCTGGCCCCTTGGTTTCCGTTGCCCTATTCCAGATTTCCCTACCTTCAGCTTACCGTTCTGTCTTGTGCCTAGCTTTGAAGTCTCCCATTAACACCGTATAGTAGGTTTTGGAGGAATGCATGATATATCCTTATACATCCTTCACCTCCTTATCGGGATATGCCGTGGTTGGTGCGTAAACCTGTATGACCTTCAGCGAATACCGTTTGCTCTTTCTAAGTATGAGGTACGCAACCCTCATTGACACACTCTCAATCTTTACAACGTTGTTAACGAGAGACTTGTGGACGATAAATCCGACACCTCCTTGGGACAGATGGTCGACCTCCCGGTGATAGAACAAGTTGCCGGATTCGAGGACTACTATGTCCTCCCCCTCTCTTCGGACTCCAGATAATCCTATAATATTCCAGCGCAACTTGTCTATCTCTTCTTCCAGCTCCTGGATCTTCTCGTCATCCTCAGGGTGCGTGCGTTATATGTTGCCAGGTCGAGTCGCCTTAGGTGGCAACCGAACCTCCACCGGAGATTCTTAGCCCCCCTGCCTCGACGTTACCATGGTCGCCACCGTAGCCAGGAATAGCAGGACCACCGGGGACTGGAGGCCGTCTCTTCGTAACTTTAATCATGGGGAGTATATAGCCATAGTTGCCACGTGATTTAACGAGCGGGTTGGCAACCGCAGTTTTTTTATTGTTGTTTTGTTGTTGTCAGAAAGATGCTGCTGCCCATGTTCTGCCTCAGTTTCTCTCTGTCGCCTCTTACGACACCTACGGGAAGATATGGGGTAGTGGATATTCTTACCCGCCACTACACGGGTTTTAACATTAACAATACAACAAATTAGAAATAGCTTGGTAGCGATCACCTCATTACCAGGGGTTATTCTCATCCATAAATTCTTTTTTTTTATAGGACAGGGTGACAAACGAGCACACAGTCCACCTGATGGTAAGTGGTTACTGTGACCCATAGACATCTACATCTATCCGCAATAAAGACTCAAGATGCAGATGCGTTGTCACCCGTGAGGACTAAGATGGAATGCCTCTTTGCTAGTAAAAAGGGTCTCCGGTTCTCTACACTCACCATACGAAACACAGTAGCTTTAAGATGACCTATAAACATCTACATCTATCTTTATTTGCGAATTAAAATGCAGATGCGTTGTCAGCCGTGAGGACTAAGATAGAATGTCTCTTTACCAGTAAAATGAGTTTCTAGTTCTCTACACTCACCATATGAAACACAGCAGCATTAAGCTGCTATTTTATGCTGGTTTTCTGTGAGAGCGTGGTCCTTCCCCGGTCGAGCCGACCCATTCGCGCTACAAGTATACTACTAATATAGCTCTACCACAAAAGTATTATAATATTTTCACGTGGTAGAGCCATGCTGCAGCTATATTAGTAGTATAGTTAGTAGTAGTATAGTATATATAGAGGATAGATGTAGATGTCTATGGGTCCCAGTAACCTCTTACCATCAGGTGGACTGTGTGCTCGTTGTCACCCTATCCTATAAAAAAAATTATTTCTTCTCTTGACTCTCTTTTCCCTCCAGACCGGAACACAGCAATACAGGCAGTGCAGGAATAGGTAAGAGGGTGGTATCTGCCCAGACTATCTCCTACACAGAATAGGGGGAGGTGGGGAATGTCCTACCATTTAGTTAAAAATAACCGGCCAAGTGCGAGTCGGACTCGATCATGAAGGGTTCGGCACCATCGTAATCTGTTTCTAGTAGAGCCTCCTTTAATTTTTAATTTTTTATTTTTATTATTTTTTGTTGTAGCGGCAACAGAAATACACATTCAACTGTCTAGATATTATACGGATCTGGATCATGAGGTTCAGCCCGCTGATAGATAAACGTATGGACAGACAGCGGAGCTTAGTAATGGGGTCACGTTGGTTACCCTTTAGGTACGGAGCCCTAATTATAGTCAACTTTCAATATGGCGTATTAGCCACTCGCCGGTGAGGTGGCAGAATTCAGCCAAGAAAAAAAAGCCGCGTCTGTGGACTGGCTGAATTCTGCCATTACTACACGGTCGTATTTCGCGGCAAAACTCGTATGTATCTTTATCTTTCCCAGTGCAATAAGACCGTGAGTGCGTTTATTATGAACTTGACTCTATGATATACATTAATACTAGCAATGTCTAAAGAAGAAAAAAAAAGATACTTGTCATTGAAGTTTTGAGCTGAAATGATTGTTTTGCTGAAAAAAAATGTATGTAGAGCCTTGGGGTTTTGTGATAGATCAGTTAAAATATGTACTGTTAATGTAATTAAATGCTTATTATAATCAAACATTTGTTATATTTTATTTTTTACATAGAAATAAATATGAATTTATGTGCCCCTACTTAGATGTAGTATAACAGATTTATTATAATAATAGCTGTTCCCCGCGACTTCACCCGCGTATTATTTGGGGTTTTAATTTTTTTACGCGGAATCCTAATTCTTTTTCTAAAATAAAATTAGCCTAAGTTACTGTGACATCGGCTATCTGCCAGTGAAAATTCCGTCAAAATCGGTCCAGCCGTTTCGGAGATTAGCCGGAACAAACAGACAAACAGACGGACAGACAGACAGACAGACAGACAGACAGACAGACAGACAGACAGACAAAAACTTTAAAAATTGTATTTTTTTATTAGTACCGTATATACATTCATATGCATTTAGTGAAAAGCTGTAATTTTGACATTACAAACAGACACTTCAATTTTATTTATTTGTATAGATTGCAGTTGATATGATTTAAAGAAATAGGAACAGAAACTAATTCTGAGTAATGGATAAAGAAAATAAAACCTAAATTTAAAATAGAACTGGAGAAATTACGATTTTTATAAACTTAGGGCCAAAAATAACCCGAGTCTGTGATGTGGCTGAATTGCAACATTACTTTTTCTTTCCCCCTTTACTATCGCGCGAATTAATCTATAATATAAAAATGAATCGCTGAATGTGTTGCTAAGCGCAAATCTCGAGAGTAGCTGAACAGATTTCGCTAATTCTTTTTTTATAATATTCCTTGAAGTACGAAGATAGTTCTTACGGAGAGAAAAATTTAAAAAATTGCCTGAAAAGGTCTAAAAACAACACTTTTCTATATTCCCATACAAAAGATTCGTAATAATACTTAAAAGTCAATTTGATCATCATCATCATACCATAAAGTTTAAGTGTTAGTGGAGGGCTTTCGGGAAGGCAAAACAATTGAATGACGTTAGTATATAATTATTATATCGTATCCATATCGTATCGTATAAATATTAACAAAGATTTATACGATACGATATGGATACGATGGTAACATTGCAGTACGAAGTTTGCCGGGTCAGCTAGTGACACAATAAATTAAATTAAGTAATAAATAAATTTATTTTCTTTATTTTACTGGCCATTTTTGCAGTTCAAAATTTGAAAGCAACCAACGATAAGATACACAGCCCATAGCAATAAGACGATAGCAGGAAGTAAAGTAAAAAAACACGTGCTAGGTAATTGCGACAAACAAATTAACACATTTCTAAGAATTCCAGTGTACTTACGAAATATACGACTCTATATCAGTATTGTGTTTAAAGGTCAATAAAATTAATGTTTATTGGCGTCTAAATAATGATTGTTGTTTCACTATTGAGAGTTGTGGCTACGCTATAAAGAGTGTTCCAAGACAAGGGTAACAATGAAAACCAAACAAACTTTAGCAATTTCTACGTTTTAATGAGTTTTATATTAAATAGAAGTTCGCTATATATATAGTACGCTATTTGCACTGTATTTAATTTCTCAATTATGCAAGTTTCCTAACGAAGTTTTCCTTCACCGCCCAGCACGTGATAATTGACCACTTAAAAATGTGATTAACAATTTCATTGCTCGCGTACTGTGAAATTTACGGCGTGCGATTGCAGTTATCACGGCTCTCTAACTCTATATAGAGCATGTTTTTTTTTTCATTTATTTTAGCTTTTAACTACAATTAAAAAGTAATATGAATCTAACAATATTTAACTTAACTAGTAACGCTTAACGTCCCTAGTGTGAGGACCACTGCTAAATTATTTGTAAAGGTGCTAAAAGTTAAAAAGTCAAAGTTACACTCTATATACGTCCCTCAGCTGGGCACAGGTAGGGTTATTTTACGTCTAGATTTAATTTTTCGGAGTGTTTCTTTATGAGATCACTAGTTGTTTTAAGTGTGTTATTTGTTGGGTCATTTTTAACCTTTTTATACCAAGATTCTACAAGCGGTACGACGACACTTTTACAATTCTACCTTTAAATAAAGTAACTGCATTTTTAGACCATCTTAACTCCTTAAATTCTAAAATTCAGTTCACTATGGAGTTAGAGGCAAATAATTCTTTAGCTTTTCTAGATGTGTTAGTAATTCGGAATCCTGATAACACCTTGAGCCACACTGTGTATAGAAAAAAGACCCATACAGATAAATATTTAAACGGTGATTCTTACCACCATCCTTCACAGTTAGCTACCGTGGTTAAATCTTTGTTTCAGAGAGCACGAGGGATCTGTGACAGTAAACACCTGGCCGCCGAGCTCCAACACGTCGAGCAAGTTTTGCACGACAATAAGCTTCGGGTCCCGCGCCTACGTCACAGTGAACGAGTGAAGCCGGCCACAGTCGAGCGAGTGCCTGCTGTACTGCCATATGTCAGAGGTGTCACTGACAAGATTGGCTACATCTTGAAGCGTGCTTCCATTAAAATATACTTCAAGCCGCCGAAGAAGATTAGCCAGTTTTTACCATCAGTCAAGTGTAATATTCCTCTGCAAGATGCAGGAGTGTACGAGCTTGATTGTGAATGTGGTCTCTCTTATATAGGACAAACTAAAAGACCCATAAAAACCCGCGTTAAAGAACACATAGCTGATGTGAAGAATCGACGTTCCGGGAAGTTTGCAGTCTGTGAACACGTACAGGATCGCCCCCGCCACTAGATTAGATTTGATAGACCACAAGTCCTCGCTAAAGAACACCGATTCCTCCCCAGGATGATTCGCGAGGCTGTTGAAATTAAAAAACATCCTAATTTTAATAGAGAAGATGACTGGGTGCTACCATCTGCTTGGGATCCCATAATTAATAAAATTAAATCCCAACCTAAGCATACAACTGCAAGACTTCATGATACTGTAAGTTCATACTGCGTCGATCGGAACAAAAATTAATAATTTTTAATCTGAAGGTAGCCGTGGTTAACTATGACATTGGGACGTCATACACCTCAGTCCCCCCCGTGACAATGGGTGCTGAAAAGTGCCCGAAACGTCGGGAATATAAAATAAGTTAATATACGCGATAAAATCCGTAAAATTAGTTTTATTTAAATGTGTAGTGTTCACGTAAATATAAGAAATCATTAAATATTTTTTCTTATTTCTCAGACATGCAGGTTTCCTCACGTACTCGGCGCTGAAGGAAAACATCGGTTTTCCTTCAGCGCCGAGCACGTGGTAAATGAGCACTAGAAATTGCAATTACAAATTTCTTCGGTGCCGGCGGGTATCGAACCCGGGTTGCTCGCGTACTGTGAAATTTACAGCGAGCGCTAACCATCTGAGCTACCATGGCTTTCTAAAGAGGGCTAAAGGTGCTAACTGTCAAATAAAGTATTTTTCATTTCATTTTTTCAACTGTGATGTAACGTCCCTATGAGGGTATAATACCAAAGATGAAACACTTGATAAATAACTGAAGATTATAAAAAGAACTATTCGTTCAACTGGAGTAAGACGGAATGTAGATGTCTATGGGCCACAGCATCCACTTACCATCAGGTGGACTGTGCTTGTCGCCCTTCTCTATATAGTATAAAACAAAGTAGCTTCCCGCCGTCAGTACGTAGATCTTTTAAACTACGCAACGGATTTTAATGCGGTTTTCATCAATAGACAGAATTATTCAAGAGGAAGTTTTATATGTATAATACATGCATGTTATATATTATATAATTCTTCTGTCCGTGTGTATGTGCCTGAACTACGCCTAAACGACTGGACCGTTTTTGATGAAATTTTGTGTGTGTGTGTGTGTGTGTGTGTGTGTGTGTGTGTGTGATTAAGTTGATTAGAGAATGGTTAAGATTTACAATTGAACCGAGTAAGTAGCGTTGTTGTCGAGATTCAGAAATCAACCGGGGCGGATTGCTAGTATTGACTAAGATGAAACGCCGCACAACCTGCAATCATACTGGCTCTACCTACATCTTTCAGACCGGTACACACCAGTGTAAGCACTGCTGTCTGGCGGCAGAAATAGGTAAAAAGACGGCACCCACCCAGACTACTAATATCACGATTGTTAGACCCTAACAATAAAAAAACACCAACAAAAAGTGAATGCTGATGTCCTAGCAGATTTATGTCTTGACAGTTTTACGAGTTTCGACTCTTGCAACATATGACTGAGATGAACCACGCCGGGAATATAACAGTTGTTAATTTGAAATTTTCGCTTTCGTGATTTGAATATATTGTTCGATTATGAAAGTTCACTTTTAAGGTGGTTACACACTGGCGATGTAAATACGCGACTTTAATTAAATTCACCGATGGCGGAAAATACATGCTCCAGAATTTCACAGACCCGTGATGAGGAGCATTACTGCATAATTCTGCAGCATAATGCTGGGTGCCATCGACTCATTTTCGTTGCTGCATCCAATCAATTATTGGAACGAAGTTCTTTATCGGACGGTACGGGTTTGGCGGGTGGGAGCTAGGCGACAAAAAGTGTAAGATTTTTTCGTCACTACTCCTTGCGCCATAGTGCAGACGGCCTTGGCGGCGAAATAGGGAAGTGAGATGGAATAATATCCATCTCACTCGCACTTTTTCCTATCTTGCCATGAAAGAAATATTATTTTGTTTCAAAAATGACGCTTCATTTTAATAGACGCTATTTCACTTATTTGTATTTGTTAATCAATAATACAATACCTACGTTTATCAATAATAATATACTACGCAAGGAACTTCGTACCAACCGAGTGTTCCACAACACTCAGGCATATTTTTTTTCATTAATTAATTAATTGCAGTCTATCAAAAATCCACTTCTGAACAATAGGCCTCCCCCATAGACTGTCTCATAGGGGGGATTTCGGCCGTAGTAGCCACGTTTGGCAAACAAGTAGACACACGCAGCTTTTTATAATTTTGTCTTGTTATCAGAAATACGTTGCTGCCCATCTCATGTTTCAATTACCTCCGTCGCCTCTTACGATATCCACAGCATGACATAAGGTAGTGAATTATTTTATGGTGCCACTACACAGTTTTAAATTATACCACCTTTTTTTAAACGAACAAAATGATCTAAATTACAAAGTCAAGGAACCAACCAATTTAAAAAAAATAACTTATCAACAAATTATTTATAATTAACTAGCTGACCCTCCAGACTTCGCCCGCGTGGAATTTACTACGGTTTCATGGGTTTTAATGTTTTGCGTGGAACCCTAATTATTTTTCTAAAATAAAAGTACCCTAAGTTACTCCTTATAACATCAGATATCTGCCAGTGAAGTCCCATCAAAATCGGTCCAGCCGTTTCGGAGATTAGCGGGAACAAACAGACAGACATACAGATAGATAGACAGACAAACAGACAAAAATTTTAAAAATTGTTTGTTTGTAATTAGTATCGTACATACCTTTATATGCATTCAGTAAAAAGCTGTTATTTTAGCGTTACAAACAGACACTTCAATTTTATTTATTTGTATAAAAAAAGGCGTAAAAGAATCCACTTTGTTTAAACGAACAAAATTATTTTAGTTACCAAGTCAAGGAACCAACTTATTTTATAAAATAAGCAAACTAATTACTTATAAAATAATTAAGTTCCCTTTCTAAAATAAGTTTTTTTTTTTATATTTCATTATGCATTTATAATTAAACTTCTTGAAAATGAAATAACATTTGACCTTATACCGTCATCGTTACGTAAGAATTATCGCTGATAATTCGCAGTCTGCGCGGGCGTTATCCTTGCCCGCATTACTTTTATTATTCCAGTTCATCTTTTTAGCCAACATGGATGACCCAAGCATTAATAATTAATAATTATAGATTAAAAATGTAAATAATACAATCATCATTTTTTTAACATAACATTAACTGTTCGTTTTTCAACACGTTAAATGTCATACCGTTTAAAAATGAGATTAATCTTCCGATCGGAGATGAAAAAGCGAAAGGAACTCTTTTTTTGTCGTTTTGGTAACAAGTGCGGCACGGCATAAGTATCGTTTTACGTAGGACAATTTGTTATATATATATATATATATATATATATATATATATATATATATATATATAATATATATATATATATATATATATATATATATAACAAATTGTCCTATATGGGTAATATTTGCCACGTTGGCAAGCAGGTCGGGAATTACATTTTTATTTTGTAGTTGCTGTAAAGAAGACGTTGTTACCTATAGATACAAGCTAGGCAGATGTATTCGATCCTAGTCCTCAGAGGTGACAACGTAAATTTGTATGAAGTTGGCTGCAGGTCTCCCCAGTCTGCAGTAGACACTTAACATCAAATTAACTGTAAGTTCGTTGTCAGCAAAAAAATAAAAACTTGACCTATTTTTATATTTAATTCTACGTCTATTCAAAATTTCCTCTATTCTTCAGCTATTAAATTATTCTAAACTATTGACCGCATATTGATATTGGTCATCAAAGACACAGCTTGTATAGAACTGTTATAATTTTATGGAACCTTAACGTAAAAACTCGTACGAAGTTTCATAAAATTAAACGAACATCCACGCACTAGTGAAACAACACCCTTACGTACACAGATTACTATCAGCCGCCGTCAGTTACGTGGTTCGTTTATGGTGTTCATTTTATACACGCTGTCATATTGCTATGCAGACCTTATATGAATAATTTAGGAATATTTTGCGAAGGCTCGTGTTAGATTTCTCCTAGGCCAGCCTGACTTGATCAAGTTTACGATAAATATACGGTTTTAAGGTAGAACACAAGCAATTAAAAAAAGGAGATAGAAAATTTTGAAAGTTATCTGAGAATAACAATAGTTGTATAATTTATACTTGCAATTTTTGTCATTTGGGAAACTCCAGCTTCATTTTTGTGATTTGGATAAACACTTGTACTTGTTTAACAATATACATTGCACGCATCATAACGCAAAGCGTTATTAGGTAGTAAACGTCATCATCATTACAGCCTTTCACAAGTCCGCTGCTCCTAGGCTGAGCATAGGCCTCCCCCAAGGAATGCCACAAAGCACGATCCTGAGCCACCTACATCCATCAACTTCCTGCATGTCTTACCAAGTCATCACTCCATTTAGTGGGGGGACGCCCTACACTTCATCCGCCGATACGAGACCGCCACTCGAGAAACTTTTTTCCTCATCCGTTGTCGATTCTTCGAGCTATATGGCCAGCCCATTTCCATTTCAGCTTACTAATCCGTTGGGCTATGTCGGTCACTCTGGTTCTACTGCGTATATCCTCATTGCTAAGTTTATCACGCAGAGAAACTCCGAGCATAGCCCTCTCCATAGCTCGCTGAACGACCATGAGCTTCCTCATCTGGCCAGCAGTGAAGGACCACGTCTCAGATCCGTAAGCCATCACTGGCAACACGCGCTGGTTGTACAATTTCGTTTTCAGGTTTTGAGCCGTAATTTAACGAACGCTGCCCTGCCGAGTTGAATCCGTCAATTGACCTTTCGGTCGAAATTGGACTTACCTAGTCGGACTATTCGTCGCAGGTAAACATACTCGTCAACAACTTCGAACTTAGTGCTCCCAACAAATCCGGCATAGGTGTGACATGGACATTATACATGATCTTTGTTTTGTCCATGTTCATCTTAAGACCTATCCGTCGGGAGGCACTATTCAAGTCATTGAGCATAGTGCTTAGGTCCTCCAGCGTTTCTGCTATAAGGACTATATCGTCGGCAAATCGAAGGTGAGTGACGTACTTGCCGTTGGTGTTAATACCGTAACTTTTCTTTACATCTTAAATAATGAAATAAATTATACGAGAATATAAAGTAATATAAAATAATATACTCTATGCCTAATTAATAGCAATTACGAATTTATCCTATATAAATGGATAAATGGATAAAAAAATCTTAAAGATTAAAGACACTAAGAGAGTCATTTTTCACTTGTAGTTTAAGTACGTCGTTAGAGTGTATTAAGTTTGAATCGAAAGCTTTTTTTGTTATGTAACTATAAAAATTGGATAATACACACATGGATAGAATGATGATCTCAATTATGATCCTAATATCACTAGGTAATAACCCACCTGGATGTCAATTTTGAATCACATATTTTGCTTAAACTGTCAAAGTGTTAGTTAACGGTATATAAAAATTAAATTTTGTTTAGCGCTTATTTCTCGCATATGTGCTTGCAGCACTAACTGAGCACTAATCTATTACCTTATATCATTAGGTGATAACCCCCTCTGATATTTTCATTACATACTCTGCTAAAGATGTCAAAGTATCAGATTTCGATTATAAAAAGAAAAAAATATTTTCCCAAACTTTTTTGCGTATATCGACAGCACTAAATGAGCACTAAATTATTGATGCTTCTATTTGGTGCTGTATTAAGCGGTTATCTGTTTAGGTGGTAGAACACTTCTAGCTTAATTAAAAGCGAGCAGTTTTCTAATTTTTAATCAAGCTATTTTGGCGTAAAATTTAATTTTGCAGCACTAAATTAGCACTAAATGAGCACTTAATATTTAGCAAAAATTTTTAGTGATTTTGCCAAAATGGCCATTCCAGCTTTATAGACGTCTGATAGTATAAGGCCTGAAATCCTCCTACGCTGACGTCGGTCGCGTACGACGGTCGCGCGTACTAATGTACATTGTGTCCTATATAGCCCCAGACTACGACGCTGACGACAGCAGCGCGTAGTTTGCTACGTACGCGTACGCTACCGACCGTACGCAACCGACGTCAGCGTAGGAGGAATTGAGGCCTACGTGTATGCTTATGGACCATATACACCTCTACCTAAATCCAAACTCTATTAAGAATCAAAATGAAGATACGCAGTCCACCCCTAAGAACTAAGATGAAATATCTCCTTACCAATAAGGAGGATCTCCTTCTCTACCATATCACTATTCAATACACTCTACATTGTACGAAACAAGGCAGCATGCTAATTTAAGCTGGTATTCGGTGCGATAGATAAAATTACTATTAAATTGGCAATCGCCAGTATAGGGTTAGTGCCTGGATGACTACCCAGCCATCAACTGTTTTTTTTTTTTGAGAAAGTTACGCCTATTACAAACGAGTACCATTACATTAATGGTACCACTAACTATAAACAGCGTTTCTCTACCGTACACAAAATAAATCATTAAAATACATGTAGTTGTTTTTACTTTTGCTTTAGTAATAATCACACATGATGTAGATAAATGACTATCCACTAGGCGAAGGTCGTTAGAGTGAAAAAAAAACTGCCTACAAAATACTTTTACTTTGCAGCTTATATGTTATACATGATGTTGTACTTTGCTGAAAATAATATAAATGAAGTAAAAAAGTAAAGTTACAGTCTATATACGTCTCACTGCTGGGTACAGGCCTCCTCTCATTTCTGAGAGCGTTTTAGGGAAGTGTACGCCGCGCTGCCCCAATGCGAGTTGGCGGACTTCACATGACTTCGAAATATTTCTTTTTATTTCTTAGACATGCCGGTTTCTTCACGACGATGTTTTCCTTCACCGCCGAGCACGTGGTAAATCAGATGTTAAAATTGCAATTAACAATTTCATTGGTGCCGGCGGGGATCAAAACCGGGTTGCTCACGTATTGTGAAATTTACAGCGAACGCTCAGTCCGTGGGCTACCACGGCTAATAATATATAATATATAAAATAATATATTTATTTATTTTAACCTTCTATAAATTTTGACATAACAACAAAATTAAACGTTTGATCTATACTTTATCGATTAGCAATTAGCGAGATTCTTATTTATTGTATACGTATGCGACAACAGCCTGTATAATGGTTTGCACAAAAGAACGTATTATATCGACGATTAGTTAACCAAATCAGTTGGAAAAAATGTTGAATTGACGCAAATGGAAAGTTTTGAAGCTTTACATTGTAGCTTACAACCTACTCTCAACACTTCGACTACTAACGTGAGACAAACTCTTGGAAACATCAGTAATGTAAAGAGAACATTACCATTAGCGCTACCGTTACAGCCTATTAAAGTCCACTGCTGAACATAGACCTCCCCCGTAGATTGCCTCATAGGGGGGATATTTGCCATACCATATGTTTTATATTTTAGTCGTTATTAAGAAAACGCTGCCGCTCATCTCCTGATTTGTTCCCATCTGTAGCCTCTTACAACACCCAGGGATGATATGTGGTAGTGGATATTCTTACACCGCCACTACATGGTCACACAGAACCAAACAAAAAAGAAATCCAGTGAAATAGAACATTACTTCATATTATCAACACAATCCATTCATCCATCCATGTAGCTTATCGTCCTCTGCTGAACATAAAGTCCTCTAGACCTAATTTCAGTTATGGCGGCCAGTTTCAACGAAGATTAGCAGTCTGAGCAGGACAGCATTATAGTGCACTCTCTATTCCCCCAATCTCATAGTCCGATGTGAAGGCAATCCGATACGACCGGAGAAAGATCAGGCGCATGCACTGTCTTTTTTGCTTTCCAAGACACGGGGGTGAAACACCGCCATCTTGCCCGGCTTGGTGAATTCGGGCTGTTACTGAGAATTTCTTGACAGATAAATTCAATAACTGGCAGAGGCAGTCATCATCTCCATATATTGCTTCATGGGGATACATGCCACAAGTGGCAAGCTGGTTGGCAATTGGAGTTTTTTTTTTCTAGTTGTAATTACGAAGACGCTGCTGCCCATCTCCTGGTTTGTTTCATTCTACAGTCTCTTATAACACTCATGAGACGATATGGGGCAGTGGATATTCTTACACCGTCACTACACGATCACTATACGATCAGGACACGTGTTTACCCTTTTGAGGATATAAAAACACAAATCTGTGTGTCAAGGCGTGTATTGCGTAATGCGTATTACTTACACTTTTCCTTGTAGGCGACGTGCTAAACCGAACCACAAGTACTCGGTAAAAACGCATTGAGTCTTATCGTAATTGTACCGGGCCGTGTGTTGTAATCGATTATATACTTTACCTTGATAGTAACAAATTAGGGAAACAGGCGTTCACTTAGGCTGTTTCACGGCTTCATGAGACGTGTTTTGTTTTATAGATTAAGAGTGACAAGCGAGCACGCACTGGCGGTAAATGGATGCTGTGGCCCACGGACACCCACATTTTTTTTATAGAATAAGGTTAACAAACGAGCACACAGTCTACCTGATGGTAAGTGGTTGTTGTGGCCAATAGACATCTACATCCATCCTCGATTACGCTTCAAAATGCAGATGCGTTATCACCTGTGAGGACTAAGATGAAATGCCTCTTTTTCAGTAAAAAGGGTCTCCGGTTCTCTATACTCACCATACGAAACACAGCAGCGTTAAGCTGCTATTTTACGCTGGTATTCTGTGAGAGCGTGGTCCTTCCCCGGTCTAGCCGACCCATTCGTGCTACAACCATAATATAGCTGCAGCATGGCTCTACCACGTATAAAAAAGCCGTCTTCCTGAATTCTACCTCCCCGAACACCCTCATACATCACCCACTGACAACACCTGTCAACTTTAGCGATTTAATAACGTTGAAACGCATATATACGTAGAAATGTTATCATGATTCATCTATTTACAAGAACCTATTACGCAACACGCCTGCGTGCCGCAAACAAAATGATCGCAGATATATATAAAAACACACATCCAACGTTCTGCACTTTCTATTATTTTGTTATTTTTTTTTATTTACATTAGTGCCAGTCTCTTTAGACCACCACTTACTATTTTTTTTATATAGAATAAGGTTGACAAACGAGCACACAGTCTACATGATGGTAAGCGGACGCTGTGGCCCATAGACATCTACATCTATCTTCGATTAAGTATCCAAATGCAGATGCGTTGTCACCCGTGAGGACTAAGACTAAGATGGAATGCCTCGTTTCCAGTAAAAAGGGTCTTCGGTTCTCTACACTCACCATACGAAATCAGCAGCGGTTAGCTGCTATTTTACGATGGTATTCTGTGAGAGCGTGGTCCTTCCCCGGTCGAGCCGACCCATTCGTGCTACAACCATAATACAGCTGCACCATGGCTCTACCACGTATAAAAATGTAGATAAAGAAGAACAGAATCTAAATTAGCATAACGTAGTATGAGAGCATAATCCTACCCTGGTCGAGCCCACCCATTCGTGCTACAACCATAATATAGCTGCAGCGTGGCTCTACCACGTAAAGACTACAAGACGGCACGACTCGTTTTCTGTAGCAAAACCAGCAGTGCGTGCACTGCTTGTGTTACGCTTAAATGGTATAGAGCCAGCATCATCACAGGGTGTGAGTTATTTCATCTATTCAGGAAGTTGGATGCAGGTGTACAATGTACATGGACTGCAGTAGCTACTTACCACTACTGTAAGTTTGTAATTTCAATTTTATTCAGAATAACCTTCAATATGCAGGAGAAATTTCTAATGTGGAGATTGTATTTTGAAGCGAAAAATTAGGGAAATGTACCTAATATAGATACTGCAATTATTAAAACTTACAAATTATTGGTTCACAATTGACGATAATATCGCATACTATACATACAAAAAAACATATAGTAGATAGTGAACTTCCTCCTTTTTTTCAAGTCGGCTAAAAATTGGTTTAATTCCTCCGGGGCGAACGCACGTTAACATACGAGTGCAACACTGAAAGTTTTTAGAACTGGCCACTTGTAAACGATTATAATAAAAAAATAAGTTGAAAATGAAACTCTTTGCCAATATTATTGTGTATTTATTTTCTTAATTTGTCATTTGTTTGCGATTTGGCGGCAAATTGAAAATTGTCTGTGTCACGTCAGCATGAATTTAACGCGAGAAAGTTTTCGTACATTTTTTTTTTATTACTTTCGATGTCATTTAAGTCAACAAGAAAGTTATAATACGAGGGCGGCACTGAAAATTTCGGGAATCAAGGAAGTGACACAACATTACTATTTAAAAATGTATTTATTGCTTTTCGAAGTATTCTCCGCGAAATTTGACACATTTTTCCATACGATGGAACCAATCATTGAAGCAACCATTCCATTCGGAAGTTGTCTCCAAAATGGCCGTTTTGTAGGCGTCCACAACTTTTTCATGTGATGAAAATCTCTGTCCACGCAATTTATTCTTTATTTTAGGGAAAGTATAGAAATCATTAGGGCTTAGGTCGGGGCTGTACGGCGGATGGTCTAATAATTCTATGTTTTCTTGCTCTAAAAACTCTTTTGTTCTGTGTGCGGTGTGAGAACTCGCATTGTCGTGATGGAGGATGATGCGGCGGTTGCAGTTCTCTTTACGGAGTTCAGAAACGACCTGTGGCAAACAAATGCAAGCATACCATTCTGCATTAACCGTTCTTTGTCCCTCAAGAGGAATAGTCGTAACATGGCCGGTTTTGGAGACAAACGTGGCCACCATTTTTTTTGCAACACTCCGTGAACGAACAATTTTTGTTGGCTTTAACTCATTTTCGAACACCCAAACTCGTGACTGGTTTTTTGTTTCGGGTTCGTACGCGTATATCCAGGATTCGTCACCTGATACAATATTGTATACAGCATTTGAGGATCCTGCGTGGAATCTTTCGAGAGTTCTGACGCACCAAGTAACGCGAGCCGCTTTTTGCTCTTCACAGAGCGAATGCGGTATCAATCGGGAAAACAACTTTTTTACACCAAATTGTTCATGCATGATTATTTGTATTTGACTCATGCCAATGTCTAAAGTTTACATGTCGATCTTCCTCAATCAGCTTACGCACAGCATCAACGTTTTCTTGGGTGACTGCAGTTTTTGGACGACCTTGACGAGGATCATCACTGAGCATGACACGTCCACGTTGAAATTCAGCAAACCAGCGATAAATTGTGGTTTTGGATGGGGCTTCATCACCAAATGCAGAAATCATCCGGTCAACACACTGTTTTTGTGTTAAACCACTTCGAAAGTCATAATAAATCATCGCTCTTGAATTTTCTCGAGTCAATTCCATTTTCTCAACGACTAAACAAGTTTGATAAAACCTTGTGGCAAGACCGAGAATCTTTTTTAAATAAATAAATGGTATTCGATTTTTAAAAACCAAGAACTTTTCAATTAAAAAGATTTTAATATGACAGGAACAGTGGAAATATTCTATTCCCGATACTTTTAGTGCAGCCCTCGTATATATTCATGTAAATGGACACTATTTTCAAAAGATATAATAACTAATAACTTACTAGTTTGTTCAGTTTTTGATTTTCTAAGAACTTTCAGTGTTTTTAAATAAAACTAATTTTACGGATTTTATCGCGTATATTAACTTATTTTTAACTTATTTTTATATTCCCGACGTTTCGGGTGCTTTCCAGCACCCGTGGTCACGGGTGACCACGGGTGCTGGAAAGCACCCGAAACGTCGGGAATATAAAAATAAGTTAAAAATAAGTTAATATACGCGATAAAATCCGTAAAATTAGTTTTATTTAAAAATGTGTAGTGTTCGCGTAAATATAAGAAATCATAACTTTCAGTGTCACCCTCGTAGTACATAGAATCTATTAGATTTTCCACCTTTACAATAATTGATCATTTAAGTTTAAGGTATCATGATATTGTTGCGCGCTACAATTAATACCACTAGCGCCCACTAGTATCGAGTGGCAGAACTAGGAGAGTCAAGAACCTTCTAGAAATTTCCATGGAAGAACTTTCTGGAACTATCGACACCTAGTCAATATGTTCTCGAACATTCTAGATGTTTCTACAGTAGGAGGTTCTGAAAACTATCTGAGGCCCTATATAAGGCCAGTATAGACCGTGACCGGGGCAGTATTCAATTGGCGAAACAAGCTAATACTTCGAAGCAATACAACTGCGAACTAAAGTGATCAGTAGTACAATTGTTTCATTATTAGTGTGGTTTTAAGTTGTCATTAGTATTTTACAATTAAAGTGTCAATTTTGGTAATTCAATCGGCAGTCTCGAACCCCAAGCTCGTAACAATATTTGCCCCTATTAGGCATCTATGGGAGAGGCCTATGTTTAGCAGTTGACTTTTTTAGGCTGTGGTGGATGTTATATTATATGTCATTTATTTTATTCTTTATTGCATTCCTTAAAACAAAAGAATACAAAGGGCGGACTAAATGTCTTCTTCAGGCATTCTCTACCAGTCTACCCATGGAGTGGTGAGAATTTGACGTAGATGTAGCAATCTATACAAATAAATAAAATTGAAGTGTCTGTTTGTAATGTTAAAATAACAGCTTTTTACCAAATGCATATGAAAGTATATACGGTGCTTATAAACAAAAACACAATTTTTTACATTTTTGTCTGTCTGTTTGTTCCGGCTAATCTCCGAAACGGCTGGACCGATTTTGACGGTATTTTCACTGGCAGATAGCTGATGTCACAATGAGTAACTTAAGCTACTTTTATTATAGAAAAAGAATTAGGGTTCCGCGCAAAAAAAATTAAAACCCCAAATAACACGCGGGTGAAGTCCCGGGGTACAGCTAGTTATTGAATAATTTTATTGACAAAGTATTATTTTCAGAACAGAGAAACAGACAGTGTTTGTTCCGGCTAATCTCCGAAACGGTTGGACTGATTTTGACGAGACTTTCACCGGCAGATAGCTAAAGGTATAAGGAGTAACTTAGGCTTTAATTTTAGAAAAATAATTAGGGTTCCGCACAATAAAAATTAAAACCCTAAATTACACGCGGGCGAGGTCGTGGGTAATAGCTAGTATAGAATAAAGACAAAATATAAATAACAATTAACTGCGTACGTATCATCGACCTGTTAAGATATGCAGGAAGTCGATGGATGCAGGTGGCTCAGAACCGTGCTTTGTGGCATTCCTTGGGGGAGGCTTATGTTCAGCAGTGGACTTGTTAAGAGCTGTAATGATATACATATAAATAAGACTGAAATGTCTGTCTGCAATATTGAAATAACTGGCTTCTATTAAGCTCAGGGGGTTATTTGCATGCCATTTTGTTTAAATATTGTCCGTCTGTCTGTCTTTTCTGCCTGGGCTAATGTTCGGAATGGTTGAATCAATTGTTGTGGAACTTTACAAACTGATAGAGAGTAATGCAAGGAGTGAACTACTATACTATATTTTATCAGTGTTTTTTTTTTTGAAGACACTAAAAATTAATAAACTAAATGGTCTTTGATTATCTTAAGTTTAAATAACGCCACATAATAGATCTCATCCAGGCGAAGCTAGGGCGTGTCACTAGTTTGAAATAAAATTAATTTGAAATCATATCACATAAACTTACCAAGATAGCGACTAATGGTAGTCTGTAATGTTTTCGTCGCTGTTAGAGGCTTGAAACAGGAAAACTAGTTCGTCTAGCCTAATAGTGCACTCGCATTGCTTTCTCCGGTTTGTAATTATATGCACGTGAAACATTCCACCTTCTCGTGCCAGGGTGACGAGGGCAATGCAATTTTTTACACATGGTATAAAAAAGCCATGCTGCAGCTCTATTATGGTTGTAGCACGGATGGATCGACTCGACCGGGGAAGGACCACGCTCTCACAGAATACCAGCGTAAAATAACAGCTTAACGCTGCTGTGAGTATAGAGAACCGGAGACCCTTTTTACTGAAATCGATGGATTCTATGGGGTAACAACGCATCTGCATTTTATTTAATCGAGGAAAGACAAACTTGTGTCTGAAGTCGAGTCTTTGCTGAACAAAATCTCGGATTGGGGCCGACTAAATCTAGTCCAGTGCAATCCCCAGAAGACACAAGTTTGCACGTTTACCGCTAAAAAGAACCCCTTTGTCGTATCTCCTCAGTTTCAAGGCACTTCCCTTGCTGCCTCAGCTAGCATCAGAATCCACGGCATCGACATATCGAATAGTGTGCAGTTTCGTGGGCACTTGGAAGGGAAGGCCAAATTGGCCTCTAAAAAGCTTGGCGTGCTCAGCAGAGCGAGACTTTATTTCATGCCGGCACATCGCTTACAACTTAACAAAGCGCAATTCCGGCCTCACATGGAATACTGTTGTCATCTCTGGGCCAGGGCACCCCAGTGCCAGCTCCTTCCACTTGACCACATCCAGCGCAGAACGGCTCGAATCGTCGACGACCGAGTTCTTTCTGATCGGCTCGATATACTGGCACTGCGTAGGGATGTTGCATCCCTTTGCATTTTCTATCGAATCTACCACGAGGAGTGCTCTGAGGAATTGTTCGGATTAATTCCAGCCGCCAAATTTCATGAACGCACATCGCGTCAATATTCCCGACACCATCCTCACCGAACCCCTTTGTCGTATCTCCTCAGTTTCAAGGCACTTCCCTTGCTGCCTCAGCTAGCATCAGAATCCACGGCGTCGACATATCGAATAGTGTGCAGTTTCGTGGGCACTTGGAAGGGAAGGCCAAATTGGCCTCTAAAAAGCTTGGCGTGCTCAGCAGAGCGAGACTTTATTTCATGCCGGCACATCGCTTACAACTTAACAAAGCGCAATTCCGGCCTCACATGGAATACTGTTGTCATCTCTGGGCCAGGGCACCCCAGTGCCAGCTCCTTCCACTTGACCACATCCAGCGCAGAACGGCTCGAATCGTCGACGACCGAGTTCTTTCTGATCGGCTCGATATACTGGCACTGCGTAGGGATGTTGCATCCCTTTGCATTTTCTATCGAATCTACCACGAGGAGTGCTCTGAGGAATTGTTCGGATTAATTCCAGCCGCCAAATTTCATGAACGCACATCGCGTCAATATTCCCGACACCATCCTCACCATCTAGATGCTTGGCGGTCCAGGACTATGCGTTTTACTAGGAGTTTTCTTCCTCGTACAACTTCACTTTGGAATTGTTTACCACTGGCGATTAATCCACCACTCCACAGCACCTCTTACATCCACTTACCATCTGACTGTGTGCTCGTTATTCACCCTTATTCTATAAAAAAAAACGATGCGACTTGAGTCTTCCCTTATTCAACTAGGGGAAGACCTAAATCATATTGCTGTTATCATACGCAGAGGATTGCGCTTAACATAAGTATCCCCGTCACTTTACTCTAAAAACCCGCAAATACTCAAAAATGCGAAAGAGGGGTTCCGAAACATTTTTTGTAGCTGAGAGCACAATGAAGGCATCCACGACCTTTTCTGCCCCCAGGGCGGCGCCATTTAAAAGTGAGGTATAATATTTCATAAATATCATAGCGGGGAAGTTAATTCGTTCGGAAAATGAAAAAGTTAATGTTTCTTTCTGTGGTATTAGCTATATTTATATATACTAATATAGCTGCAGCATGGCTCTACCACGTAAAAATTGATATAAAACTTGTGGAATTGTTTCTTTAAATTTAAATGAGACAACCCTGTAGCCTATTTAATTAAAAAAAACATGTGCAGTTCACACGCGGTAGAAGTGAAAACTTATATATTTTTTATTAATAAAAATTAAGTACATTTTTATTTTTAATTTATTGAGACCGAGATTAGTAAACACTGTGTATACTACCGTATTCTATCTCATTCTCTCACAGGCTCAATCTTATTTTGATTTTCGAATCACAAACATTCTAAAGAAGTTTTCATTTCAAAAAAGAATAATTAAAATCAGTTTACAATAAGAGATATCGCGTTACATAATAGAAATTGTTTTTGTGTAATTGTGAAAACTTTTGAACGGTTTTTTTTTCATCTTACATTGTCATGCTATTCTGAACTATGTTCAAATTTTTGGGAAGTTAGTTTAAATCCAATATCTAAATTCGACCCGAACACGCCATACGAAAGCAAGTTCATAAAAAATATGGTATAAAAAAAAAACTTAGGTACATTCGAATTGCGAACCTCCCTTTTTAATGTGATCTCAAAATACAAGAGCACATGCAAAACTGCCGGCGCCAGCAGTCCGGATAAGCGGTGGCGTAAGTAACACCACTTTCACTTTACAAATCTAAATACTATCGTCGACTGCGAGCAGTGAGCGGAAATAAGATCATAAAGCCACTTGTACACTGACGGGGAGAAATCCGAATGGAAATTAAACTGCCGTTTGCGACAATAAAGTTAAAAACGCATCATATAAAATTTAATAAAAATCAAACTTTCCCGCCTGTTCGCACCGCACATGTTTCGCGGCAAGCCCTGAAAGACACGGCGTTCTCAGAGATTGATCACCTTCTGTTTAGCCCAGACCTAGCACCTAGCGATTTTTTCCTGTTTTCCAATTTGAAAAAGGACTTAACGGGGCCGGAGATTTGCAGATGACAACGAAATGAAAGCTGCGGTTAATCGTCTTTTTGAAGAGAAAGATACAGAATATTTGTTGGGTGGGTTAAAGGCGTTGTATGCGAGATGTGAGAAATGTATTTCACTTGAGGGAGATTATATTGAAAAATAAAAAATAGAAACCATATATTTTCTTTCATTAAGTACCTAAGGTCGCGGACTTATCAGCCGCTCCTCGGATTCCGATGGGACAGTAATCCGACATGACCGGAGAGAGAAACGTTTAAACGTGGTAGAGCCATGCTGCAGCTATATTATGGTTTTAGCACGACGTTCACACAGAATACCTGCGTAAAATAGCACCTTAATGCTGCTGTGTTTGTTATGGTGAATTTTACTGGAAAAGAGGCATTCTATCTTAGTACTCACGGCTGACAACGCATCTGAATTTTAATTCGCAAACGAACATAGATGTAGATGTCTATGGGCCACAGCTACAACTTACCATCAGGTGGACTGTGTACTCGTTTGTCACCCTTATCCTATAAAAAAAAACTAATAATTCACCCGAATTCAAGATAAGAGAGGAGATTCTCAATTCGACTGTACGTTTCTTTTATGTCAGTTAAGTGAAATCTTCGTCAATTCTGAACCAATTTTAATGAATCTTTTTTTGTTCAATATGTTACTTTAGGGAGGCCCCACATAAAATTGTGGAATAAATTTGACCTCTAGGGGTAGGAAAATAGTGGATGCAATGTTCAATGTAACTATTTAGACTACATTGAGAAGATATTCCTTCCGAGATCCCTTAGTCCACTGAAAAGGGTGAAAAATAACTTAATAAAAATTAAAAGGTTACCTATTCTTTACAACCGACTTCAAAAATGGAGGAGGTACTCAATTCGACTGAATTTTTCTTGGTGCACAGATTTTGACGATTCTTTTTTTATTCGACAACTGGTTATTCTCATAGTTATCCTCATTAATGCGTATTTAATTGACTTCGACTACTATTGATGATGTTCTCATTTTATTTGTATTGAAGTCGGTTGTACATTTTTAATTTTACCACTTGTTAGTTCTTTGAAGTCGACTTTAACTTTTTACTAGCTATTTATTCCCCGCGACTTCGCCCGCGTGGAATTTATTACGATTGAATTTTATGGGTTTTAATTTTTTTTTGCGGAACCCTAATTATTTTTCTAAAATAAAAGTAGCCTAAGTTACTCCTTATAACATTAGCTATCTGTCCTAAAGTCCCGTCAAAACCGGTCCAGCCATTACGGAGATTAACCGGAACAAACAGACAGACAGATAAAAAATTAAAAACTGTGTTTATGTTAAAAGTACCATATATACTTTCATATGCATTTAGTTAAAAGCTGTTATTTTGAGATTACAAACAGACATGTCAATTTTATTTATTTGTATAGATTAAAAGTTTAATTTTCCACCACCTCTAGTGTTCGAAATAAAAATCGGATTCTATTAGTTCCCTGCCAGTATGTCTGTCTGTCACAAACATTCTTCTCAAGGATTTGTTACTAATATGTTAAATCCCTAAATTTTTTTGTGTAAATTTAAAATGTATTAATAACAGCGCCATCTATCCGGTTCAAATTTAGTGATTTCATTTTTAGCAATAAACCAAATAATTTATAACAATAATAATGTCCTCAGAAGGAATTTCGGTCACAGCCCGGTGGTTAGTCTAAATAGAGACTAGCCAACTGCACAGAACGGGATTATAGTGCCCGAGCTTATGCGCAAGCACGGGTGCACTCTCCGTTCCATTACTCTCATAATCCAATAGTACGGACTTAATTTTCACCTTAGCAGACAAATTAGCGGTCACAGCACCAGAATTCTGATGTGATAGATACTGTTAAACCACCACCACACAGAGATTAAGGCATTAGAGACGTAAATTTCCTCCGTCAACACTGCTTTCTCTACAGACTTTAAAAAGGAGACGGTACTCAATTCGACTGTATGTTTTTTTTATGTGTGTTACCTCATAACTTTTTACTTGGTAAACCGATTTCGATGATTCTTTTTTTATTTGAAAGCTGTCTGACCGATAGTTTTTGAGTTATTCTTAATAAATTATATTGAAGTTGGTTGTACAAAATATTCAATTTTAAATTTCACCCAGGGTTGGTTAGAAGTAAATGCCATAAGGCATGAACTGGGCCCTTGTTTACTCTTAGCTAATGTGATTGGAATAAACAATTAATAAATAAATTTTGTTTACAAAAGTTTAAAAGTTTGTGTATCATAATATTTGTTTCGACACAAATTTTTCTATAGTTTGATTTTAATCATGAGATTATCTCTGAGTACTGGCCCTAGTCAAACAACTAACTAAAAAGGGTATGCCCGTTATCGTTAAAGCCTATTAAAGTCCACTGCTGAACATAGGCCTTCCGATAGGGCCTCACTGCCTCATAGGGGGATATTTGCCATAGTTGCCACGCTTGGGAAGCTGGTTGGCAATCGCAGTTTTTTTTAGCCGTTATTAGGAAGGTGCTGCTGCCCATTTCCTGATTTGTTTCCCTCTGTGGCCTGTTACAACACCCATGGCATGATAAGGGGTAGTGGATATTCTTAAAAGGGTATAAACAAATATATTCAAGATGATTTACAAATATATATTCTCACTGCTCTTGAATTTGTATGGCAAGAGTTGAAAATAGTTATTTTAAGGGACTGTACTGATATAAAGGTTAATGTGTCACATATACAAGATACTATGATAGTGTAATTTGTTACAGATAGATTTGAACCATTTGTGCTGCCACCATAATATAGATGTAGTTTAGCTCTACCGCAATTACTAGATGTTACCTCTTCTGAACTTCTATCTTTCTGAACCATGGTAGCTCAGGTGCTAAGCGCTTTCTGTATATTTCGCAGTATGGGAGCAACCCAGAATTGATCTCTCACCAGCATCAATAAAATCATAAATTGTAATTTTAAGTTTTGATTTAACACATGCTCAGTGTGAAGGAAAACATCATGTGGAAACCAGCATGTCTAAGAAAGTACAGGCTGAGGCCGCACAGTATGGAATGGTGCATAGGATGTACTTTACTATTTTTACCTATATTTCTAAGCAAATGTTTAGTGATATGTCATTAAAATAAATAGGAAGAATACATATTGTTAATCTATACAAATAAATAAAATTGAAGTGTTTGTTTTTAATATCAAAATAACAGCTTTTTACTAATTCCATATGAAAGTATATAGTGTACTTATAACAAAAAACAATTTTAAAAATTTTTGTATGTCTGTCTGTCTCTTTGTTCCGGCTAATCTCCGAAATAGCTGGACCGATTTCGAAGGGACTTTCACTGGCTGATAGCTGATGTACTTTCATTTTAGAAAAAGAAATAGGGTTCCATAAAAATATTAATAACATTGCAGATTAAGGCAATTGTAAGATAATTATCTGTTTATATGTGACATCATAATATATAATAGCATACCTGGGAAAGAGCATGACAGGGCATGATTCCCCCTAGAGAACTTAATGCCCTCATGGCAAACCTGGTGGCTTAAACTCCATAAGAGAAATAAAAATTGTTTAACAGTACTTGAACAAATTACACTGTTTTTCACCTATGCCAGATTTTTTAAATATTGACCTTGAAACACTTTTTGTATGTTTGAGTGGGTCCCTAGATGGTTTATATTCATTCACAATTGTTGTCGAGATACACAAATTTACATGGTAGAGCCATGCTGCAGCTATTTTAATAGTATAGTTGTAGCACGAATGGGTCGGCTCGACCGGGGAACGACCACACTCTCACAGAATACCAGCATAAAATAGCAGCTTAATGCTGCTGTGTTTCATATGGTGAGTGTAGAGAACTAGAAACTCATTTTACTGGAAAAGAGGCATTCTATCTTAGTCCTCACGGCTGACAACGCATCTGCATTTTAATTCGCAAACAAAGATAGATGTAGATGTTTATAGGTCACGGCAAACACTTAGGTGGACTGTGTGCTCGTTTGTCACCCATATTCTATTTAAAAAAAATTCACCCATGTAAAGCTGGGGTGATTTCTGGTAAAAAATATAAAATACAGAAGTAGCAACAATCCTTCTTATATATAGTTCTTTAAAAAGTTAATATTAGTCCAGTTTTGGAGTAAGAAATAGGGAAATATAGAATATATGTACGGCAATCATCTCCCGATTATTTAGCTCGTACTGTGTAGTGGCAGTGTAAGAACATCCACTACCTTATATCAACCCGTGGGTATCATAAGAGGCGACAAAGAAAAACAAATCAGCGACAGGCAGCAGCATCTTCCTGATAATGACTAAAAAATAAAAAACTCCAGTTACCAACCTACTTGCCAAGTATGGCAACTATGGCAAATATCCCTCCCTAAGAGGCAAACAATGGAGGAGGCGTGTGTTCAGCAGTAGACTTTGATAAGCTGTAACAGTATCTAGCTCAGTTATTTGAGCACAGTGGCACAGCAATAACTTGATAAATATCTATAAAAAAAATTCATTCGACAATATCCTAAGATATCAAGGGCAATATAAAATATTTTTTTAAATACTTTACAACAAATAAGGTACAAATTATGTGAGTGATACAGTCATGTAAAATGAAATTTTGAGTTCCACATTGCCAATTGAACAAATATTTTAAAAGTACAGAATGATTAGATACATGTTTACGTTGTTTATATTAAAATTAAATAATTTGCACAACAAAATGTAAATTTATCTCTTGACCACATAATTAAATATTACTAATAATTCATTTACATCCAAAAGACCATAAGTGCCAATGTCAATCACAAATTTATACAATGTTTATCATGACCTTGCTATAAGAAAAATTTCTTGAAATTGCAGTAACCCATTTCCACAATATAAAGCAGAAAGTAAAAATTAAGATAAGTAAGGAAATTCCATTTGATGATAAAAACAATCATATTCCTTAATACGATCAATTGGTTATAGATATATGAGACGCGTAGAAAAGGTAATAAAATAATAAGTGACTTCATGTTATCAAACACTGATACAAAATACATTCACGTTATAAGTAACTGCGTCACAAGTTTGGAGTTTAGCCAGAAAGAAAATAACAAAAACGAAAAACTCACCCGATGTTAACTGGGAATTTCTCCGAACCGCTAACCTTCCCACCGACACGAAGCTGAGTCGTACGCTGCTCATTATTGCTTGTTAATTTTTAATTTATTCACTAAACACATCAGCTCGCAATCACAATTGACAGCAGAGATGCAAAAACGAAATGCAAGTGCAACAAGCAAGTCGAGTGTAATTCGTAGTAGCTATCAATTTTTGTTGTATTTGCAGTATTTGTTTGTCAGTGAGAGCTGAGAGGTCTATCCTATCATGACGCAACACTTTTAGTCAACATCAACACCGACAGCGTTCTAAATTCTAACACACTTTTCTGCTGAATGAACACGATGATTGCACTTTCCTAAATATTTATATGACTTTTGAAAAACAATTTTATTTTGGAGATATGTGAGCGGCCATACTGATGTTCACAGCTGATTTTGATGTAAAGTAAAATGGAATTTTCTTGTACCACGTTGTTTTAACAGTGTCGCCATCTAAGTTTGTATAAAAAATATACTTATAACATAATAAAAAAAAACTATTAAAATCAATTTCATATTTCATTTACATTCAGCACAAATTTTTGCTGATTTTTCCTGGATTATATATAAAATCAATTTATTTACGTATTCAAATTTATTTAGTTGTACAATAGCATGAAGTTTAACTTCATGTACAATAGGTAACATTCGTGGGAGTTTTATAAATTTTAATTGGAGAACACCGAAATCGTCCCATAATGTTGCAACTTGATAAAGATTATTCCAATATGTATATTTGATGAAGTAGTACAGTCCATACGGATAAATAAATGGGATTAGAAATGGCAGCTCATCGCGCCCGTACCGTCGACATGCACAATACTAATAGCAAAAGCCCGCTAATAACGGTATATCATTATAACATTATATTATTTATTCGGTTAATTGGAAATTTTCTATGAATGTGTAAATATTTGAAAAGAGTTGTATACTCAAGTAGGTACATTAATTTTAACACAACATTTATAACTAGTGACCCATTCTAGCTTCGCCAAATTAGGATCTATTAATGTGGCCTTATTTAATAAAACTACTTTTACGGATTTTATCGCGTTTAATTAACTTATTTTTCTTATTTTTATTAATTCCCGACGTTTCGGATGCTTTCCAGCACCCATGGTCACGGGGACTGAGGTGATTGACGTCCCGATGTTAGAATTAACCCGAAGAACCTTCAACTTTTTAATTATTAATTAGATCGGACCAAAATTAAATCTTACTAAGAATCGCTAAACAACCAAGAGTATGAGCGGTGTATAATTATTGTCACATAATTGGCAACTTTATCTAGTGGCCTACAGTTTGCATTAAATGGGTATCCCAGAAAGCACCCTTACCAATGGTTCTGGCGCTAAAAAAGCGTTATAATAAATTTTGAAAGCACTATCTTCATTTAAGTAAGCACTACCAATACGTAGGTAAGTTTGCCCTAATAATTTCTTAATTATTATTAAAAAGGGTGGATGTAATCAGGGTTGTCAAATAATATTTTTTTTTTTAAATAAATATTAAGGAACCAAGCAACGTGATCTTTTATTTATGTATTACAATTTAATACTTATTGTAAACACAGTAACAACAACTATTCTAGAAATTAAAACTTTGCCTAAAAGTAGCACAGCGATTATGGCAGAATAATCAGCGCTGTAGTCATGTGTATAGTTTCAGTGAATAAATAAATGTCTTTCTTTCTTTTACATATTACATACTCTCGAAAAACATTACCCCACTTCTGGGGCAGTCTCACTAACTTACCTCCATAGATACTACTATGCATGTATATAAAGGTCAGTGGGCAATTAGGTAAAAAAAGAGCGGTAGGATTCACTAAATAATATGCGGTTTTGTTGTTAAAACTTAGTGATTATTTACTCTTTGTTTGTAGTGCATAAAAAATTTAAAAAAAAATGCGTGAGTGTCGTGGAACACTCTGTTGGAACGAAGTTCCTTTCGTAGTACATATATTTTTATTAATGAACGTATTATATTACTGATAAACAAATACAAATAAATGAATTACTAGCGTCTATTAAAATGAAGCGTCATTTAAAATAAAATAATATTTATTTCATGACAAGATAAGAAAAAGTGCGAAGATGGATATTATTCTATCTCGTTTCCTTATAGCCGCCAAGGCCGTCTACACTACGTCAGAAGAGATCGTGATGGAAAAATCTTACACTTTTTCTCGCCTAGCTCGCATCCGCCAAATTAGTACCGTCCGTTAAGGTACTACGTTCCAATAATAATGATGAAGATGCTTATAATATACTCAAGATGATTATAATATACTCACACACACTCAGAGACTCTTGCAAGAGGACTCTTGTCCACGCGCACACTTTTTTTTTTACTTTAATAGCCCTTAACAGTTTACCGCAGGATGTGCACACAAGCACCCAAAACCATGTTGTTGGTTGCAAACAATTTAGATACATATGTGTACGTATGTGCGTGAGTACAAGTAGTTTCAATAAGTTGACTGTAGTTTAAGCTGGATTTTGCGTCATTTTAAATGTACGCAGCAATCAGTCTTTGTTTCTTTGTTGGTCGGAGCCAAAAAATTATTGTACAAGTCTTTGGTGTGAGCTTAAAAAATAAAAAAACAAACAAAGGAAAGACTTATTATTTTATACTGGAACGAATAATTGTTTAAGTAGTATGAAATGGAGTGCAATGTATAAAAATAACTTATAACGGAAGAAGCGGAACAATATATGTGAGCCTATATAATCTACCAACTATCTGTTTTCAAAAAATATAATAATCACTCTGCTTTACCAATCTCTATCTCAAAAGCATGTACGCCAATTATTTTCTAGTCAATCATCCATGTACGGTTATTACCTGAGGTGACATGAAGATAACCTAAGGTTACGGATATGAATCCGTCCCGCATCTGCACAGTGCACAGCTTAGACGCAGTCCTTTGCACAGAATAGGTATATGCCGTCGCGTCACTTAAAGAGTATATAATATGTGACAAATCACAAACTAATAAGAAGTACTAGCACCCGGTTTAGTTCATAGATAATATATTATAAACGGCAGTTAAGTCCAGCCCATACATTTAGGACAATAATAGATGGCCATAGTGGGAAAGGGAGAAAAAAATTCAATAAGGTAATATATACTCTGTAACCAATTTGAATGACAGGTATCTCCTAGATATTTTGAATAAAGTATAGTAATAGTGGATTTGTTTAGTAAGTAATTGTTTTACCAAAATGGTTACTTTTTCTGTGAGTGACTGTGGTGTCAATAATAGGAATAATTCTGATAATTGCACATTTCACAGGTAAATTCTCAAGACATCCTTGCTATGACGCGTCTATTTTTGATTAAAATGTGCGTTATATCTATAATATAAAAATTAATCGCTAAATGTGTTGCTAAGCGCAAATCTCGAGAGCAGCCGCACCAATTTCCCTAATACTTTTTTTATGATATTCCTTGAAGTACGAAGATGGTTCTTACGGAGAGAAATATTTAAAAAATTGCCTGAAAAAGTCTAAAAACAAGACTTTTCTATATTCCCATACAAAAGATTCGTAATAATACTTAAAAGTCAATTTGAAATTTAATACCATACCATAAAGTTTAAGTGTTAGTGGACGGGATCCGGGAAGGCAAAACCATTGAGTGACGTTTCCATCGTATAAATATTGACAAATGCTTATAAGTACGACGGAAACTTAATTGAGAATAAGTAAAAATAAAATGAAATATATTAAGTAGGTATCATAATAAGAAATCAGATATTGTAATTTTCATTGTGATTTTAGTGACTATTGAAAGAATTTTATAGTAAGTATTTTATAATTTTTATTTTTTGACATATAGTTGTTGACTTATCAACTTTCTTTTTTCATTTTTTATCTTACTAGCGATATCACACTTTGTGCTATTAGCGCCTTCATTTAGTGCCGTCGAAAACCAAAGAGTTTATTGAATGTCCAGTAAAATCGTCGATGCGCCGTTGAATACAGAATGATGATTCTGTTTTTACGCCGTTTCCGCCCGTTGTTTTAGTCACAGAATGTATTTTCACGAGAAATTAATTAATCATCTGAATTATAAAAGAACATTTTTTTATGGTAACAATTAAGTTTTTTGTATGAATGTAAGTGCTGTTAATATAAATAAACCCATAACGGGGGAAATGGAACAATATCTGGTAACCCAGTGAAAGTACCTCCCGCCTATTTCTATCTCAAAAGCATACGTAAATGCTTTATCTAGTCAATCCTCTATCTACGTCAATGAATCTATGAATCAGCGATGACTCAGAAGTCAGAAGGGCTAGAATCCAGAGCCATAGTATAGCCAGTTATAAAAAAATATGAATCAGCGACGTATGCTGTCATTTGTGGTCAAAGTTGTCCAAAATGGCTGAGACAGAGACCGATAATAACAGTATTGTTAGACCCGAGAAAAATAATAAGGGCCCGGTGGCAAGTAATGGGCCCCGTCGAGTCACTATATATAAAACTGAAACTGGTTTTGGTTTTAACGTGCGCGGTCAAGTTTCGGAAGGTGGACAGTTGCGATCAATCAACGGTGAATTATATGCACCTCTGCAGCATGTCAGCGCAGTTTTGGAGCAAGGGGCCGCAGAGCAAGCCGGTATAAGGAAGGGAGACAGAATTCTCGAAGTGTAAGTATTCCAATTTAAATATATATTGTTTATAGGCATATATACTAGTCGGTGAACTTCCAAAGGTAGGCGGTATCCCAAATACCTAAGGCATTTTCAATAATAACTACTCGTGAATTAATAATTCTTACCATTGTTATTAAAATTAAATGATCCCAAATCCATTCTTATTATTATTGTAGTTGATTGTACTTTGAATTTTATTTACATAATTACCTATATGAAACAGGAACAATTTATGAAATAAATTTTGTAACAACATAGTGAAAGTTAGTTTATCTCAACTTAATCCATTATACACATTAGATTCTACTTGTTGAGTTGTAGATTAGGGGTATTCAATATCATAACAAAATTCTTTTTAATCTTGTCATTGGGAGAAAAATCATTAATGTAAAAAGATCATTAACTAAATAGTTGTAGATAAAAAAATATATAGCAGTCTAATTAATAGCTATTAATCAGGGTTTTAGGGATGAAAAATATCTTGATATTTATGGCTTAATACATATCCAGCAACAGTCTAATTATAACATGGTTAAATCAATACAAAAATAATGATTACTTGTTGTATTGCTGTGTAAATTCTTCTGATTTATGGGTATAAATTAGAAGAATTTACATGTTACAATTACATAAATGTAAAAGTCCACTGTGAGACATGGGCCTTTATCATTAAAGGCAGGCCACACCTCAACACAAAATTCTGTTCCATGTCTCAAACCTTTGTCATGGCTGCCTGCCAATAGTATTTTACGTTTCATGTAAATGAGATTGTTATATGTCATATATCATAAGCCACTTCAGCATACTAATTCTTTGGGCTATGTCGATTACTCTGGTTCTACAGCGGATATCCTCGTTTTTAAGTATATCACGCAGAGAAATGCCGAGCATTGCCCTTTCCATAGCTCGTTGAGTGACTTTGAGCTTTCTCATACGGCCAGCAGTCAAGTACCACGTCTATAATATCTATTAATAATAAATTATAAATAAATTATAACAAAGTACTTATTTTGCTAATAAATTATATTAAATATATAAAACTATTGGTAAAACCAATTGAGCATGCCTTCGCATTAAAAAATTACGTATAGCATGATTATATGGATTTTTTTAAATGTAGTTTAAATACACACAAGTTTTCACTAATAACCTTATTATACTTCCAATTTTCGGATAATTTTATGTCAAACTTCAATTTGAAAAAGTTTGGAAAATCCAAAGTGCATGACTCATAATGCTCATATGATCATCATATCATCATTCATGTCACTCCAAAAAGTCCTAGAATTCAAGTATAATATTCAAGTATAAATATTACATCCTACTTACTTTTAGTATGTACTACTATTATTTATTATGTGCTTTTAAAATATTGTAATACAAATCTCTGATTATTATAATAATCAAGTATGTATGAAATTTGTTGTTCGAATATTTTGTATTTATTTGTACAGCGATCTTTTTGAGCCGCTGCAAACAACCGATACAGTATCTACTCACAACGGAGGTTGACGCCGAACTAAGCGAGGAGGCACAGGCAGTCTCTATTTACTGAAATAAATTCTAACACAAGGCTGCGAAAACACCAAAAATTTCAACATTTAGCAGCCGAAAAAAATTAATTATAACTAAACAAAACAAAATTAAACTGCCATTTACATTCAATGGCTTCCCACATGATAGATGAAGAGTTTTAAAAATAGATTGAGTTGAACAATTGATATTTTCAAAAGTTATTGCATTTACAAAGCCATACGGACTTAATAAATCCACACCATAAGGCACTAAAACTCCTTTTTTATCTTAAAAATAGCAATTAATCGATTTAAAAAAAATATTAATAAGTTCAACAATCATTTATCTTTCTGACAATGTGCATTTCATATCATTTATATGTATAATAAGATTGCTAGATACCATTTCATGCGACAAAACGTTGGAATCTTGATTTTTAGGTGCTAGTAGAACATACCTATGCGCTTTGTGCTCTGCATGCAATATACTATATTATTATTTATAATATATTTTAGTTGCAAAATAATTAGGACATGTGTACCCTTAACAGGTGGGTGTGGAAGAAAAATGTGTTGGGAAAATGAGGGCAATGTAGGAAGCTCTTACATCACTATAGAAAGTATGATATTTAATTTTATAGTATGCACTTTCTTAATTTCGCTTCATTTAAAACTTCCACACACACCCCTTTACAACCTTGCACCCCTAGGCAAGAGCCTAGTTTGCCTTAAGGATAACCCACCACTAGTTGTAAGAGGCTTCTATGAGCAATTATATCTTATAGCTTATGATATATGACATATAACAATCTCATTTACATGAAACGTAAAATACTATTGGCAGGCAGCCATGACAAAGGTTTGAGACATGGAACAGAATTTTGTGTTGAGGTGTGGCCTGCCTTTAATGATAAAGGCCCATGTCTCACAGTGGACTTTTACATTTATGTAATTGTAACATGTAAATTCTTCGAAGAATTTACATGTTACAATTACACTTGCCTAGGGGTGCAAGGTTGTAAAGGGGTGTGTGTGGAAGTTTTAAATGAAGCGAAATTAAGAAAGTGCATACTATAAAATTAAATATCATACTTTCTATAGTGATGTAAGAGCTTCCTACATTGCCCTCATTTTCCCAACACATTTTTCTTCCACACCCACCTGTTAAGGGTACACATGTCCTAATTATTTTGCAACTAAAATATATTATAAATAATAATATAGTATATTGCATGCAGAGCACAAAGCGCATAGGTATGTTCTACTAGCACCTAAAAATCAAGATTCCAACGTTTTGTCGCATGAAATGGTATCTAGCAATCTTATTATACATATAAATGATATGAAATGCACATTGTCAGAAAGATAAATGATTGTTGAACTTATTAATATTTTTTTTAAATCGATTAATTGCTATTTTTAAGATAAAAAAGGAGTTTTAGTGCCTTATGGTGTGGATTTATTAAGTCCGTATGGCTTTGTAAATGCAATAACTTTTGAAAATATCAATTGTTCAACTCAATCTATTTTTAAAACTCTTCATCTATCATGTGGGAAGCCATTGAATGTAAATGGCAGTTTAATTTTGTTTTGTTTAGTTATAATTAATTTTTTTCGGCTGCTAAATGTTGAAATTTTTGGTGTTTTCGCAGCCTTGTGTTAGAATTTATTTCAGTAAATAGAGACTGCCTGTGCCTCCTCGCTTAGTTCGGCGTCAACCTCCGTTGTGAGTAGATACTGTATCGGTTGTTTGCAGCGGCTCAAAAAGATCGCTGTACAAATAAATACAAAATATTCGAACAACAAATTTCATACATACTTGATTATTATAATAATCAGAGATTTGTATTACAATATTTTAAAAGCACATAATAAATAATAGTAGTACATACTAAAAGTAAGTAGGATGTAATATTTATACTTGAATACTTGAATATTATACTTGAATTCTAGGACTTTTTGGAGTGACATGAATGATGATATGATGATCATATGAGCATTATGAGTCATGCACTTTGGATTTTCCAAACTTTTTCAAATTGAAGTTTGACATAAAATTATCCGAAAATTGGAAGTATAATAAGGTTATTAGTGAAAACTTGTGTGTATTTAAACTACATTTAAAAAAATCCATATAATCATGCTATACGTAATTTTTTAATGCGAAGGCATGCTCAATTGGTTTTACCAATAGTTTTATATATTTAATATAATTTATTAGCAAAATAAGTACTTTGTTATAATTTATTTATAATTTATTATTAATAGATATTATAGACGTGGTACTTGACTGCTGGCCGTATGAGAAAGCTCAAAGTCACTCAACGAGCTATGGAAAGGGCAATGCTCGGCATTTCTCTGCGTGATATACTTAAAAACGAGGATATCCGCTGTAGAACCAGAGTAATCGACATAGCCCAAAGAATTAGTATGCTGAAGTGGCAATGGGCCGGCCATATAGCTCAACGAACCGACAACTATGGGGAAGAAAGGTTCTCGAGTGGCAGCCTCGTACCGGCAGGCGAAGTGTAGGGCGTCCCCCTACTAGATGGAGTGACGACCTGGTAAGACATGTAGGAAGTTAATGGATGCAGGTGACTCAGGACCGTGCTTTGTGGCATTCCTTGGGGGAGGCCTATGTTCAGCAGTGGACTTGTGAAGGGCTGTAATGATGATGATGATTATTAATAAATAATATTTAGGCCAGCAGAGGGGCGCCATGAGGTGCTAGCCTAGGGTGCTGTTTACATTTAGTCCACCTCTGCTTATAACACACATGTGATGAAATGGTGTAATGGATTTCTTATGCAACCACCAATTGTCAACATTGTAATAACAAATGGATGACCACTAGTGTTGTATTAATCATTGACTTCTAAATTTTAACATAAACTTTCAAATGCATAGAACATACTGTAGTGCCACATTTAAAATGTGTACTTAAGAAGTACTCACTTGTTTAAACCTACCTCGATATTCATTGATATTTATATTGATTGATACCTAATATTGCTTAGGACTGCTTCATGCTGCTGACCAGCATTTAAAGTATAAAATCAAATGTATTTCTAAAAACAAATCAGTTAATCATTATCTCAGTTTGTTCTTCTTGTTTTTTTCTTTCTTCAGTTGTTTTCATCATTATCTTTACATCCCTTTTCAAGTCCACTGCTGAACCTAAGCTTACCCCAAAGAATACCACAAAGCATGGTCCTGAGCCACATATATCCATCAACTTCCTGTATGTCTTAGTTACTCCGTATTGTGGAAGGCCGCAGAACACTTCGCCTACCAGTATGAGGCCTTTGAGGCTAAGTTGTTGTAAAGACAAGTAATTAACAGAATAATGTTAAATGACAAGTATAACTACTTTAATAATAATAATGTGCTTAAGGTGCAATTTCGGTCACAGCCTCAATGGAGACTAGCCGTCGGTGCAGGACAGGATTAAGTGCCCAAGTGTATGCACAAGCACAGGTGCACTCTCTATTCTCTCACTCTCATAGTCAGATGGGTCAGTAAACTGACACGACCGTAGATAGATCAAGCACAAGACTAACAGCTTTACATGCTTTCCGAGGCACGGGATTCAAACCTGGTACCTCACGATCATCAGTTGCACTACTAAAACCACTTCACCGACTAGGCAGTCACCTACTTTAATATTAAAAATTGTCGATAAAGATCCTGCCAGCTATAAGCTCATTTGCCCGTATAATTAAAACCAATTTCTTTTAAAAGCATTGTAAGAATATGTTAGTACAAAGCCTATGCACAACACATTGTAGGCACATGTACAGCTTCATATTATGAAGCCTTGACAGCAATCATTTATTACTTTGTTTATTTTAAGAACTCTACTTTTTCTACATATTTTCCCATATGCTAATGGTAAATTTTTTTTAGTAGTTAGTCTTGTGGATGCATTGTCAATTGTCATCTATACATATACAAATAAATAAAATTGAAGTGTCAGTTAGTAATGTCAAAATAACAGCTTTTTACTAAATGCATATGAAAGTATATTCGGTTCATTAACAAAAACAAATTTTTAAAATTTTTGTCAGTCTGTCTGTTTGTTCCGGCTAATCTCCGAAAAGGCTGGACTGATTTTGACGGGACTTTCACTGGCAGATAGTTAATGTTATAAGGAATAACTTAGGCTACTTTTATTTTAGAAAAATTATTAGGAGTCCACGCAAAAAATAATCTATAAAATCTAATCGTAATAAATTCCACGCGGGCGAAATCGCGGGGCACAGCTAGTTTCTTTTATGCTAGTTCTGTGACAAAAATACTAACAGTCTCCTTGACGGTAAGTGGCTACTGCTGTCCATGGACACCTGCGGCCAACTTCAAAAAGCCTACAGGTGCTCCGAGGACTATCATGAAATGCCTTTCACCCTCTAATTTTACTCTTCTCCTTTACCCTTCAGACCGGAACATAGTACAAGCACTGCTATTTGGCTGCAGAAACATGAGACTTCTTGGCATTTTTTTTAAAACTGGCTTTACGGCTCTAGGTTCTAGCCCTTCTGAGCCTGAAGTTACTATGTATAGTTATCCTTCATAGTACATTGCTTCACAAGCCCTTGGGAGATTTTTATGGCAACTTGAGCAGACAGCTGACAGTTGGCGATGGTATCTCAAAGCGCCTAAACAAACAGACACCTTATCTTGAGATTCACATCACCATCAGAGCACTTGTATCACCGTTTCCACTAATAGTTCACATGCGCAGACACTTAATACACATAACCGCATCACTTTTACATATCAAAATCCACTTCAAACCATTAATTAAACAATAATACAAGAGCAGCAATCCTCCACTGTTCATGTTCCCGCCAAAACTCGACTTATAGGCAGTAAATGAGTCCTACCACCTAGATTTGTATTTTTATCTTTTCATATGTGATTTTTTACGATAATACTCAAAACAGGATATACCGACATAGCTTAGAATGATCAGCAGGTTATAGGGACAAAATTGTGCGGTCCCAGATGAGGCCCCATATAAACACAAACACAAATTATTTTTATTTGCAAATTAGTGCATTTAAACAGAAACCTAACCGAAGATAAACCAGATAAATTATTTGTAAATTATGATTTCTCCTGTTTATGCGAACACTACTACACATTTAAATGAAACTAAGTTTTACAGATTTTATTGTGTATATTAACTTATTTTAAATTCCCAACGTCTCAGCACCCGTGGTCACAGGGGGACTGACGCATTTGAAGTCCCAATGTCATATTTAACCAGGACTACCTTCAGTATAAAATTATTAAAATAAGTAAAATATACACAATAAAATCCGTTAATCTTAGTTTTTTTTTTTTGTTTTTTTTATAGGATTTGGGTGACAAACGAGCACACAGTCCACCTGATGGTAAGTGGTTGCTGCGGCCCATAGACATCTACATCTATCCTCTGTTACAAATCAAAATGTAGATGCGTTGTCACCCGTGAGGACTAAGATGGAATGCCTCATTTCCAGTAAAAAGGGCCTCCGGCCACCTGCACTCACCAAGCGAAACGCAGAAGTAAACCTCTACTTCACGCTGGTTTTCTGTGAGGTCGTGGTACTACCCCGGTTCGAGCCGGCCCATCCGTGAGACAGCAAAAGCTGCCGCGTGGCTCTACTACTGTTGAAAACTGTTTCATATAAATATGTAAATATTATTAACTTGTATGCATATTGCTTATAACAACTATAGGATGGACATTGGTGGTCACTTACCATCATGCGAACTACATGCTTGTTCGCCCCCTCTTACATAAAAAAGGTGACCTTGGACAGTCCTTTAAATGTTATTTATAACTGATTGGAAACTATTGTGTTATTTGAGAAACTACATTTCTAGCTGACTTCAAAAAAGGAGGTAGTTTTTGTATGTGGGATACTCAATGTTTTTATCATTCCAGTTTTGATGATTCATATTTGTATAATAGGTTCTTGGATAGTCCTATACAAATTTGTAGAAAAAATTCCATCTCTAATGTGAAAAAAAATAATGGGATGAAGTTCTTAATGTAACTATTTAGACAACATTCTAGGTGTTATTTTGATCTTGTGAGATTCCTTAATCCCTTCAAAAGAGTCAAACAGTTAAACTTATATTAATATTGATTTCAGATAACTAAAAATAATGAAAATAATTTCCACATAAGTTTCCAAATCGGGACTTCCATTCTTCTGTCGTAAAAAATGAACTAAATTTAGACATTATCACCCCAACCACCATTTTCCTTCTGATTATGTTATAAGTTATGTTATTATTCTAAAAGTTGTTCTTAATTATATTAATTGCATCTCAATTAAATGTTTCTAAAAACAATAACATAAGTAATATGATAAAATAAACTTATCATATTTTGTAGAAATCAATTAATTCAAAACATACTCGTAATTCATGATTAAGTGTTTATCTCATTAATTATGGTCTTAAGAAGATAATAATTTAAATCTACTTCAATAATGAGGCACAAGGTTCTCGTGGGCAATATTTTTGTTATTTTACCATAAGGTTATTTATCCCAACCATCCCGTTGGTGAGGTAAGAGGCGGCAGCAACTTAAATTAATAAAAACACTATGACAACCCTAATTATTCTTGTGCTGGAAGTGTGTTGGATTCGAAGCCACGATTTTTGGAGTTTCACAGTTAGGATATCGTCTTTTTTTATAGAATAAGGGTAACAAACGCGCACACAGTCCACCTGATGGTAAGTGGATGCTGTGGCCCATAGACATCTACATCTATCCTCGGTTAAGAATCAAACCGTAGATGCGTTGCCGCCACCCGTGAGGACTAAGATGGAATGCCACGTTTCCAGTGAAAAGGGTCTCTGGTTCTCTACACTCACCATACGAAACACAGCAGCATTTAGCTGCTATTTTATGTTCGTATTCTGTGAGAGCGTGGTCCTTTCCCGGCTACAACCATAATATAGCTGCAGCGTGGCTCTAACATGTAAACGGCTTGACTACTACACTACTTTTAATATTAATTTAATTACTGTAAAGTTTTTTCTTTCTCGTTCAATTTGTTCTTCACTAGTTCTATTAAAGACGCATCTCCTTCTATCCTAAAGTGCTGTGATGATAGTGTAACTGCATAATTACTCTGCTACGTTGGTCTAGTAAGGTCGGAAGCGCGATTGTTTATGATATCACGAGTTCAAATCCCGGGTCGAGAAATTCTCAGTAGCAGTTGAGAAGTTAGCGGTGTTTCACCCCGTGCCCAGGAAAGCACTAAAGTTGGTTGGTCCTGAACCTCATTTCTTTCCGGTCGTGTTGGTTTGCCGTCCCATCGGACTATGAGAGTGAGGGAGTAGAGAGTGCACCTGTGCTTTCGCACACACTCGTGAACAAAAAGTTATACATCCTGTTCTACATAATATATGGTTATCTCCATTGACCGAAATTCGATTTGGAGAACATTATTGTAACTGTGAGTAGTTCATAGTGAGCCTACCATCGTATACTCTAGTATGGCACATAATACTCCATATGACAAAGAAATACATCGTATTTAATGGTAGGCCTACCATCTTGTCCGTTTACTTGTAGACATGTCACAATCGTACAATTGAACAAGTACGTAGGTGCTTGTTCAATTCTACGTTAGAGCCCTATGAAGATCAAGCTGTCTGTTCTGGCAGACCCTTGCTCTAATTACGTTAATTATGTAGTAATGAACGCTTGTAATTAGACAACGTATTGAATACACCACTGACCTATATAATGCCTTATCTGAACACAAGAAATTAGATAATCGCGTTATTGTCACTGTATTCAATACGATGTGCGTGTTGGATTGATTGCTCGGGTTGTTTCATACATCGCTATAATTTTTTTGACATTAATTTCGACTAAACTTAAAAATAATTGTATATTAAATAACATTTGTGCAAGCATTCTAATTTACTAAAGGGCACGTTCCGACGACACGCACCCGCTACGCGCACGCCACGCGCGTCAGCACCCGCGTCTAACTTGCTTTGAAATTTGTTGTATATAATTTGAGTCTTATGACAAATCAATGAATCTGAAATTGCATTTATCGACGTTCAACCGCAAACGCCTCGCCCACGCCACGCGCCCGCCTCGTTCCCGCTCCGCGCTAATCCCGCGCTCACCCCGCACACGCGCTTTTTATACAATTTCACATTTATTGATTTGTCATAAGACTCAAATTATATGCAACAAATTTTAAAGCGAGTTAGACGCGGGTGCTGACGCGCGTGGCGTGCGCGTAGCGGGTGCGTGTCGTGGGAACGCCCCCAAATAATACAAATATTATTATAATGAAATAATTTAATTTGTAGTAGTGTCGCAGATTTAACTCTACCTATGATACGAGGGTGGATTGAAAAGTACTCGGCCTAACCAAGAAAATAAACACATACTAAATCAGTTATATTTTTATTTTGCTACATAATCACCATCAAGTTCAATACACTTTTGCCACCTCCCCTTCCAAGCATTTAGACCGTTGAAAAAAAATGATTCTTCCTTAGAGTCAAAATATGCGTCTACAGCTGCTTTGACCTCGTCGTTTGTCGAAAATCTTTGACCTCCCAAGTGCTTTTTTAGGTTAGGGAACAGAAAGAAGTCTGATTGTGCCAGATCAGGTGAATACGGCGGATGCGGTAACAGTTCAAAGCCACAGTTGTGAATTTCAGCCATTGACTGTACTGACGTGTGAACACGGGCGTTATCTTGATGAAACAGGACTTTTCTTCTGAGCATTCCTCGACGTTTTTCTTTTATTTCCTCTCGTAAACGACGTAGTAAGGTGCAGTAGTAATCAGAGTTTATATTCTGACCCCTTTCAAGATAATCAATCATAATCACACCTTTCGAGTCCCAGAATACTGAAGCCATCACCTTATTTGCCGACAAAATCGACTTAGCCTTTTTAGGGGGTGGTGAACCAGGTCTTCTCCACTGTTTTGATTGTTGTTTTGTTTCCGGTGTACAGTAATGAACCCATGTTTCGTCCATAGTCACAAAACGATTCAAAAAATCATCTGCATCGGCTTCAAATAACTCCAAACAGTCGCGTGAAATAGTCAATCGCGTCCTTTTTTGTTCAACTGAAAGCAGTCGCGGAACCCACCTCGCAGACACCTTGTGGAAACCCAACTCGTTGACAATGATGTTTTGAGTTCGTTCATAAGAGATGCCTATAATCTCGGCTATCTCTCTAATTTTTAATCTGCGGTCTCCCATTATTAAATCAAGTACTTTTTTAATATTTTCGTCAGTAGTTGACGTCGAAGGCCTTCCAGAGCGGGGTTCATCTTTCACACTCTCTCTACCACGCTTAAATTCTGCTATCCATTTTTTGACGGATGAATATGACAGAGCACAATCGCCTAATGTACTGACCATGTCATCATGGATGGCTTTTGATGATAGCCCCTTCTTATGGAGGTACTTAATGACGGCACGCTGCTCGATTTGCTCCATTCGCGGAAATTATGTCCGATTACTTTGTTAATAAATTTATAAAATCACAACTAATTATCGCACACGTTTCGAACTTCACACAATGAACTAGTCTGAACTGAACTAAATAATGTGGGTAGATTTGATTTTTAGAATTGAATGGATCCGTGTTAGGCCGAGTACTTTTCAATCCACCCTCGTATATGTATACGTAAGGGTTGAATACAGCGAACGTAATATTTTTTTCAAATATCTATTATGTCGCATTACCAGCGTTCACATACATATAAAAATAAATTTGAATTTGCTATCGTATACTTTTAAGTCTGTTTCTGCATTATTATTATACTTAAAAAAATATATTAATAATCAAGCGACCCGCCCGCTACGCGTAGGTGGGATCTATTAATGTGGCGCAATAAAGACTTAAGATAATCATTTAAGACCATTTTATTTTATGAACATTTCAATTTCTCGAAAAAAAAAAACCATCTCAATTTTCGGATAAAACATACCTCAAATCACTTCTGGTATTACTCTCTGTTTATTCTAGAAGTTTCATTACAATCGGTTCAGCCATTTCGAAAATTAGCCCGAACAGGCAGACAAAAAATTAAAAATGTTTACTGTCTAAATGTAAAGGCATCCAAATTTTTTTTATAGGATAGGGTGACAAACGAGCACACAGTCCACCTGATGGTAAGTGGTTACTGTGACCCATAGACATCTACATCTATCCTCAATAAAGATTCAAGATGCAGATGCGTTGTCATCCGTGAGGACTAAGATGGAATGCCTCTTTGCCGGTCTCCGGTTCTCTACACTCACCAAACGAAACACAGCATCGTTAAGCTGCTATTTTACGCTGGTTTTCTGTGAAAGCGTGGTCTTTCCCCGGTCGGGCCGACCCATTCGTGCTACATCTATACTACTAATATAGCTGCAGCATAGCTCTACCACGTAAAAAAGGAAAAAATAGAAATGACTGACTAAAAAAACATCTCTTTTATATTATAAAGCCACGCTGCCCCGTAATATGGTTGCCAGAAATGGGTCGCCACGGTCGGGGAATACTACGCTCATAGAGAATCACTCTATCACTATCACTGTAGTCCATCACAAGACCACTGCTGAACGTAGGCCTCCGCCATACCCTGCATTCATCGACTACCTGCTCGTTTCATCGAGTCGTTACTCCATATTATAGTCCCCTCGCAGGGAATACCAGCGTGAAATAGCAGCATGATTCTGCTGTTTCGTTTGATGAGTGACAAGAACTGACACTAAAAGAAAACAACAGAACTTGAGAGAATATTATTAAAAAAATATTAAAATGTATTATTTTTTATCTTTAAAGGATAAAAAATATAAAATTACAATGACCCTTGGAGCATATCAAGTTTTAATAGCACTTGACCATATTTTAGATAATTAAGCAGATTACTGTAGTATTCAGTGAAGAGCGATCATTCTAATAAAAGTAAAACATTTGAATAAACCAATTTTAGGAATTTTATCGCGTTGTACAGTTGTACTGTTATAATTTAAAATTAAAAATGTTGTACAGTCGACTTCAATGTAAATTATTAAGGATAACTCAAAAACTGTTGGTCACACCTTGATCAAATTTATATGCAACCACATGCGAAGCACCAGCTTTCAAATAAAAAAAAGAATCATCAAAATCGGTTCAACTAGAAAAAAGTTGTGAGGTAACACACACACAAAAAAAACATACAGTCGAATTGAGTTTCGTCTCCTTTTCGAAGCTGGTAGAAAAGAGTTAATATTATGTGAAACAGTACCTATATTAGGATTATATTATATATGTCGTGTGTATTTTCTATCAACCTACTTACACCCTTACCCTTTCTCACAGGTCATTTTAACCTCTGCAATGTGGTTGCCCAGTAGAGATTGCTCTCCCAAGCGATAAGGCCGCCAATTGTACCTTTAAATAGATTATGTTCTTTTTTCTTCTCATATGTATTTTTGTGTGTACAATAAAGTGTATTTCATTCATTCATTCATTCATTCATACCTACGGAGTGGAAATAGCAAAATTGCACCGATTAGGATATATCTAGACCAATTAAAAGAAGCAAGGTATATAACATTCTCTCTACCGTGTATTGGCGGTGTAAGAATATCGACTAGCCCATATCGGTCCGTGGGTGTCGTAAGAGGCGACAGAGGGAAATTGAAACAGGTGATGGGCAGCAGCATCTTTCTGATAACAACTCTAAATAATAAAAAACTGCGTTTACCAACCCGCTTGCCAAGCGTGGCAACTGCGGAAAAATCCCCCATGAGGCCTATGTTCAGTCTTGGACTTTTCTAGACTGTAAATGCATAGGCTATGATGGATGGATATAACATCTTTAAATTGCTTGAAATAATAATCTCATTCCAACGGTTGTTAAAATATCAACTTCATAAAAGTGTTCTCTATAAATGAAAAGGACATTTAAAGAAGCCCAATAAAGATAATACTAATTCAGGTAGCTAAAAGGAATGCGGTAAAGTCCGTATATAGAATTTAAAAAAAAGTATTTTTTTAATTTAATATGTGTCGTGTAAATATAAGAAATCCGAACGCCAAAATCTTGTACCTGCAACATAAAAATACATTAGTCATTATATTATTATAATATTATAAGTTTTTAATGTTTGTATATAACCGGAATAAAACGTTTTTATAGATGCACATTAGTTTCACCTTGTTTACTTCATACAATAGTCGTTGGCCTTCTCTATATATTTCTTAATTAAGTTTTATCTAAACTGTCGGTTATATGCAACTAGGGTAGTGGCGTTAACGTGTAGTAATCCTTGTGTTTATCACAAATAGGGTTAACGGTTTTAAAGTCAATGCTCTTGTATTCCATTGCCGTGTTTGCATGCGACCTGTGCTTTTGTTTTATTTCTTTCTCTTCCAATTTTTGACGCTCTTTGTATCCAATAAACGTATTCAAATCATTCGTTTGTTTACACTTATAATATTAAGTTCAAGTAAAATATAATTAGCAAAATACAGTACGTTTGAAATAGTATTATTAAAAATATTCAAGGAAATTAGTTCAAAATAACTTAAATAGATTATCTGATTAGGTTCGCGTGTACGAGTAATGGTGATTCTATAATGACTTTTGCCTTATGCTTATCTTGACTATAATTTATGACGTTATAACGTTGCAAAATTTTACTTTGTCCTGCCAATTGAAGGTCATATCCTAGTACAGCATTCTTAACAAGCTCAATATAGAAACGGCGGCGGTATTTTTATGTAAACTCTGTATACTTCGCGACAGTAGTAAAGTAAAACATACATTTTATGACATCGTTAAAGTTTGCGATAGTCCAAAACAATACCTGAATAGATTGGCTCTACAAAACCATAGTATTTATAGATATTAATTTGTATTTTGACCCTTATTAAACGTGTTGTGGCAATGTAAAAATATATACTACCCCATATCATCCCATGGATGTAGTAACAGGCGTCAGAGGAAAGCTGGTTCAGCAACGAAAAGATGGGCAGCAGCATCTTTCTGAAAAATAAAGCTTGGTTTCCAAACCCCCTTACAAGTCGCGGCACGTAAGTCTAGCGCTAAACGAAACGTGGAGGGAACGCGCACGAATGCGACTGGAGAGCCAATCAGCGCGTGCGAACGGCACTCACGAGCCAATTAGCGCGACTTATGCGCAATAACAGTGACCGCTAGACTTTCGTGCCGCTACTTATACCAAGCGTGGCAATCTATGGGGGAGGCCTACGTTTATCAATGGACTTTTGATAGTCTTTAATGGTAACGGTAATTGTTGGCCCTTATTAGTTTTTTGAAATAGCAGATTATATTACACTAGATGCCCACGCAGACATAGTTCTGCCCTTTCCGGCGACCCTTTGTCCCCTTCAATTCGCAATAAAAAAAATTGAGGCTCATTTATCGGGATAAAAACTATCCTATCTCTCAAGCTGGACCAAAATGCACACAGTGTGCAAAGTTTCATTGAAATCACTTCAGTAGTTTAGGAGTCCATCGCGGACAAACAACGGTGCACGTAATTTTTATATATAAATTTAAAAATAAAATAAACGCATTTTTTAGATTTTATCGCGTTTAATTTTCACGTATTCTTATTTTACAACGCCCATGGTCACGGGAGGACGTAGTTTGACGTTGAGTTCATTTTGTATTTTATGTCGTCATTATTGTGCATTTATTACAATTTAGCCTTAAATCGTCTTCTAACCTTGTAAAACTTATAGTTCTAACCATTTTTGGGAGTTGAACCGTCTAATTGCAATTTAAATGAGAACTTAATGATTGTGACATTGGATATATATATATATATATATATATATAATACAAAAAGATAAGATAAAGAAAGAGAAAATATACAAAAGAGGCGAATATGGAAAATGGCGGTATACCATCTCGTTTACGTCAGTAGTAAAATACTGGTGTGGTGGTGCGATCGTCTTACTGCCTTGTTGGTCTAGTGGTTGGAATCGCGGCTACTGATCGTGAAGTTCTTGGTTCGAATCCCGGATCGGGTCAAAATCAGTTATTGAGTTTTTCTGTTAAGAAATTCTCAGTGGCAGCCCAGAGTCAGAAAGTTGGCGGTGTTTCACCCCCGTGCTTCGAAAAGCTTGTAAAGCCTTGGTCCTGTGCTCGATCTCTCCGGTGGTGTCGGATAATCGTCCCATCATACTATGAGAGTGAGGGCATAGAGAGTGCACTTTTGATTGCGGATATACTCGGGCGCTATAATCCTGTCCTGCGCAGATGGCTAGTCTCTGTTGAGACTGGCAGCCGTGACCGAAACTCGGTCTGGAGGACATTATCGTTACTGCGATCTGGAGGGCATTACCTGCTTGTTTAGCGTGACGATTATGGTAAATCCTAGCTACTACTGGAGAGGCCCATGTTCAGAAATGTGGTGATGATGATGAAGACGAAATGTGAGTTATGAACCAAACCGGTAAAGCCGCAGCTATATTATGGTTGTAGCACAAATAGGTTGGCTCGACTGTGTCCTTCCACAAAAACTCCCGTAGCCGGGGAGTCCCCCGTAGTTGCGGCTAAGGGCCTATACACACTTCGTATTTATTACACGCCCACGACGCGCATTTTCCAAGTTTGCCAGTAATTAGAGTTGAGAACAAAATATTAGTTTTTAAATTTTCTTGATCAGTCGGCGAATACGAATATTCGTATTCGTTGCATCACTATTTTTAACTTTAATCTTAGTCCTCAGGGGTGACAAAGCATTTACTTGCGTTTACTTTGCATCAGGTGGGTTGTATGCTCTTTTGTCACTCTTATTTTATTTAAAAAAAAAACTTAACTATACATCACGAGTCTAATCCGTCGACATTCACGAGCAGTCGATGTCTTTGTTAACGTCGCACTAATAGATTGTATATAATATTAATAGAAGTTTAATCTTTAATGTGGCGTTGCTTTCAATTATATTTTAAACGTCTACTTCATAACAAGTGTCTCAAGTAGTTATATATTATTTCCCTTGATTAACTTCTTGCAAGTTACATGAACTTTTTATTATGTGATCTTCATATATTCATATTTAGAAGCGTTTCTTTGTGTTGTGTGGTGCAAAATTCCGTGTCAATGCTTAGCGAAGTGTACTCGAGGTTGTTGCTATCATGTCAGTGCAGTGGGGAGGTGTTGGGGAGTTCCGGTATTGTTTTTATCATTGCCCCAGCACCGGTTTCGAGATTTACGATTTGGCGGCGCCCGGTCAAGTCATAGCCAACTTTTCCGGGTAAATTTTTAATGTTATATTATTTATATTAAATATGGATGACTAAATGTGGTATTCATTTAAATCACGGAAAGGAGATTACAATTTTTATGTGTAATAAAATTAAAATGTTATTTTGAAATTGCATATATATAAAATTCTCGTGTCGCGCGGTGTTTGTTACCAAACTCCTCCGAAACGGCTGAACCGATTTATATAAAATTTTGTGTGCATATCGGGTAGGTCTGAGAATCGGCGAACATCTATTTTTCAAACCCCTAAATGATAAGGGTGACCCACCCCTATTTATATATTTATATATTTATCTATATTATACCCCATTTTTTTTTGACAAAAATTTTAATTTTATTATAATTTAGCATTGAAAAATACATAAAACTTAAAATTTTCACCCTTCTATGATCAACCGCTATTTTTTAATCGCGATTTTTAAAACTAAAAAATATTTTCTAGAAATAATGTATATGGCAAAACAACGTTTGCCGGGTCAGCTAGTATATCTATACAAATAAATAAAATTGAAGTGTCTGTTTGTAATGTCAAAATAACAGCTTTTTATTAAATGCATACGAAAGTATACGGTTCCTACTCATAACGAAAACATTTTTTGAAGTTGTACTTCCTTTGTGGCGTTTGTGAAAAATGGTGAGAGTGAATTTTTTCGATGCGCGCGCACACCGACAGGTAAAAATGACACCATGAAGTTGTTACGATGCACGCGCACACAGTCACTTATAATTACGGTAATTGTCTCTCAAGTTTTTTTTTGTTTTGTTACGCTAAACAAGTACATATAACTTTTTTTTAGAATATTTGTCTGTCTTCCTGTCTTTCGGTCTGTCTGTCTGTTTGTTCGGTTCGGATTTTGACGGGACTTTCACTGAAAGATACCTGTTGTTGCAAGGAGTAACTGAGGCTACTTTTATATTAGAAAAAAAAAAATTAGGGTTCCACGCAAAAAAATTAATACCCATGGAAATCAAATCGTAATAAATTCATGCGGAAGTAGTCGCGGGGAACATCTAGTATAATATTTACATGAAAACCTTATCAAAAACATTAGGATTTCTCCAGTATCGTGGAGGCGTTTTACGTACATACATTGTACATGTACAAACATATAGACATGGAACGCATATTTGTAGGTCATATAAATACGTGGTAAAGCTATAAGTTCTTGCGAGAAGTGCTTAGTCACTGCGCTAAGAAGCTGCCAAAGTATTTGTAAAGATAAATGACGTTGCTTAATGGATTTAGTTATTAATAATGTTCTCTTTCCGTGTAGTGGCGGTTAAGAATATCTTCCCGTGGGTGTCGTAAAAGGCGACAAAGGAAAACAGGCAGGAGATGGGCAGCAGCATCTTCCTGATAACAGCAAAAGTACAATAAAAAAAACTGCGGTTGCCAACCCGCTCGCCAAGCGTGGCAACCGCAGTTTTTTGTAATACCCCCCAATGATTAGAGCAACAAAGAGACGGCCCCCAGTCCCCGGCGGCCCCGCTATTCCTGGCTACGGTGGCGACCATGGTAACGGCGGGGCAGGGGGTGTTAAGAATCTCCGGTGGAGGTTCGGTTGTCACCTAAGATGACTCGACCTGGCAACATACAACGCACGCACCCTGAGGACTGACGAGAAGATAGTGGAGCTGGAAGAAGAGATAGAGAAGTTACGCTGGCATATTATAGGATTATCCGAGGTCCGAAGAGAGGGGTAGGACACGGTAATCCTCGAATCCGGCAACTTGCTCTATCACCGGGAGGGCGACCATCTGTCCCAAGGAGGTGTCGCATTTATCGTCTACAAGTCTCTCGTTAATAACCTTGTAAAGATTGAGAGTGTGTCGACGAGGGTTGCGTACTTTATACTGAGAATCACCAAACGGTATTCGCTGAAGGTCATACAGGCTTACGCACTAACCACGGCACACCTCGATGAGGAGATGGAGGAAATATATGTGGATAGAAATGTAAGATGGAATTACAGTGGAGCTTTTGAAAGCGGGTGGAAAACCGGTACTTGAAGTCCTTCAGAAGCTCTTTAAATTCCGTCCTCCATGGTGGGACTACTCCGGAGGCGTGGAGCAGAAGTGCGGTGGTCTGGTTCTTCAAGAAAGGCGACAACGCTCTCTTGAAGAACCACAGACCGATTTCCCTTTTGAGCCGCGTCTACGTGCTGTTACATTACGAATCGTCTCGCACGCAGACTCGTCAACTTCCAGCCTCCTAAACAAGCCGGTTTCCAAAAAGGCTTTAGTACCATGGACCACATACATACCCTGCGGCAGATTGTTCAGAAGACAGAGGAGTATAATCTGCCACTTTGCCTTGCGTATGTGGACTATGAGAAATCCTTTGATTCCGTCGAAATTTGGGTGGTGCTGCAGTCCCTTCAGCGGTGCCAAGTTGACTGTCGGTCGGATGGCTATCCGAGTACAGAATCAGAGTACGAAACCTATCCAACTGCAGGGAGGTGTAAGACAGGGTGACGTTATATCCCCGAAACTCTTCACCGCTGCATTGGAAGATGTTTTCAATCTACTGGACTGGAAAGGATACGGTATTAACATCAATGGCGAGTACATCACTCACCTTCGATTTGCCGACGATATAGTCCTTATGGCAGAATCGCTGGAGGAGCTAAGCACTATGCTCAATGACCTCAATAGTGTCTCCCAACGGATAGGTCTTAAGATGAACATGGACAAAACAAAAATCATGTTTAACGTCCATGTCACACCTATGCCGGTAGTTGTTGCGACCACTAAGATCGAAGTTGTTGACGCGTATGTTTACCTGGGCCAAATAATCCGACTAGGTAAGTCCAACTTCGACCGAGAGGTCGACGGATTCAACTCGGCTGGGCAGCGTTCGGGAAACTACGACACATGTTCTCGTTAGACATACCTCAAAATCTGAAAACGAAATTGTACAACAAGTGCGTGTTGCTAGTGATGACTTACGGATCTGAGACGTGGTCTTTCACTGCTCACCATATGAGGAAGCTCAAGGTCGCTCAGCGAGCTATGGAGAGGGTTATGCTCGGGGTGTCTCTGCGTGATAATAAGATATCCGCAGTAGAACCAAAATGATATCCGCAGTAGAACCAGAGTAACCGACATAGCCCAACGGATTAGTAAGCTGAAGTGGCAGTGTGCCGGCCATATACCTCGAAGAACCGAAAACCGATGGGGAAGAAAGGTTCTCGAGTGGCAGCCTCGTACCGGTAGGCGAAGTGTAGGGCGACCCTCCACTAGATGGAGTGACGATCTGGTGAGACATGCAGGAAGTCGATGGATGGTGACTCAGGACCGTGCTTTGTGGCATTCCTTGGGGGAGGCCTATGTTCAGCAGTGGACTTGTGAAGGGCTGTAATGATGATGATGATGATGAATGTTCTCCAGACCGAATTCCGGTCACGGCCGCCAGCCTCAACGGAGACTATACATCTGCGCAGAACGGGATGTGGTGTACGAGTGTGTGCTCAAGCACAGGTGAACTCTCTATTGTTTCACGAACATAGTCAGATGGGACGGCGATCCGTGACGACCGGAGAGAGATTAGGCTCAGGTCTAACATCTTTACGTGCTCTTCAAGGCATGGGTGTGAAACAACGCCAACTTCCTGACTTCCGGGCTGCTACTCAAAATTGTTTGACAGAATAACCCAATAAATTATATTGGGCCGACCTGCTCCAACGAGGTAGCAAAGGATTTAGATCAATGACGGCACACAGATATACTGTTACGGCCTACAGCTGCTCCAGCAAGATCGAATCTCCCGGGGCCCATGAGCAGAAGATTCCACGAGCAGCCGCAGGTCGGGCCCAAAATGGCCACATGGAAGAATTTCCTATAACACTAAGCTGTATGGGAGAATGCTAGAAACACATATTACGTACCAGTATCAGAAGCTAACTTCGCACTAAGGCTCGGTCAGGCCGTGAGTGGGTGTAAGGTGAATGGCAAGTAGTGTTCAGTGATGTGTAAATGTGTGAGACCTTGACCTCCTTAGGCGAACAGCAACGGCCGAGTTCCAGGCTGCCCCAAAACGCTGCATTGCTCCAGCAGGCTCCACCGCTGGACCATTTCTTTCTTCCTTGTCACTATTTCAGTCTATTAGCTTCATTGTACATTTAACTAACTTAAACTCGCCTAATTCCACATTCATCGTAGAATCGAACACGTGATACCCGACACAGTAAGGACAGTAGTTCCTATTCGACATTCAATGTCCCGGATTCACTTATCACAAAATTATAAAGAGGGAATTAAAGCGATCTCTTAATGAGTCATACTACTCAGCGTTAAACACAAGTAAGTTCCTTCATTCGACACCAAAACACCACGTCGCGAAAAGATACAAAATACGCCTCGTTGACACGTAAACTAACAAGCCAACACACACAAAAAAGGGCACTTAACGCGATGGCACAATTATAATGATTTCCTGACGATTAACCGGGAGAAGCTCTCGAACAAGGAATGCGCGGTTCGAATCCTAGACCGTATATCTACTCGACGCGCGCGTGCACAATTCCGCATCCCCGAACAAGTTAAATATTGCAAAATTCACATATCCACGTAAGGAAGTAACACGCCCTAAATCTAACTATCTGGACCTGACAACGGTCGCGTGAACCTCGGCCGCAATAAACCAGCTACGCGTGTTCCCCGCTTCGCGGCCAGTGGGCAACTCCCCCATCATCGCCCACGCGTCGAGCCACTGCAAGCCGCACGCGGCCGCCCCACCTCGGCGCTTATCTCACCTATATACTATCGGGTGACGCGACAGCTGGAACGCAATTGGGTGGCGTTCAAACATAACCAAATTTGGGCATAAACATATACCATATCCGTGATTAACTAATAGGATATTTTTTTTATATAGAATAAAGGTGGCTAACGAGCACACAGTCCACCTGATGATAAATGAGTGGATACTGTGGCCCATGGACATCTACATCTATCCTAGATTAAGAATTAAAATACAGATACATTGTCTCGTCTCTGAGGATTAAGATGAAACGCCTCATTTGCAATATATACGTGGTAGAGCCATGCTGCAGCTATATTAGTAGTATAGTTGTAGCGCGAATGGGTCGGCTCGACCGAGGAAGGACCACGATCTCACAGAAAACCAGCGTAAAATAGCAGCTTAACGTTGCTGTGTTTCGTATGGTGTGTGTAGAGAACCGGAGACCCATTTTACTGGCAAAGAGGGATTCCATCTTAGTCCTCACGGGTGACAACGCATCTGCATCTTGAGTCTTTATTGAGAATAGATGTAGAAGTCTATGGGCTACAGCAACCACTTACCATCAGGTGGACTGTGTGCTCGTTTGTCACCCTATCCTATGAAAAACAAATACTCCGGTCCTCACCCACCATACGAGCATTGAGCTGCTATTTTACGTTGGTGTTCTGTGAGAGCGTGTTACTCCAGTCGGATCGATCCATTCGTGCTACAACCATAATATAACTGCAGCGTGGCTCTACCACATATAACGTATTTTTAATCCAGGGCATATTAAAGTTACCGCTAGGTGCTAGGACTCCTTTCTCCTTCTGTCTAGAAGTTTTTCCCCGAGTATGTTAGAACCATTGCCATTTAAACCAATTGATGCTGTAATCTAAAATGACGTCGATGCTATTTTTGCTTATTATATATAAATTGGCTGAATTACCATTACTCGTTCGTCACCATCGATTTGTATTTATCAATTTATTTTCTGTGACATGTAACCATATGTTCGATCCAATTGAATGGTTATAATAAGTTTTCTATCGCTCAATTGAGTTGAGGTGGTGATAAATTATATTTGTTACGTTCTATTCATATGTTTTGTGCACTATGTATATAATAACGAATCCAACTCGGCTGGGCTGCAATTGTGGCTGCGACAAATCTCCTAGTCCGATATTCTTTAATCTTTAGAATCTTAAAGAAAGTGTACAATCACTGCGTGTTGCCAGTTATATTATATCATTGCATAAAATAGCAAGCTTAACGGTGCTATGTTTCATATGGTGAGTGTAGAGAACTGGAGACCGGTGGAGATATTGGTCCTCAGGTACGTTACCATCAGGTGTGTGCTCGTTGTCACGCTTATTTTATTTAAAAAAAAAAATTGAGAAAGCTCAAAGTCACAGTAACTCAGCGTGCGATGTAAAGCGCTATGCTTGTAATTTCTATGCGGGATAGAATCCGTAATATATCTAGAACAAAAGTAAATGACATACATGGCCCGGCGGATCAGTAAGTTGAAGTGGCAATCAGCCGGCTATATAGCTCGAAGAATCGGCAACCGATGGGGAGGAAAGTTTCTCGAGTGGCAGCCGTTGCTGTTATTCACGAGGGGATCCAATCGTGAATACAGGGTCGTACATATACATACGTCTTTATACATGTCATCTTCGAGCAGGCTTCATACTACCCATAATTAAGTTAAACGGATTAAAGAACCATATTTTTATAGAATAAGGGTGACAAATGAGCACACAGTCTACCTTATAAGTACTTGTAAGTAAATTTTGTGACCAATAGACAACGACGTATATTCTGGATTAAGAATCAAAATTCAGATGCGTTGTCACCCCTGAGAACTAAGATGAAATGCCTCGTTTTCAGTAAATAGAGTCTCCAGTTCTGTACACTCGCCATACGAAATACAACAGCATTAAGTTGCTGTTTTACGCAGGTATTCTGTGAGAGCGTGGTCTTGCCCCGGTCGAGCCGACCCATAATGTAACTGCAGCGTGGCTCTACCACGTAAAGATCGACGAACCGACTGCAGATGAGTAAGAAAGAATTTCGAGTGGCAGTCTCGTACCTGTAACAAAGTGCAGGAAGTCTGCATACATCTACTTCCTGCGCGATCCTGAGTTATCTGAGGACCGCACTTTGTAGAAAGTTTGGGGGAGATCCTATGTTCAGCAGTGGACTTGTGATGGGCTTATACTATTATTATGCGTAATTACAATAGATAACTTGTTGGTTTCAGCAATGGGGTGAACGTTGAAGGCGCTACCCACAAGCAAGTGGTTGACCTGATCAAGTCCGGTGGTGACTGCCTCACTCTAACGGTTATTTCTGTCACGCAGAAGGTAAGTTATACAGTGAACATTATTACTTATCATTGTGTGCTGATTTTATGATGATGCAAAAACTTCTTCACCGAATTAATATCTTTCTATGTTTTCCGTCTTTTTTTCTTTTCTGTTTAAGACAGTGAGCTTACAAGAAAATCTATGCTACTTGCCACTAGACCGAAAGACTAGTCTCATCAAGACTAATCTGCGTAAGATAGTATTAGGTCCGCACGGTGCTCAGCCCACGTCTCGCCCCGCACCGCACCGTATGTTTGCCCTCTCTAGACGCCTTCGTTGACCGACTGTTAGTAGTAGCACAGTATCTTCTTCACCTTGTAGACACCCTCTTACACGCGCACACACATACACACACACACACACACACGCACACGCACACACACGCACACGCACACATCCACGCACACGTACACTAGCACCATATACAAAAGAGGTACATTTTACATATATACATATATTTTTTTTATTTCAATTTTACATTTTGTTTTATACCACATCTGTAATATAAAGAACAAAGTTTTGTAAATTTTCCATAATTTAAATAAATAATTTATGTTTATTATGTCTGGGGAGTGGCGCCATATGCTGAAATACAGGTTTTGGCCTAGTTCGGCAATGGATGCTATTTTTCATGTTATAAGACGAAATATTCCTATGTAGTTTATAAATAGACATATTGTTAACTGATATATATATAGAAAATAAAGATTAAAGTTAAAGATTAAAGTATAATAAACATACAGTAGGACGACGCCTTTGATCTCGTGGTAAATGCCGACAACGTCTAGACAGCGTATGGAGGTTAAGGTTGTCACAAATTTACAACTTTTACTAATTTAATTATTTATTTTAGATCTACATCGTCATCAACAGTATGATTACTAATATACAAAATAAGTAACAATTTGTTCTTAGATTTTTCCTGAAAGTACTTAAAACGTTAATTGCACGCCTCACAACGTGAGGGAGTGCTCTATTCTCGATATGTGGCCATACCTCAATTTCGCCACATAAAATCGTTCTTATACTCTTAACTAGACTCAAATCCATATTATTATTAACGTTGCAATAACTATAGACATTGAATTATTAGTTTATTTTATAATTGAATGATTCTTTAGGCTTTCGAAAGTTCTTCCAACTAAATCAGGTCTTCCAATAACTTCCATCCATAATTTGCATCTAAAATTTTTAAATACAATACTTATTAATAAATTTTCATAATTATCACCCCCAGAAACCTTAAAATTGACATCCATATTGTATTATTAAAAAAAATCCACCATCTTGGATATGAAAATTGATGCCGTTTTAGTGCTTGGCACCCCAAGAAACCTCAAAATTGACATCCATAACATTAAAAAAATTATGTCCACCCTCTTGGATTTAAAAATGAATTCTATTTTGGTAATCAGAATCACAAGAAACCTCGAAATTGATACCCATATCATATTATTAAAAAAATGTCCGCCATCTTGGATACAAACATGGATGCCATTTTCGTAATCATCACCCCAATAAACCTTAAAATTGACATCCATATCAAACATATATTAAAAAATGACTGCCATCTTGGATTTAAAAATAAATGCTATTTTCGTAACTAGCACCCTGACAAACCTAAAACTTGACCCCTAAATGTTAATATTTTATAAAAAAAACTTGAAAAACCGAATACTAGGCACTATAGTATGGTCTAAAACCTTAGCCTGTCCGAACACACGATTTAGATGAAGAAAAAGAGCAAATTTCGAAACAGTAATGCCCAGCGACTAGTACCTATTTTTTACGTTCGCCATTTTTTTTTACGTTGGCAATTTGGCATGACATGATAAAATATACATAATGTAAAAAATAATAACAATATTTATTTACCTTTCTTCCGTGTGCGGGATTTGGTGAAATCGCAGATCTTTATTTATGCGAGATGACGACTTGCAATCTCTCACAGCACACAAAAATTATAAAAGCAAACGCGTGTTAACCCTGGAAGTCATGTCCCGAGATACTAATACGATTGGCATAAGCAGCTCGGGCTCGTCCTTCCTGCGTCTCACCCCTCATACCCCGCATGATTGCCCTGTGTAGACTTCTTCGTCGGACGACTGTATGGATTTATAGACTGTGGTAGTAGTTAGACTGTGGCAGCGTCAACTGTTCGAAACTTCGTGTACTACAGATTACGTGATAGAGTCATGCTGCAGCTATATTAATAATATAGTTGTAGCACGAATGGGTCGGCTCGACCGGGGAAGAACCACGATCTTACAGAATACCAACGTAAAATAGCAGCTTAAAGCTGCTGTGTTGCGCATGGTGAGTGTAGAGAACCGGAGACCTTTTTTACTGAAAACGAGGCATTCCATATTAGTCCTTACGGGTGACAACGCATCTGCATTTTGAGGATAGATGTCGATGTCTATGGGTCACAGCAACCACTTACCATCAGATGGACTGTGTGCTCGTTTGTCACCCTATCCTATATAAAAAAAACTACGCCTCATGATGGCAAATCCTACGTGAGAGGCACATGCTCAGTAGTCGAGTCGAGTAGATATCCTCGAGCGAAGAAGTTTTTTTATAGGATAAGGGTGACAAACGAGCCCACAGTCCATCTGATAGTAAGTGGTTGCTGTGGCCCATAGACATCTACATCTATCTTCGATTAAGAATCAAAATGCAGATGCGTTGTCACCCGTGAGAACTAAGAGGGAATGCCCCGTTTCCAGTAAAAATGGTCTTCCGGTTCTCTACACTCACCATATGAAACACAGCAGCGTTAAGCTGCTATTTGCTGGGTTGGCAAATACAGTTTTTTATTATTTTAAGTTGTTATCAAAAAGATATCTGCCCATCTTCCGTTTCATTTCCCCCTATCGCCTCTTATGATTCCCACAGGATGATATATTATAGAGGTTTTACTTCGCCACTACACAGCAAAGTAAACAACTTCTGCAGAACTAGTTTTTGTTATAGGATAGGCTGACAAACGAGCACACAGTCCACCTGATGGTAAGTGGTTGTTGTGACCCATAGAAATCTACATTTATCCTCAAAAAAGAATCAAAAATCAGATGCGTTGTCACCCGTGAGGACTATGATGGAATGTCTTGTTTCACGAAAAAGGGTCTCCGGTTATCTACACTCACCATACGAAACACAGCAGTGTTAAGCTGCTATTTTACGCTGGTATTCTGTGAGAGTGTGGTCCTTCCCGGTCGAGCTGACCCATTCGTTCTACAACCATAATATAGCTGCAGCATGGCTCTACCACGTATAAAACGCAAATACGCAAATACGATGTCATTTTAGGGCATTATAAACTATCTGAATCTTATTCTTGTATATATTGAAATTCACTTCTTCTTTTTTCTGCCCTTCTTATCCCAAGTTGATTGGAATCGGCATAGCATATCATACTATTCCATTATTCTCTTTTATCCGTAATCTCTTCACTCACTTCTTTCTTACGCATATAACTATTAATACAGTCTTTTCTTTGGCCTCCCTCTACTCATATACGAGAGCGGCACTGAAAATTTCGGGAATCAAGGAAGTGACACAACATTACTATTTAAAAATGTATTTATTGCTTTTCGAAGTATTCTCCGCGAAATTTGACACATTTTTCCATACGATGGAACCAATCATTGAAGCAACCATTCCATTCGGAAGTTGGGGTCTCCAAAATGGCCGTTTTGTAGGCGTCCACAGCTTCTTCAGGTGATGAAAATCTCTGTCCACGCAATTTATTCTTTATTTTAGGGAAAGTATAGAAATCATTAGGGCTTAGGTCGGGGCTGTACGGCGGATGGTCTAATAATTCTATGTTTTCTTGCTCTAACAACTCTTTTGTTCTGTTTGCGGTGTGAGAACTCGCATTGTCGTGATGGAGGATGATGCGGCGGTTGCAGTTCTCTTTACGGAGTTCAGAAACGACCTGTGGCAAATAAATGCTAGCATACCATTCTGCATTAACCGTTCTTTGTCCCTCAAGAGGAATAGTCGTAACATGGCCGGTTTTGGAGACAAACGTGGCCACCATTTTTTTTGAAACACTTCGTGAACGAACAATTTTTGTTGGCTTTAACTCAGTTTCGAACACCCAAACTCGTGACTGGTTTTTTGTTTCGGGTTCGTACGCGTATATCCAGGATTCGTCACCTGATACGATGTTGTATACAGCATGTGAGGATCCTGCGTGGAATCTTTCGAGAGTTCTGACGCACCAAGTAACGCGAGCCGCGTTTTGCTCTTCACAGAGCGAATGCGGTATCCATCGGGAAAACAACTTTTTTACACCTAATTGTTCATGCAAGATTATTTGTATTTGACTCATGTCAATGTCTAAAGTTGCCTGAATTTCGGTATGTCACATGTCGATCTTCCTCAATCAGCTTACGCACAGCATTAACGTTTTCTTGGGTGACTGCAGTTTTTGGACGACCTTGACGGGGATCAGCACTGAGCTTGACACGTCCACGTTGAAATTCAGTAAACCAGCGAGAAATTGTGGTTTTGGATGGGGCTTCATCACCAAATGCAGAAATCATCCGGTCAACACACTGTTTTTGTGTTAAACCACTTCGAAAGTCATAATAAATCATCGCTCTTGAATTTTCTCGTGTCAATTCCATTTTCTCAACGACTAAACAAGTTTGACAAAACCTTGTGACAAGACCGAGAATCTTTTTTGAAATAAATAAATGGTATTCGATTTTAAAAAACCAAGGACTTTTCAATTAAAAAGATTTTAATATGACAGGAACAGTGGAAATATTCCATTCCCGATACTTTTAGTGCAGCCTATGTATCCATTTACTTTTATAGCTAACATTCTTAATTACACGATTTACTTCCCTTCGCATAAACCCATAACCACGCTATCTCTTCTCAACTTTTTCGTGACTAAGGTCACTTTTAAACTATAAATATATGGGAATATTATACGATGATAATACAGAAAATTAGGGGAATTTAGGTTGACTCTTGCGTATGCAATGAGTATAGTTTACCACGTGAGTGTATTTTACCACGTTTTTATTGAGTCATTTTCTTGTTTGCCTGTCTGTCTGTCTGTCGTTAAGGGTGGAATCTTGCAACTCAAATTTCGAGCACTTTCCGATTAGCTGGAGACTTGAAATTATGAACATAGCTCAGAATCGCATTACAATGAAAATAAAAAAAACCGTGGTATATTAAAATTTTTAGTACAAAAATGAAAAATCTGTCGTTATCAGTACAATAACATTTTTATAATTATAGTTAAAGCATTCACAAAACGGGTCTTTATAAATATATTCTATTAAATATTACAAAACGAAATCTCTTATCATTGCCAGTTGGAAGACCTATTACAAAACCCTACCCACGCCAGCACTAAGCGACTTTTTTTGTATTCAAAGACACAAATGATTTTGGATCTTTGACAACAGTTTGTTGTGCAATGCAAAGAAGCGGAATTCAAATTGAGCAGTAGAACTGCTACTGACAAATAAATTACGTGCTGAAAATCTCATGATGGTCAATCTAGCTCAAAGCTTAGTTCAGTTTACAATAAAAAATTCGGTCTTGTTAATTTTTATATAAGTACGGTTGACAGACGAGAACATAGCTGACAAGTGATTGCTTGTGTTTCGTATGGTGAGTGTAGAGAACCGTTTTTATTGGAAACGAGGCATTGCATCTTAGTCCTTATGGGTGACAACGCATCTGCATTTTGATTCGTAATCGAAGATAAATGTAGATGTCTATGGGCAGCAGCAACCACTTACCTTCAGGTGGACTTATTTGTGTTTGTGTGCTCGTTTGTCATCCTTATCATATTAAAAAAAATATAAATCATGAACAACATTATGTATCGTTTGGTGCTTACCTCCGTACCCAGGAGGCGGAACGCCTGGAGCCATGCGACGATTCAGCCCCCGTGGGTGTAATCGGAGGGGCGGCCAACTCTCGGGCGACGGTGTACCAGCGCTACGACTACACGGACAAGCGCTCGCTGCCCGTGTCCATACCGGACTACCGCGTGCTGGTGGAGCGCAGCACGGGCCGCTCGTACGTCGTGTTCAACGTGCACATGGCCGGGAGGCACCTCTGTAGCAGGCGCTACAGGGAGTTCGCTGCACTGCATCAGCAGTTGAGGAAAGAGTTCTTGGGTAAGAATAATATTAATGTCCTCCAAACCGAGTTTCGGTCAAGGCAACTAGTCTGAACGGAGAGCAGCCTTCTGCGCAGGACAATTATAGTGCCAGAGTGTATGTGCAAGCGCAAAATCACTCAATTCCGTCACTCTAATAGCCCGATGGGTCGGTATACCGACACGACCGGATAGATATAAGGCGCAGGATCAACGGCTTTACGTGCTGTCCAAAGCACGGGCTGAAACACCGCCAGCTTTCTGAATCTAGCCTTCTAATGAGAAATTCTTGTCAGTAAAACTTAATAACTGATTTTACCTTCTTTTTTTCTCTGTTTATTAAAAAAATGTTACCCCCACACTAGGATTTTCTCCTGTGTCGTGGAGGCAGTTTATAAACATAAATTGCTCGAGGACAAACATCCAAACCCAGAACAATTATTTGTAGGTCATTCATACAAATACTTGTTCCGTGCGGGATTCGAACCCGCGGCCCCCAGTGCAGCAACTTATTGCTAAGCCACTGCGCCACGGAGCCGTCTAAGGTTGAACCTGACTAGGGTTTGAACTCGGTATCTCATCAGCAACCACGTTTACGACCTACCAACCAACTAGTCTCAGACTAGACAGACCAACGGTTGTCGTTCGTCGTTCTTAAACGCTCCACCTGAACTTCAGTTGGTAAAATAATGAAAGAAACACGTGTTAATACTATAGCTACAAGTATATAATAGTTGCAGCACTAATGTGTGCTACCGTGTAAAAAACACTTAGCTAATAATGCTGCTGTCTTTTGTATGGTAAGGTGTAGAGAACGCATACCCTTTTTACTGAAAACGAGGCATTCTATCTTAGTCCTCAGGGGTGACAACGCATCTGCGTTTTGGTCTTAATCGAGGATAGATGAATGTCTACGTGTCACAGCGTCCACTTATCATCAGATGGATTGTGGGCTCGTTTTTTACGTTTATCCTATAAAACATTTTGGAGAATGGATCACTATGACAGAGGGAAACTGAAACAGGAGATCCGCAGCAGCATTTTCTTGATAACAACTCTTAATTATAAAAAACCGGTTGCCAACCTGTCTGCCAAGCATGGTGTCTATGGTAAAATCCCCCTAAGAGGAAATATTTGGGAGAGGTTGATGTCTATGTCCATCAGTGAAACTTTATAGACTGTAATTCAAACCATTTATTTATTATAAATTTTTAATTTCTCTCTCAATACCTTATCTCTCATTTTCAGTTATCAAATCAATATTCTAACTTGAATCGTTCCTTTATTATTTCAGGCTTTAACTTCCCCAAGCTGCCCGGCAAGTGGCCTTTCACACTGAGCGAGCAACAGCTGGACGCGAGAAGACGAGGTTTAGAGCAGTATTTAGAGAAGGCAAGTAAACCTTACCATGGGACTTCATCATCAGTATCAACCTTTTTATGTTCACTCCTGCATGGCTAGCATGGATTTGGGAGAAAATTTATCCCTCGATTATATCCACTGACAAGAGATAAAATTATCTTGTCCTTATGCCAAAGCAAGGCAACGGTGAGAAGTATATCCCCGTTTGACATAACGAGTAGACATATATCCTCCGTCCCCATGTAGCCAAATGAAAGATAAAATATTATATTTTTTTGACAATTGAAAGGTACAATTTTATCCTAGTTCATTGGATTAAGTTTTTAAGGGTTTAAGTTTATATTCTATATAAAATAACAAAAATCTATCTATCTCCCTTTATATCTACTGTGGATATTATATCCACCGGTATGCCCATGCTCGAAGGGTGGATTTTAATTACCTATTGCTTTCAAAATCGGTATCTGAAGGTCCGTATTGCCTCAGATCACGTATACACTGTTAAAATTGAAAAATTGCCCGCCATTTTGAACATTCTTTATAGCCTATGGCACCCGCATGAAAGACGAATTTAACGACACCTTATAATATCAAAGATTCCCAAAGTGGTCGAAATCGGTTTCATAAACGAAATTTGATTTTGGGGGGTCGACGAGGTCTAAAAATAGACCCCTATTAATCAATTAACACAACTTCTTACTTTTTTATGTTTACTTTGAGATTTTAATGATTTTTTTCCAAAAATAATTACCTACAGTAAAATCCGTTTATTATGACTCCGCTTATATTGACCAACCGTTTATTATGACGTAACTACACAGCGAAGTTTGGTTTTCATATAAAATTCTTTATAATAAAGTCGGATATAATGACTTGGCTTATAGTGACATGTCGCTTATTGTGACTCATTTTTACTAAATTGTGTCCCGTTATACTGACCGACTTGATTCCTAACACCTTCGGCAGTGTTCAGGAGAGTCAATTGATACCCGACGACGTTCGGCGCGTGCATGGCTTTTTTGTTTTTAGTGTCAGTGGGGAGAGCTTCCCAGGGACACATTGTGTCTGACTCAGAATCGGCATAAGTGCATTCGGCAATATTAGCTAGTGCGGCCTGATATTCTAGAACTAACTGTTGCTACGCGAAACGATAGTGACCTTTGATCCGTAAACTCCGTGTGCGTTTTGTGCGTTAACCTTATACCCAGCGATAGTTAGTGGCTTCTCTAAGTTAGTCATCGTGACGAACGAGGAAAGTGACTGTGCACAACGCCTCGGAAGGCCCCCTCAAGTTGGAGCGGTGTCGACGCTCGGGCTGCTGCTGACGGCCAAGGTCTAGGTTCAATCACCATCAGTCACACCCAGATACACATCACATCACCTTATTTCCCTTGCACTACACAAACACATGCGACCAGACCGACTCCGGAGGGACCAGGCGCCTTGGATATAGGTAAGTAAGTTCCGTCTAATTCCTCCCGGTCGACTGGCCGTAGTATATAACGCTCCCCCATGTATTTTAGTGTAATTAGAGAAATTCCACGTGGCCACATTGAGGCCCGACCTACGTCTGCTCGGGAAATCTTCTACTCATGGGCCCCGGAGGATTTGACCCTTTAAGGGAGCAGCCGTAGGCCGTAACATGGGTAATTGATTGTTGAAGGTCACGGCATTGTTTGTTAGTGATTTGTGAAAAAAATGAAATCTCAACGTCAGTACACGTGCAGTTTAGAAAATGGAGAATCCAACTCATCTCTCGCAAGGGAATTTGGGGTTGGTCACTCGACTATCTCAATAATTTTTAAAAACAAGAATCTAATATTAAGAATTTAGTTACTTTAATTAAAGATTTTTCTCTATTAAAATAAATACATACTAACAAAAACTGGAGATTGTTTATTTTCTACAAAATGCTTTATATGACGTCCGCTTAGTATGACGTGTTTGTTATTTCCCTTCGATGTCATTATAAACGGATTCCACTGTACTTAAATATTTTTACGTAATTTGTATTAATAATTATTAACTACACTTAATATTTACTGAATTTTATGTCTATTTATTTTGTTAAATTTTGATGAGAAAATGATGTCAAGTTTACTCATTTACCGCAAAGATTTTTGTATCAATATAGGAAATAACTAGAGATAGGATATTTAAAGTACATAATTTGACCTTTAAAAATTCTATCTCTGGGGGTCCGAGGTATCCAGTTCATTTTGGAAAAGAGGTTTCTTGATCAAAATAGTTTGGGAATAGAACTATATATGAAATTGTTTAGGTGATAGAACTTGCTAACGAAATAGATTTACATATACAATGTTATTTTGCAATAACCAGCTAAATTTGCCACGAAGGTTCAGAATAAGTAATATAGGCATTACTTATTTTGAACCTTTAGAATAGGCAGAATTATAAAAAAAACACACATTCGGTCCTTTTTATTTTTTAAATTCAAAATGCGCGGCAATGCATTATTTTAACTGATTGTCATTCATAAATATCTAACGTCTACTATTTTACTACGTACGCACACATTCATAAGGGTCGATCGGTCGGAAAAACGCTGTGAATTGAGCGCGCGTACGCGTAGTTGTTGCCCATAAATCACATTCAATTTGGGATAGTTTCAATTCAAGCCTTATTTGCTCGTATTTTCTAAAACTGCATTAACGGTATATTATTATTTATAAATTTGAACTTAAGTTTTTGGCTATTTGAAAATATATATATATATACATTCTCGAAAAACATTATCTTCCTTCTGAGACAGTCGTTAGCTATACAGGGTATTTTTGAAACGCCTTGAAATTTTTGAAATGCTTTGAAATACCTTTGATGATGGGTGAAATATAAAATCGATCCTGATGAAAAAAAAAAACATCTTTTCACATCATTTTATTAGCTTTATTCATTCTCTATCATGTTAGTACAGCTAAATAAAACGATAATTTCATAAAAAAAATCATGAAAATACTTAAACATAAAACCAGCAGCGGAATTACTGAATTACAGTCAGCTGACTAGGGGTCAATGTACGCGAAAACGCCGAATTCGCGCGGCCCGCAGCTATTTTGCCACTGTGCTTGTCCACGTAGCTACTTTAATTCGAATTCACAGGTTAAATAACCCAAATAACAGGTTCGATTCCCCGCTAATGAAAAAAATACTTAAATAAAATGTATCCAAGGTTAGAGTCATGCGTTTTTATACATCGTGTAGGTATGTTTATTATTCGATGTATTCAGTTATGTACCTATTCAGATCATTTCAGTACTAATTTACTTAAAATAATTAGGTATGAAACACCTTACCGCTCTAAATCCTCCGTTGTGACGTGCTCAATGAAACCAGGCACACGTTGTTGCTGGTCTAATAACCAACGGCAGAAAACTCTCCGGCGGTCGTGATCGCCGGGAACTAAAGCTTGCACTTTGTACACTTTGTATGGGCGCATTCGGTTACACTTTAACACTTTGTGAACTGTACAGTATGACACACGTGTGCCATATATATATACTTCGTGTACCTAGGTTCGGATTCCGGCGAACGACATCTAAAATGCGCTCCTCTGAGTGAACAGCCACTTGACTTCCACCTCCTGCCGCTACCAGAGCAATGTGCCGATTTTCCAACACTCGCTGAAATGCTGCTGTTATCAGACGAGAGTCAGCTGCATGTCGAGCGGTCGGGAATTTCTCTCGGTAAATTCGCAATGCATGCGAAGCATTCCCGCGAGCTTCTCCAAGGCACATTAACATGTTGCCGTATTCACGAGCACTATAAACGTACGCGTTAGGCATTATAAAAACAAAACAAGAAACTTAACTCGTAACAACAAGAATAATATCATTAAGTAATAAATAACAAGTAATAACGACAATAATTTAATAAACAAAACAATTGAACTGTCTCTTTTGATAGTCAACACGTAACTGTCTCAAAAACTAAAATTATTAATCAAACACGCTAAAACAAATGCGCACAATGTAAAGTCCTTGAAGCACTGGAACCTTCCACACACCGTTAAAGCGTTATGTATGTTAAGACATCGTCAACGTTTATTATTTATAAGTTTTATCCCTACGACTAGTCTTCATACGGAATTTAAAAGTTATGGTTGTAACTTTTAATACAATTACATAATCAATTGTATCCTGATGCAACAAGCAGTACTTTACTACAAAAAATTATTGAAATTAATAAACGTACCTAATTGGGTACTCAGTACTCACACAATTATAAACACTATTTCATCGTTATCTTTGATTTTGTATAAGAAAATAGAAATGAAAAATGAAACTAAAAAATGAAACTTCGTAACACCAATTTGATCGATAAATCGCTCTGTGTCCAGGTTGAAGGCCAGCGTTTTTACGTGACGGGACCCATAAGAGATCGGCGCCCGCGAGGATATGAACCCTATTGTCAGCTGATGTTATTTTTAAGTTTTTTTTTTTAACTATTTTCATGATTTTTTTTATGAAATTATCGTTTCATTTAGCTGTACTAACATGATGGAGCGTGAATAAAGTTAATAAAACGTTGTGAAAAGATGATTTTTTTTTCTCGGGATCAAATTTATTTGTGACCCATGTGTTAAGGTGTAGTACCTACTATCATCTGTCTTCGTTTTCGGGAGCGTTTCACAAACACCCGGTATATTAACTGTGATCAGCCAACCGCAGAACGGGTCTTCAAACAATCGGTACTACTGATTCTTAGAGCTTGTAGAATCGGATTCGGTCCCTAATTTTTATTCCCGGTCATAAAATAGGTTCGGTACCGGATTTGCTGATTCTACTCGTTTTTAGTGTAATTTTTAGGTTGTTAGTTTTCTTAATTTATTTACTCATTATTCTTGTTAAACTGTTTGTCAGTCGGTTAGTGTGTGCTTAAAAATGTTTTAAATACTTGCATTTAAATTTAAAATGAAATAAATTTAAATATTTGCATTTAAATTTCAAATAAAATAAATAAAAAGTCATCAAATATGTATTATAATAAAAAAAATTCAGTGTTTGATTTATTTATTTTTAATTTTATTGATATAAAATGTAGCTAATATAACATAAACAAACTTTAACTTACAATTTTAATACATTATACTCTTTATTGTATATTAAGAAAAGATAAAAATATCGAAAACGTTTTATTGCTATATAACAATTTGTTGCATATTATAATCCAGAAGAAGAATTAAATAAAAAAAATAAGAGATAGAATAACGGGTAGGTTGCATTTTAATTATAATCGTCTATATAAGAAAAAAAAAAGGAAAAACAAGGTGTGGATGCTTTCATTTTCGAGTGTATGTCGTATCGATGGCCATTTTTCTTTAAAGTGGGTATTGCTAGTACCGGTTTGGAGTAGAGTTTTTTTTTTAATAGCATAGGGTGACAAACGAGCACACAGTCCACCTGATGGTAAGTGGTTGCTGTGATCCATAGACATCCACATTTATTCTCAATAAAGAATCAAAATATAGCTGTGTTGCCACCCGTGAGGATTAAGATGGAATGCCTCTTTTCCAGTAAAAAGGGTCTCCGGTTCTCTATACTCACCATACAAAACACAGCAGCGTTAAGCTGTTATTTTACGCTGGTATTCTGTGAGAGCGTGGTTCTTTTCCGGTTCAGCCGATCCATTCGTGCTATAACTACACTACTAATATAGCTGCAGCATGGCTCTAACACGTAAATGTAAAGACCACTGATGGCTTTATCACGTAAAAGAAAAGTAAGGAGTGTGTGTTGTGGGCAGGTGTGCGCGGTGCGCGTGATCGCGGAGAGCGAGGCGGTGCAGGAGTTCCTGACGCAGGCGGAGGCGGGCGCGGGCGCGGGCGCGGGCGCGGAGGCGGGCGCCGTGGAGCTGAAGGTGCTGGCGCCGGGCGGCCGCGTGGCCGCGCTGCACGTGGCGCGCCACGCGCCCGCCGACGCCGTGTACCGCGCGCTCTGCGACAAGCTGCCGCTCGCGCACGAACTGCGCCCCTACTTCTACCTCTTCGAGATCGTCGAGTACAACTTCGGTCAGTCGCTCACACATTTCGCCATTTTATTCTATACGACCTGACACCCGCGACCTCGTCCGCGTTGTTTAATATATTAATTATTCCGAATTTGCGAAGGAAAGAACATCAAAAAGATCGCATGCAAAAATATATGTGAAAAACCCCGTATAAAAATCGTTGTTCGTTAAAACTTTAATAAATTTATATTAAATGAAGATATAGCAATATTTTTTTTAGATAAAAACAAATGTCTAATAAATAAAACTTAAAAAACCAAATTAAAATCTATCCAATAGTTTTTCCATGAAGTGCGCACAACTGCAAACCTGTATCATTTTATTTATATAGATAGGGAACCTTACACTTTTTAACAATCAATTGTTTAAAAATGTTAAAAAAAAAGCTATTAATCCACGTAATAAAATAAAATAACGTGTCTGACAAACACCTCTCAGTATCACAACCCCGAAATGAAAATACCCCGTATAAAAACGATACGCATATTGTATTGTCAACAATAGTGTATCTTTATTAATATAGTGGTATTGAAAGTAAAAGGTATTAGGATTAGTGGTTACGAAAATACTGCACGCAATTTAAAAAGGACGCGGGACGATTTTCATTTTGTTTTATTACACAGATTCTTAATCGCATTCTAAATCGCAATCGCTTTTCCATGTATTTTACATCCAGCTTAAACGCTTGATGATTATACCATCAATCAAAAGTTATTTCCAAAATGTCTGTACTCGCCTCTTGCTGTACCCACAACACGAAATGTGTTAGTATTCTTTTTATTCACCTCCACATAATTTGATCACTTACAAACGTTTAACGATCAACTTTTAGTCTTAATCGAATTTCTAGACAGAAAAGAACTTTTTAAATACAGTTGCTCAAAAAGTGGCGTATTGCCGGGACATATAGCGTTCGGGATGTGGGCTATTACATACTCGCGCTTTTTCTTTACCTTTTCAGAACTCGTGCGTTTTCTTTCCCAACTGTCAAAATAATGTCTATTAAAAAGAAAAAACCAACCGAAGTTTTTACTAAAAAAAACCAACCGAAGTTTTTACTAAAAAAAATTCATAGAAGTTTTTATGATTCATGCAAATATTTCTGAAAAGAAGCTACTAATTTATTTCAATATCAGATTTAATGATTTGATTCAATGAGTTAGGTTAGGTTTCATTTCATTTCTTCTCATTAAGGCGCAGGTTGAGCAAAATGTCGCGCTAATCGTTATTTGTGGGTTTTTAGAAGCTATCTACTTTTTATTTAAAAGATATATCAACAAATAAAAAACACATTATATTTCTACATAATCTTGATTCCATAAAAGCTATATCCAATTTTTTTTAAAACGAATAAATATTAATATAATCTCCTTACAACGAAACCACATAAATGTGAAATTATTATTGATAACATGGATCTCCTCGTAAAGTAAGTATTATTTTATTTTGCGATTTACACCAATGGATAGGCAATTTATTAATAAACATTTCTATAGTAAATTTTTTTTCAAAAGACCAAAATTTGATTTTATTAAGAAATTATTTTAAAATCTGGGCATATTCACTGCTCACGGGCTTGCTAGAGTCAGTGAGCCCTGAGCTCTTCGACGCGAAGCCCGTGTCGTTAGAGCGTCGACCAGCGCCGCATACACTCACGTAATATCAGTCGATAAATAATATTACTTATTAGGTTATTTATAGGTAGTATTATTTGTTTGTTTTGGGTATAATTTTTCGTATTAGTTATACATATATTTGTTGTGTTTTTTACTGCGCGATGAAGCTTTTTGCGTGTATTTTCTTTGAAGTAAATGCAAATAAAAAAATGAAGCACCATTGGCATGTAAGGTTCGAATCCATAATTAAAATTTCGATAAATATTATAATTTACACTATAAAAGGCTAATTCAATATTATCACCCAACCACAATATCTTATTACGTACAGTACTGCCTCGTTGGTCTAGTGGTTGTAGTAGTGCGACTGCTGATCATTAGGTCCCGGGTTCGAATCCTGGGTCGGGCCCTGTCAGTTATGAGTTTTTCATTTATGTTCTAAGTTATAATTAGTACTTATTACTAAGTTATAGTTTTTTGCTAAAATATAGTATATTATTTATTGCTTGTTTTTTGTTCTTTTTCAAAAAATAATTGAGTACATAAGGTGTTCTATACTTATAATTCGGTAAAAAGTATCTAAGTAGGTACTAATATACCTACTTTTTACTACTAAAAATTTTTAAAACTAAATTTAACTAAAAAGACTAAACTGACCATTTATTTTTTAACTCAAAACAGGACATGGGTTTATTTATACTCTAAAAACTATAACTTTATACAATTAGTGTTCACTGTAAAATTATATTCGGTATAGACGGTAATTATTAAATGCAACATATTTTTCTTAATTATTAATTACATTTGTCAGTGGATTAAATTTTCTTTAATAAAGTTGGTGATGATTTTAAATAAAAATAAAATTCTGCTCAAGTTTTTTTATTGTTATCTTTGTTAACAACATCGCCTTTAGAACTCTGGAACCGTAAGTGTTTCTTTCAGACGTCCACAATTTATTCAAAATAAAAAAAATACTCTTTCTACCGGAGCATTCGTAGCAGGTAGACATAAAATATATTCGATTAAAAAAAATTATGTTGAAGATTGTTGACTTTGAATACTTCCATCCAACGAGTTACGGGACAATTTTGTGTCCCGGAGCTTTGTTTGGGGACAATGGGACAGGTGACCGAGAAAAGGGACAGTCCCGTTCAAAACGGGACGTGTGGTCACTTTAGCTATAACCCGGCGACGGCTACGTGGGGCAGTGGCTTAGCAATTAGTTGTTGCGCTGGGGGCCGCGGGTTCGAATCCCGCACGGAACAAGTATTTGTATGGCTTACAAATAATTGTTCCGGGTCTGGATGTTTGTCCTTGTGCAATTTATGTTTGTAAACTGCCTCCACGACACAGGAGAAAATCCTAGTGTGGGGGTAACGTTTTTTTACAATTGAAATTGAAAGATTGAACCCTTATACTTCTTGTTGATTTTTGTATTAGTACTCGTAGTTAGGTATATTACTTTTCAATACGTGACACGTAAAAATTAACAATAATCAAAAACACATCTACGAAACATCCTATTTATTTATTTATTCTTTCTTGCACCAAATATTTGTACAAAAGGCGAGCTATATATTTATTTACCTATAGTGAATAGGTATCTTTTAAACTCACAATTTTCAATGCTTCATTTTTAATATATAATTAATTATAAAATTTCATAATTAGATAATATATGAAAATACATAATTCTAATATAATGCAACTAATATACCGAATAAAAAAATTAAAATACATTTATCGTTGTACGCTGTGTGTGTATTTCCATAAATTAGTTCATTGATGTTGAAAAAATAATACTACGTTCATACCTACAATAGGTGGTGGCGTCGTACATATTTCAAATAAGCAATATATTGAGGCGAGCGACGTGCCGCCGGCAAAATGCTCAAGGTCGTTCGCATGGAGTAGCCCCTTAAATTTAATTTTCATTTCATATCAATAAAAAATTCTATTGAAGACTTGGCTGTATAGGCATAGTTCCCTTTGCCTACCCAGAATAGGTGAAGAAAACAAAAAAAATCTCTGCTTATATTCTTTTACGGATGGCGCCATTTTCCAAAAATGTTCTTTATTAAATTGCTTCGTTTTTTCGCAACCGTATTAAAAATAGTTAACTTTAAATTAAATAAATAACTCTTTGCAATGACAGGCTTTCCGCACTCGTAATGAAATATACTATTCCACAAAGTAACAAAATAGTTCGAAGTTAACAATCGTATATATTTTTACCAAATATGTCCAATACTCCCTACTCATGGCGTCAACGTCTGTGTAGTAACGACTAACGGGTTACTTATTGTGTTAATAGCTATATTATAATTATATAAATATATTATAATTTAATAGATATATTATTGGTTTATTACAAAGTTTAAATCTATTTATCTATTAAAATGTATTCGCATATGGAAGTCAAAATGTATCTGTCTTATCTAAATTATGCATCTTTCCTAAAATATTTGGAAGAATTGTTCACAATCAGTTATTCCGCAATCATGTTTTTTTTTGTTAAAGACAAAGCTAGACTGTGTCCAATCTATTAGTTTTTAATGATTACACTCCTTGTGTCACACCAGGGGGGATTGACGTAAACCTATTAATTGTAAACGCGTCGGATGTTTTACTATACGAACAAAACCATGTGTGGATTATCTTGTATTTCAACTTCTTGAGGGGCAACAGGTCTATACTATCAAAAGCTTTACTAAAACCTGTCAATAAAGTGTTGAATTGTGCTCCAGATTTTATTTGTAAGGAGGTGTAATCAATAAAATATAATAGATTGGACACTTGTCTTTTGTCTAAAAAATCCGTTTTGTTCCGGATTCCTGAGTAAATAAGACTGTATTGCGGCATATAACCTGACGTTAAACAATTCCTTCAAATATTTTGGCAAAGATGCACAATTTAGATAAGTTAAAAGGACGGGACGCTATCCGTGGACTTCTGCAACATCAGGGAACTTCACTCGAACCTTAACGCCGTCCACTACCATCTAGAGACGGCGAAGCCGGCCTTGCTCTTTTTGACCGAGACGCAGGTGTCCTCTCCGGCTGATACTTCGCACTTGTTTACCCGGGGTACAAATTAGAACATTTCTTTGTGCCCCGGGCTGGAGTTTGCGTATACGTCAGAGAGGATATCTGTTCTCGACTCCTCGGCAGTCTTGAAGGTACGGACCTGTCTATCCTATGGCGTAGACAGCGACGACCATCCCCGCGTCTACGGGTGCCTGTATAGGTCCCATAACGGTAATGCCGACACAGATCGATTCATCGACCACGTCCAAATGGCTACAGATTTCTTGCTACAACAGATCCCATCCGTAGAGATCGTGATACTTGGCGATTTGAACGCCCACCACGCTAAATGGCTCGGTTCACGTTTAACCGATCATGCGGGGAGATCTGCTTATGACTTTGCCTTGGCATATGTTCTGACACAACTGGTTACTTCGCCCACGCGGATTCCAGATGTGGAGGATCAAGGATCATACATCTTCCCTGTTGGACCTTCTGCTGACCTCTCATCCGGACGGACATCAGGTTTCCGTCGAACTACTCGGCTCTTCGGACCATTGTCTGATCCGGAGTGTGGTGCCACTCACGCTCCCCTCGCGTTTGCCGTGTTTGGCATTACTGGTCGGTGGATCGGGACGGAATGCGGTCTTTCTTTGCATCCTACCCATGGGTTTGCTTCTCGCTGGATGATCTCAGCGCTGTTGCTGACTCTGTCACCGATGTGGTGCTACAGGGAATGGAACTATTTATTCCATCACCTGTGGTATCCATCGGTAGTAGATCTCAGCTTTGGTTTGGTCGCTCCTGTAAGACTGCATTATGCAGTAAGCAGGAGTGTTATCAGGCCTGGGCTGAGGCTTCGGCGGCTCGGGATGTAAATACCAGCGTGCTTAAAAAGAAGTATAACTTCGCCTACTGGTCCTTCAAAAGAGTTATTGCCAAGGCAAAGTCAGAGCACATAGGCAGAATTGACGAGAAACTAGTTCGCCTTCCTTCAGGAATCCGTGCATTCTGGTCTCTCGCTAAGGCTGTTCAAATTTCTGTAAGCCATCACTATCATCTTTGCACAGGGAGGATGACTCACTGGCCCACGCCGCAAAAGAAAAAGCCGACCTTTAAGCCTCCCTTTTTTGCGTCCACCTCGACTCTTGATGACAGGGGAAACACACCGCCGACCATCCCGCAGTGTGAGTGCTCTATGCCTGATGTGCGATTCACACAGTGCTCAGTACGCAAAGCACTGCTCTCCCTGGACATTCACAAGTCGAGTGGGCCTGACAGAATCCCGTTGTGCTGAGTACGTGCGCTCCAAAGTTGGCACCGGTTCTAACGTGTCTTTTTCGGTACTTCTACTCTCTAGACGTAGTCCCGAATTCATGGAAGACAGCTTTTGTGCACCCGATCCCTAAAAAAGGTAACCGGTCTGATCCGTCCAATTACAGGCCTATCGCCATCAACTCCGTGTTCTCGAAAATAATTGAGTCCATTATTAACTGCCAACTCATGCGGTACCTTGAGGAGCAATCAGCTGGTGCTGCTCTGTTGACTGCCAGTACGGTTTCCGTCGGGATCGCTCAGCTGGTGATTTTCTTGTTTACCTAACACATAGATGGGCGCAGGAGATTGAGTCCAAGGGGGAGGCATTGGCCGTTAGTTTAGACATAGCGAAGGCCTTCGATCGGGTTTGGCACAAAGCGCTTCTTTCGAAGCTTCCTTTCTATGGGCTTCCCGAGAAATTATGCTATTGGATCACCAGTTTTCCGGCTGATCGGAGCATCAAGGTCGTAGTAGACTGTGCATGCTCCGATTACAAGCCTATTAACGCTGGTGTTCCACAAGGCTGCGTGCTATCACCAACGCTGTTTGTTCTGCATATCAATGATATGTTGCAAACCGGTTACATACATTGCTATGCAGATGACAGCACTGGTGATGCGCTGTACACCGGCCGTGCCAGTATTTCTCGGGAAAACGTCGCCGAGTACCGGAACAAACTTGTGTCTGAAGTCGAGACTTTGTTGAACAAAGTCTCGGATTGGGGGCGATTAAATCTAGTCCGTTTCAGTCCCCAGAAGACACAAGTTTGCGCGTTTACCCCTAAAAGGAACCCCTTCGTCGTATCTCCTCAGTTTCAAGGCACTCCTCTTGATGCCTCAGCCAGTATAGGAATACTCGGCGTCGATTTATCGAGTGACGTGCAGTACCGTGGTCACTTAGGAGAGAAGGCCAAATGGGGCTCTAAAAAGCTTGGCGTGCTCAGCAGAGCGGGACAGTATTTCATGCCGGCACACCGCCTGCAACTTTATAAGGCGCAGGTTCGGCCTCACATGGAATACTGTTCCCATCTCTGGGCAGGGGCTCCCCAGTGCCAGCTCCTTCCGCTTGACCGCATCCAGCGCAGGTTCGAATCGTCGACGACCGAGTTCTTTCCGATCGGCTTGACTCACTGGCACTGCGCAGAGATGTTGCATCTCTATGCGTATTTTATCGCATTCAAAATGGGGAGTGCTCTGAGGAATTGTTCGGACTATTTCCAGCCGCTCAATTTCACCATCGCACATCGCGACAAAACTTGTGATACCATCCATACCACCTGGATGATTGGTGGTCCACCACTGTGCGATTTAGATGTTTTCTTCCTCGCACAACTTCCTTGTGGAATCGATTACCACCAGCGATTTTTCCGGACCGATACGACTTAGGGACCTTCAAGAAAAGAGCCTACTCCTTTTTAAAAGGTGTTGCAGTTGTTCATGGGCGGCGGTAGTCACTTACCATCAGGTGAGCCACATGCTCGTTTGCTCCCTCTCCGATAAAAAAAAGACATTTTAGTTTCCACATGCGAATACATTTTTAGTAACTATGTAGATTTAAAATTTAATAATAAGAGAAATGTATCAATGTTGCTAGTGTTCCGATTAAAATAAAATAGAACAAATTGTCCACCGCAGAGCGCAAGTTGCAACCGAACGAGTGCCCGCACGCACTATACGTGCAGAACTATTCGACTGCGTCAGCCAGCTGCCTGTGCGTGCGCAAGTGGCTGTTCTCACCGACACGTGACGCTGCACTCGCACGCTCGGACCCCGCCGCCGCAGCCTTCCTCTTCTGGCAGGTAGCGCTCTCTCGCTCGCACATCAGCCAGTTTCCTGTGCTCACTCACTGAAATCTATCCTTTAGAATAGTGAGCGGCTGGCTGTTCTCTGCGCCTGTGCTCGAGGCTGATAAGATTGGATTCAAATATTAGTTCAAATTTACATACGTTTATAACATAAAGTCGTGCGTTTTCTTTACAGTTTATGTTATCGTTCATTCTAGGCGGTGGAAGACGTGAACCGAGGGGTGTGCAATGCGGGTAACCGTCTTTACCAGCTGAAAGCGCTGCAAGACGTGCGGCGAGCGGAGGACTACCTCGCTCTCGCTCGCACTCTCCCCGGCTACGGGGACATCGTATTTCCTCCCGCTCGCACCGACTGCCGTTCTACCCCAGCACTTGTTGTCGCCGTTGGTGTGTATATAATTTTGTACTCTATGCTTTAGTTTAAAGGCTGTCTTTAATTTTAAGACGAATGTTGTCTTATTGCGATTACTTTTGTTTGATTTTGATTTATTGCGATAGAAGCGACTCTAGTCAACGCGCTTGATTACTCTTATATATGGATATGATTGTTTTAAGTGATTTAGTGCGTAATAGATAGTTATTCTTATTTAAATCGCGTGATTAAGCCGAAAACAAGTGAAACATAATTACGTCTTCTTAATTTTGCAATACATTTTCCAGTGGCGAAACTAGGGCACCAAACTAGGACAAGATATGTGTTTAGGCCCAAACATGGTCATTTGAAACGGCATCCAATCGCCTTTGACTTAGCGCATCGCCCGATGGTGTGAGGTGACGTGCGCGGCGGGGGGGGGGGGAGGAATGCCGCTTCCTGGCGTTGGCCTGATGGGCTAGGACCAGTAGCTTGATAGCAGCGGTGCGGTCGATTAACGTATTTTGTGGTGACCGCTGCAGCGGTTTCGAGCGACCAGTTTTGGTTTTGTGGTCTAGATTTTGAGTATTTTTAAGTTTGTCTGAGTTGTACGTTCGTGACAAGAGGCTTATATTGAATTTGACTGATTAAAGTAATTTCGTTTGAAAGTAATTACGTCAATTGTATAGTGATTGCACGTGGAAGTGCATTTGCATAGGCTGATTTTGAGTCTTAATGCGGGCGTAGTATATAATATCGTACGAAGGAATTTAGTTGTTGTTTGTAACGCGGAACTTTGTGACCCTAGAGAAGGTCGTGTTCGGTTCTAGAAATAATTTGTTGCTGAGTGAAAACGAAGTGAACTTTGATCCACCGTTCATTAGTCGTGCCGTGTGTTACGTTTTTGATTTTTATTACATTTTATTATTTTTATTATAAAATGTACGATTACGATTTACTGGGATTTAGTTCAGTTTGAAGTTAGTTAAATGTACAATAAAGTTGATGGATTGAAATAGTGTACAATAAAGTTGATAGACTGAAATAGTGAAATGAAGAAAGAAGTTGTCAATTGGTGACGTCCGCTGGAGTGATACAATTTGTGGGGTGGCATCGGACCAGGCTGCTGCACGATCACCTCAGTTAGGTCTGGTCACATATATAAACACTACTACACACCACTTACGTGCACCTACACCTACCTACCGCCTGACCGAGCCTTGGGGCAGTCTTAGCTTCGGAACCAGGTACGTACTATTTGTTTACCTAGCCTTATATCTATTGTGTAGTATAAGTCTCCATAGGCCGTTGGGCCCCGTCCTCCGCTGCCCGTCGATAGGACTACTGATGGGCCCTAGTCTAGTCAACCTTTGTTGTTGTTTGTGGGCAGCTCAGGGCGTGTATAATATGGTTTTTAGCAGTTTTATAAAAATACACCAGTCTTGATCTGTCTCCCCTCTTTAGTTTCATATTAAGTGCTGTTGAAGACGTGTTTAACAAAGCACACAGAAGGCATACTACTGTTATATAGATTGTATGACTTGAAATAGTTTGAAACAGTTTACTGAGTACACTGATACTATATTAATACTATACTATACTGAGTACAGTTTACAGAGTTATTTTATTAGTTGATATTATTGATTGAGCAGTTTGATTGGGTAAGCCCGGCTTCTCGTCTTCTATGGAGGCTTCGCTACCGACATTTTCTTATACAAATTATTTACAACTTATTTTGAATAAATACTTATGACTTTCTATTTCTTATCATGAATTAATATTTTTTCCCACTTCGCGCCTCTTTTAATGCGGAGGTTAACGGAGCCTAAGCTTTTCACCTCCACATCCGCTTCTCACTCCGCTAAAAAGGCTTCCGTTACAAGCCTAGTTTTAACTATCATACAATTACATAGTTCTAACTAATTTAATTATAAAAGAAGCTGTAAAAGTCGCAAAGTGTGGTCGGTACATAAAATACAAGCCAAAAAAAACTTTCATTTTCGGTTTTGTTTGAAAAGAAGTTGTGCGGTGTGCGTAGGTTGGAGCGGGCTGAAGCTGAGCGCGTGGAGCGAGAAGGACGAGCGGGAGGGGCGCGAGGCGCGCGACGGCCGCGAGGCGCTGGAGGTGGCGTGGCGCGACGTGCGCGAGTGGCGCGCCGACGACGAGGCGGCCGCCGCGCGCCTGCTGTACCGCCGCGCCGAGCGGCCCGCCGCGCTCGTGCTGTACACGCCCTACGTGAGTACCTCCTGCTGCTGCTGCTGCCCTGCTAGTGCCGCTGCCAGCACATAGCCGCCGCGCGCCTGCTGTACCGCCGCGCCGAGCGGCCCGCCGCGCTCGTGCTGTACACGCCCTACGTGAGTACCTCCTGCTGCTGCTGCTGCCCTGCTAGTGCCGCTGCCAGCACATAGCCGCCGCGCGCCTGCTGTACCGCCGCGCCGAGCGGCCCGCCGCGCTCGTGCTGTACACGCCCTACGTGAGTACCTCCTGCTGCTGCTGCTGCCCTGCTAGTGCCGCTGCCAGCACATAGCCGCCGCGCGCCTGCTGTACCGCCGCGCCGAGCGGCCCGCCGCGCTCGTGCTGTACACGCCCTACGTGAGTACCTCCTGCTGCTGCTGCTGCCCTGCTAGTGCCGCTGCCAGCACATAGCCGCCGCGCGCCTGCTGTACCGCCGCGCCGAGCGGCCCGCCGCGCTCGTGCTGTACACGCCCTACGTGAGTACCTCCTGCTGCTGCTGCTGCCCTGCTAGTGCCGCTGCCAGCACATAGCCGCCGCGCGCCTGCTGTACCGCCGCGCCGAGCGGCCCGCCGCGCTCGTGCTGTACACGCCCTACGTGAGTACCTCCTGCTGCTGCTGCTGCCCTGCTAGTGCCGCTGCCAGCACATAGCCGCCGCGCGCCTGCTGTACCGCCGCGCCGAGCGGCCCGCCGCGCTCGTGCTGTACACGCCCTACGTGAGTACCTCCTGCTGCTGCTGCTGCCCTGCTAGTGCCGCTGCCAGCACATAGCCGCCGCGCGCCTGCTGTACCGCCGCGCCGAGCGGCCCGCCGCGCTCGTGCTGTACACGCCCTACGTGAGTACCTCCTGCTGCTGCTGCTGCCCTGCTAGTGCCGCTGCCAGCACATAGCCGCCGCGCGCCTGCTGTACCGCCGCGCCGAGCGGCCCGCCGCGCTCGTGCTGTACACGCCCTACGTGAGTACCTCCTGCTGCTGCTGCTGCCCTGCTAGTGCCGCTGCCAGCACATAGCCGCCGCGCGCCTGCTGTACCGCCGCGCCGAGCGGCCCGCCGCGCTCGTGCTGTACACGCCCTACGTGAGTACCTCCTGCTGCTGCTGCTGCCCTGCTAGTGCCGCTGCCAGCACATAGCCGCCGCGCGCCTGCTGTACCGCCGCGCCGAGCGGCCCGCCGCGCTCGTGCTGTACACGCCCTACGTGAGTACCTCCTGCTGCTGCTGCTGCCCTGCTAGTGCCGCTGCCAGCACATAGCCGCCGCGCGCCTGCTGTACCGCCGCGCCGAGCGGCCCGCCGCGCTCGTGCTGTACACGCCCTACGTGAGTACCTCCTGCTGCTGCTGCTGCCCTGCTAGTGCCGCTGCCAGCACATAGCCGCCGCGCGCCTGCTGTACCGCCGCGCCGAGCGGCCCGCCGCGCTCGTGCTGTACACGCCCTACGTGAGTACCTCCTGCTGCTGCTGCTGCCCTGCTAGTGCCGCTGCCAGCACATAGCCGCCGCGCGCCTGCTGTACCGCCGCGCCGAGCGGCCCGCCGCGCTCGTGCTGTACACGCCCTACGTGAGTACCTCCTGCTGCTGCTGCTGCCCTGCTAGTGCCGCTGCCAGCACATAGCCGCCGCGCGCCTGCTGTACCGCCGCGCCGAGCGGCCCGCCGCGCTCGTGCTGTACACGCCCTACGTGAGTACCTCCTGCTGCTGCTGCTGCCCTGCTAGTGCCGCTGCCAGCACATAGCCGCCGCGCGCCTGCTGTACCGCCGCGCTGCTTTCTAAAAAGGCCAGCAACGCACCTGCAAATCCCCTGGTGTTGCAGTCACGTACCATCAGGTGAACCGCATGCTCGTTTGCCCCCTCTCCTATAATAAATATACCCGCTGCGCCCGTACTATACACGCCAGACATAAGTGTATTCCTCCTGGTATTTCTGCTCCCCTGCTAGTAACACTGCTCGGACCAACGTGGTAACTCGTACTCTACACAATATGTACGTCTTTACCTCCTGATACCTCTGGTGCCCTGCTAGAAACACTGCTAGGACCTACTCGCTGCGCTCTTACTATACACGACATACGTAAGTCACACCATCTTTAACATCTAATAGTTCTGCCGCCCTGATAACCGCAGTTACTTAGTAGATTGCTTTGGTGGAGGAATATTTGCCACAATTACTTTAATTGCCAAGTGGGTTGGAAAACGCAGTTTTTTATTATTTTAAGTTGTTATCAAAAAGATACTCCTCTGCCTATCTTCCATTTCATTTCCCTCTATCGCCTCTTATGATTCCCATGGGATGATATGGTATAGGGGGTTTACGCTGCCACTACACAGTAGAGTAAACAACTTCTGTAGAACTAGTTTTTTTTATAGGATATGGTGACAAACGAGCACACAATCCACCTGATGGTAAGTGGTTGCTGTGACCCATAGAAATTTACATCTATCCTCAAAAAAGAATCAAAAAGCAGATGCGTTGTCAGCTGTGAGGATTAAGATGGAATGCTTCTTTTCCAGCAAAAAGGTCACCGGTCCTCTACACTCACCATACGAAACATACAAGCGTTAAGCTGCAATTTTACGCTGGTATACTCTGAGAGCGTGGTCCTTCCCCAGTCGAGCCAACCCATTCGTGCTACTACTATACTACTAATATAACTGCAGCATAGCTCTACCACGTATAATATAACTAGTATAAATATAACATCATCATCAGCCCTTCACAAGTCCCCTGCTGAACATAAGCATCACCCAAGAAATGCTACAAAACACTGCTCGGAACCAGTTGCATCCATCAACTTCCTGTATCTCTTACCAGGTCGTCACTGCATCTAGCAGAGAGCCGACGTACACTCCGATTACCGGTGATAGGCTGTCACTCGAAAACTTTTCCCCATCGATTGTCGGTTCTTTGAGCTATATAGTCGGCCCATTAATACTTCATCTGTTTGAATATGTCGATTATTCTACTTCTACTGCGGGCAGTATTTTATATCTAATTATTAAAAAAAAACTGCAGTCTGCACACATGATTGGTATCATCATCATCATCATTACGACTTTTCATAAGCCCACTGCTGAACATAGGCCTCCTCCAAGGAACGCCACAAAGCACGGTCCTGAGCCACCTGCATCCATCGACTTCCTGCATGTCTTACTAGGTCGTCACTCCATCTCGTCGGGTATATTGGAATCGAACTAATATTGGTAGCGTACTAACTACTACATTGTTATTCTGCCGACTGCCGTAGTCATAAGATATTTCTGCAACTTACTATAGCTTCTTCCTAATTTTATAATTGCAAAATATATAATTACAAAAAATATAATGTAGTTTAACATTACAGTACCAATTCCTCTGCAACTGTATGGATCGAATAGCAGAGGAAGCAAGCTTGATCGACACCGGCGAATAAACTGTACCTTGGACGAGTGGACGCAAATAGGAAATAAGAAATACAATGGTATTACGTTATAGAAACGCGCCGCCATTTCGCGAGTCGCTAGTTCAAAATGGCCAGTTACAAAATGGCGGTGCGGCGATTCTGGTTACACTTATCATGCTATGAAATAGAGATGTAGTAGTATAATTTTATTTTAGTGTAATTATTTATCAAAATTTTAGTTACAAATGTATTATATGTGGTGTAGCTGGGATGCCATGTTCAATGCGAAGTCGTCTCACGACGATCGACTCTGTGATAGATATACTTTGGTTTTGGTTTCGTTGTATGTGTACTTACGAATTATTTAAGATATAAATTACATGATAATTACATAAAACATTTCATACAAAACAAGATGGTGTTGATTTTCAAATTATTACATCAATTTTTTTTTATTTTGATGCAATAATGACAAAAGTAAATTTAAGTTCATTCCTTCATTCATTATTTTATTAAAAGTTAGTCTATTAAAAGTTCACTAAGAATCATAGGGCATTCTTAGTGAACTATTTAAGTTTTATAACGCGACTTGTGATCATGTGGTCCCCCGGGTTCAAATTTCGGGTTGGGTTTAAAAAGAGTTAGAATGTTGGCGGTGTTTCACTCCCATGCCTCGGAAAGCACGTAAAGCCGTTGGTCCTGCGCCTGATCTCTCTCTGGTCGCAGTACATTTCTGTCCCGAGCAGACGGCTAGTTATTGTTATAGCTAGCCGCGTTGGCCGAAATGGGATCTGAATGCGAAATGAAAGACATTGTTATTACGAATTTAATAAAGAATATCTAAATTACAAATAACTAAATATGTTTATCCGTATTTTTTTTTTTATAAATGGGGGGAGGCCTGTGCCCTGCTGTGTATATTATAGGCAGTAAATTAACTTTAGGCCCGACTGTTTCAACACCATCGTGGTCTTTTAAAAATATTCGTACCGTTCGTAACTTTTTACTGTAGCAGAGATTCCTTTATTGGGAAGTGGACTTACGATAACCGTTATTTATCTTTCGGTTAAATGTCGATTAAACTCCAATATAACACTTGAATATCTTTTACATTACGTCCACTCTTCTGCACTTAGCGTGAAGATATTTAGCACTTAACATTAAAATAGATTGTTTCATTGATATAAGTGGTTCACTATGTGTAACTACCTAAAATCTATCCTTACGTCGATATTTAATGTTAAAAGGCGTGCTTTTTAATCAAACATCGAAACTGACAGATGTCATTCGAGCTAAACGTCATCTGTCAATGTTTATAATGACTGATGACATCTGTCAGTAGAGAAGTGTGAAAACAATTTGTTATTGCGAATAAGAGAATGAAACATTGGTACTGTAGAGTAGTGGTAGCTCAGGAGATAAGTGCTCGTTGTAAATTTCACAGGTTCGAATCCCGCCGGCACCAATGAAATTTTTAATTGCCTATTTTTAAGTTTCATTCTTTACCACGTTCTTAGTGGTAAAGGAAAACATTGTGGGTAAACCTACATGTCTGAGGAATAAAATTATATCCAACGACATGTGGAACTCCCCTAATAATGACAGAAGTCCATTGCCCACCGGTGGGATATATATACCTATGCTAAAACTCTTTGTTACTGTAATTTTTTACTTTTATAAAACTAGAATTCGCAAACCACATATAACGCTAGTTCAAGAATTCGATGCCATATAAATTTATTATATTATAAATCATTTTGTCACTTCAAAGTATTGGAAAACGCGTCTTTGCTTATAGGAAAATATTATTAATATAAACCGAATAAGTAACCTAATAATGTTATATATATTTAATTAAAAATAAGTAAAATATCTTTAGATTTCAATTTACCGCCTTTATTATTATCAAATTAGCTCGTATGCTGATGGAATGTTGTCTATGGATTTTTTTCACATTAATAAGAAATATACTCGCAAGTTATAGAAGACATTGTTCAATTAACATATATATAATTATCATTAAATGAACGTATTTTAATTTTCACTCAAAAATATTCTAAATATTTCTAGAAATGTAAGAATATATCTATATAATATAATATAGCTTATGGAATAGTTTGCAGGAAATGAAAATGTCCTCAATAATATCTTTAATAGCTGTAGTATTTTGCGCTGAAAGTTTGAACAGTCAGCCATATAGTAGAATTATTTAAAGTGGCTCTTCTAATCTCACAAGCGAAACACCACAGTGTACTACGTGATCAAAACAAAAGGCGTTATTAGAACTAGGGAAGGAACCCCGGAACGGTGATTGGTCAGTAGAGGAAGCGCGGGGGTAGGGGCGGGTTGCGGGCGCCGATTCCGCATTCCTGTCATGCGCTTAATTGTTTTGGCCAAGTTGTACGTTATCATATAGTGGCCTTTAAAGGTAAAGTGTGTGATAAAGCAAACAATATGTGCTGTCTTTGTCTTATTGTACAAGTTAACAAAAAAAATGGATTTGGTGTCGAATCATTTGAGTCGCTCGTTTTACAATGTTTCTGTACCTACACAATGAAATTTTTTTATAACTTTAACATAAAAAATTTAAAATAGTAGTAAATCTTTCCTAGTTTTTGATACAGGCAACACAGTTGCACAGACTATTACAGCAACAATTAAATTGTTTATATGTCGTTATGTATGCGCTAGTTATATGTATTGTTAGTTGTATATTGAACATATCTCGTTAATATTTGCTATAGCGATTAGTTTAACGCATTTTAAACCTTATTGTAATGCAACATGATTGACATTCACTATATCTTTATATTCTCATGTAAGCGAATGAAGGCAGTTATTAAGTATAAGAATTGTATGAAAGGACTAAGATTTAAAGATAGGAAATACTTAAATTTGCGACGGATACAGGAATACATAAACTATTTTTTGTTATTAAAAAAATCTACATGATTTTTATAATTATCAATACCCTTACGAATCGAGTTTCTTTCTATGAATAATCTATTATATATATATATTTATGTAATTGAGATTAAAATGAGTTAGTTTTATATGTTCAAAAACTACCAATTGGGTAACTTTTCAAGTAGATTGTATGTAATAGTAAACTTAACGTAATTTCCTTTTTCTCGCACATGTAGTTGTTTTGACTATGTGCCGAAGTGGGACTACACCTAGATTTAGCCAGCTAAAAATAGGTGCAGTGCAGCAGAAATGAAAAGCAACAATATTTTAAAACCCAATAGTACAATATTTTTAATCATAAATACAAGGCATAATATACCATATAATTAAAGCATTTCTATTAGAAAATTGCACAGTTTAGAAAATGCAAAAGCAACAGTAGGTCAATAATTAATAACTTCTGTTGAATTTGTCGAAAATCATTGAAAGCACGGCGACAGTACAACTGCAATGAGGGCTAATAATATTCCGATCACCAGTTATCGCGAGTTGGATCTGAGGTGAAGTTTTTTGTTACACAATCATCGATCACTATAAACTAGATACACAATCGGTAACAAAAATGTCCTTACCGAAATGAGCGCCCACTAGAAGATTTGAGTGCCTTTTTAATTTGTACGTAGTTTTGTGAATACAACTTTAGGAAATGATATTTAAGGTTGAATTTACATTAATGTATATTTATTTCAACTAGAATTACGTCAAAACAATTGGCGACAGTTTAGAGAACTTTTGCATGGAATTGTGTGTCTAGTTTTATATTAGTGATCGATGTACATAATGTCATTTAATTGAGAAGTTAGTTTTAAATATAAGTAGAGTATTATATTAATACACATAACAATGCCTTAGTGGTTTGTTTTGAGTTTTTTTTTTACATATTATTAACTCCTTTTTTAAATTTGTTCTCTTTTCAGAATAGTTGTAGTTTGGTCTATTCATTTATAATATAATTAATATAAAATATAAATGATATTACACAAAAAACATTATTAACCTTTACATTATCCTGACATATTAACTTCACCGCTATGAAATCTGACAAATATTTCACCTCGTTCCAAAGAGGCGCCGCTCTGGTGGCAAGAAAAGTCGTGGATGCCCTCATTGCCAGCATCACGCTGTAGCTATACTAAAGTTAAAGGCCTGTATTAATAAACGTTACTCAGCTCAAGTACATGCACTTGAGTACAATCTTGAGGTCTTCTTCTCTTCTTATTAATAAATATATCTTAAGATGCGGTTTAGGTTTACGATATCAGTTGAATGCCACGCTGATTAATAAACGAAACTCGAGTCTCAAGTGTGTGTACATGAGTGCACGTCACAGAACAGTGTTCCTAAGTACAGCGTTTTGAGATACTGTTTTTATGTGTTTATTAATTAGCAACGATCTTGAGATGCTAATATCATAATGGGGGCGTATCAAATGATTACGCACTTGAGTTCGTCGTTGAGTAACGTTTATTAATACGGACCAAAGACTCGCTGCCCGCAGTGCAATAAAATGGGGAAAAAGAACGCCGCTTGTTGCCGCTAAAATCAGGCAGCGAGTCTTTAACATTATTATAGCTAAACAGTTGTAATCACAATTTGACTTTTAGCCGTAACATATAATATATTAATTTGGTGACAGTATTATGAAAGTGTATATCATTTATAATGTATTGGTGCCATATTGCATCGTTTTAATAAACGTTCGCATACAAATTGTTACGAAATCAAAATTTCGCTTTTTTTATATGTTTAAAATTCATTATTTGTAGCAGTATTTATCTATGAACGATTTAAGTGTGATTGTGTATTTGTTTTATTTTATATACATGTAATATAATGATATTAATAGCGTGTGCACTATGTTATCGAATATAATCTTAAAATAAAGTTTTAATTTATTGTGAATGCTTTTGAAACTGTCTGCGAATTAATACTGAGTAATGGGGGGCTTTAATATGAAACTGTATTTTAAAAGAATGCCATATCAAATATATTCCATTTTATTCTGTCTATCTACTATCAAAAATAAAATATCTAACAAATAAGTCAAATACTTTATTTTGTGACACTGTGTTGTCAAATGCATTTGTTCAAGTCTCCCAATTATGCTACACATGTTCGTTATTAATTCCAGATGTTTAAAAGGTTTTCATGACATTAACGATATGTACTTAGTGACTTCAGAATCGCAACGCAAATGTACATTTATTTGTTAAAGGTAAGCTAAATGTTTTATTGTATAATATTTAAAACTTATTTGCCGGAGATAACATTCAATAAGTGTAAAGTGTTTTTGAATTATATAAATCATACGGTGATATAATGTTAATGTTCGCGCTCTTTTCTTTCAAGTGATCTATATTCAATTTTAGGCATATCATATATTAATGCAATATGTTTTTAAAAAAAAACCCTGTCTGATCCTTGCGATACGGTCACCAACGATGGTGTTGCCACATTTAAAAAAATCTGCAATATTTTAAGAAAATTATAGTAAAATTAATAACAGTAACTTTTTTGTATTCATTAATATTATGTTTAATTTTTTTTTGGTAATGTCATTACGGTACCCACGTGGGGCACGGATCGTACAGGGTTATATACAACATCTAACAAAAACCCTGTGGTTCTCGTTAAGTGCGTTATCAGAGTCAGTATTCACGCGTAAATAAATAACTTTTTCAAAAAACTTGAACATTAAAAAAAATTTAATAAAAAAAAATAATTTTCGAATTGTATGTGGTTTTATTACCTCTGCATTATCCGGAGAGTAAGAGGATTGTGAAAGACCTCCCTTCACTGATGCTCGTCAATTAGATGTAATAGAACCACATACAATTTGCGAATAAATTTTTTAATTAAAATTAAAATTTTTAATTAAAATTAACTTTTTTAATGTTCAAGTTTTTTGAAAAAAAGTTATTTCTTTACGTTTGAATACTGACTCTGATAAGGCACTTAAAGAGAACCACAGGGTTTTTGTTACACGTTGTATATTGTATAAAATGCGTTTATATCTTAGAGAAGCGAAGATAAACGTCGCTATTTCGGTTATTTTTATTTATGCTATTTTAGTAGCGTTAGGCTTTTAGAAATCCCATAAATAGAAATCACTTCCGCATCTGTAATCTGGAGAATACCAGCGTAAAATAGCACCTCCATGCTGCTGTGTTTCGTATGGTGAGTGTAGAGAACCGGAGACCCTTTTTACTGGAAACGAGGCACTCCATCTTAGTGTGAGGACTAAGTATGTGACAACGCATCTGCATTTTGATTCATAATCGAAGGTAAATGTAGATGTATATGGGCCGCAGCAACCACTTACCATCAGGTGGACTGTGTGCTCGTTTGTCACCCTTATCCTATAAAAGAAGTGCTATACTATATAAAGACTGCCTATAATTTGTTTTGACTCCAGTGATTTATTGAAAACTTTTCTAGTCGCTTTCTATTTTAACCCTCGTCCCCATTTTTTTTTAAATGCGTACATTCTATTTGGATATCGAGGGCATTGAGATAAGAAAACTGTATAAAAGTGGGGTTCAGTTCATTCTTAATCTATAGCACGTTAAAAGTTAAAACTGTCAGTCTTATTACAAAAAGTAGTTTATAAGTTTCAGGTATAAATTTGAGTCGCTTTCAATAATTAAGTCTCGTGTAAAATATGCTAACTAAAATGTAACGGTCAATCGGCCAGAAAACATTGAGCAAATATCAAATTTCGCGAGACTGGCGCTCCGGACTCTTTTTGTCACGAGTCAAGTTATTAAAAATACCTATTTTTATACGCAGTCGGTGTATAATATTTTACTGAAAAAGAGAAAAAATTAAAATACCCTGCGTCACTTCGACAAATAAGACGAATCTCATATGTTAGAAACTATCAAGGCTACGAAGCGTGCCAAACATATTTACATACAAATACTTGAGTCGTGCACTCACTCGTACACACAACACTCGTACTCTCCTTCTGGTAGTCTATTAAAAAGACTTCTTTAAAGTTTAGACTCAATAAATCACTTTTTGTAATGAGACCTTTCAAGTCTTCCGCGCTGTATATTCAAAAATATTGGTTGCCTTATTCACTTCGAAATTATTAACAAACGAGTGCAATAAAATAATTCTAAATAATGACAGTTAGTTATTAAAAATTTTGTATAGAACAGCTTATGTTTGTTGCTAAGGTTGCTTTTTTTTTAAATAGTTTTTTCTTAATTGTTTTTGCTGCGTGTATCCGAATGTATTATTGTTTTATGTGACATGTTTCCGTTATCTGTAAAATTTTGTAATGTTTTATTAACCTATATATGTATGTAACGTTAGCAGATAAAATATGTGTTAGCATTTTTAATTAGCAAAATAAAAGATAACTAAAAAAAAACTTGGGTTGGTGTTTTCGTGCATTACTCAAAATTGTGTCATTAGTTGGTTCCAAAATAATAAATTTTAATATAATATAAACGTTTTATTTTTTTCATGTTTGATTTTAGCTGTAAATTAGCGGTGGGACAGTCTCCCATAGGTGCTGTAATGCACTCAAAAAGTCTGGAATTAAAAAATAAGCTAAAACTAAATGCGAAAATACCCGCAATACATATTATTAAATGTCCTAATGCATAAATGTGAGACGATCACCTTTCAAAGTTTGTGTGACCGCAGAGCAATAATAAGTGTGGAACGTTTATATATGTATTTGTAATTTATGGTCCTTTAAGTCACAGTGTAAGTTACTACAAGCTTATTGATGTAAACACAGAGTATATAACTCACGTGATGTTATAACTTTCAGTATAGCTTTTAATTTAACATTGAAATAATATGCTATTTGAATCGATTTATTCGGAGTGAAATTGCTAGTTGCACATGCTGTGGTATATTGTTGGTCGTAACATACATTCCTGTTTTAACGTTGTGTAGTATTAATGTAACACGTGTAATTAATAATTATTGTATATCGGTCATAACTGTACGTTTAAACTAAATCAGTATGTATAGATTTCGCTTAAATAAATTGTATTAAACTGCATTCGTTATTTTATTTCAATACATTATGTTTTTGTAACATTATGTTGTCAAAAATTTAATAAGAGCAGAGTTCAACTCAGGGCTTGAAAATACCGGCAAAATAGTGTCAACTGGTGGTAAGCGACTGAGAGCTTATATAATCAAAATGATGGCGTGCTCCTGTACATTAATAATTCACTTAAGCACTCAGTCGAAGAACCTTTTTTTTTCAGAAGCTAACTGTCTTGTAATCTTCTTACACAGTTACAGTACATTTCGAACTACCGTCCAGTATGTATATTACCTGCAATGTCTAAAATAATCGAACGGATAATAAATAATAGACTCACGGACTACTTTGAAAGTAACAATCTTTTATCTCAACAACAATATGGATTCCGTAAAAATAAATGTACTAATGACGCAATACTAGATGTAACTCTAATTACGTAGTGTCAAACCTAGATGCCGGTAGAAAATGTATTGGTGTATTTCTTGACTTAGCCAAAGCATTTGACACGATCTTTATCCCCATACTCCTAAATAAGTTAGAGGATTTGGGTGTTAGGGATAAACAGTTGGATAGGGATAAACAGGTTACCTCCACAACAGAACCCAATGCGTCAAGATTAGCGACTATACTAGTTGTCAACTTTCTATTAAGTTTGGTGTACCGTAGGGCAGTATAGTCGGTCCAACCCTATTCTTGGCTTATATAAATTGGCTATGCAACCTGAAACTAGATCATGGAAAAATCATCTGTTTCACCGATGATACATGTCTCCTTTTGTCGGGCGACAATTGGGGGGAGGTTTTTAGATATGCCCAAATTGGACTTAATCTCGTCACTCGGTGGCTATCTTGTAACTTTTTGCCGATTAACACAGACAAAACAGTGTACATTACTTTTGGTATTCAGCGGTTTATCTCTTCCATCCCAAAGAATCTACTAATTGTTTGTTCACTCTTGTGGTCAAACACCTATATCTTCATGCACAGAATTAACCAATACTGAATCTATTAAATATCTAGGTGTTACTATAGATCAGCATCTAAACTTTGAAAAACGCATTACTCTTTTAAAAACTAGGGTACGTAAACTAGTTTTTATATTCAGAAATTTGCGTCATATTGCTGATTTTAACTTAATAAAAACAGTATATTATGCATTGTGTCAGTCCATTTTGACCTATTCTATATCTGCCTGGGGAGGCTCGTCGAAAACGCAATAGCCCAAAGAGCAATCTTAAAAATAGCATTCTTTCGTAATTTTTTTTACCCTACTAAAGAAATTTACAAGGAATGGAAAGTACTATCTGTGTGACAGCTATTTGTCCAATCGATTATACATAGACAACATCGCTTAGTTCTTTATAATCCAGAGATCAAAAAGCAAAAATCGAAGATATGATTTAGTGTGCTCGAGCAAAGTATTTAAGACGAAATTCGCACAAAGATTTTTTGATTTTCTTGGTCCATATTCATACAACCTATGTAACGGGAAAATTGATTTATATTCTTTATCATCATACGAATGCAGAAAAAAGATTACCTCCTGGTTACTGAACCTAAGCTATGATGATACTGAAAATTTAATAAGAATTATTAATTAAGTAATTATTATCTTATTTAATAATTACTTGATGTAACTTCCATCATTTTTATATTGTCTATAAACTTGTTAAATTATTAAAGCAATCAAAGAGGTGACAATACATATGTTACGGCTCACAGCTGCCCCTGCAAGGGTCGCCTTGGCTAGGGCCCATGGTAGCCTCCTCGACGGGCAGCCGAGGGTTCGAGCCCAAGTGGCCTTATGGAAAAATGACCTATCATACTACACAATAGGGAGAGGGCTAGGAAAATAAACAGTACGTACCTGGATCCGAATCTAAGACCGCCCCAAGGCTCTGTCAGGTCGTAGGTAGAGTAGATGCATGTAAAGTAGTGTTTAGTGGTGTGTATATGTGGATGACCTGGCCCAGCTGAGGTGACCTGGCAGCGGCCGGTTTCCATGCTGCCCCACAATGCTGCATCACTCCAGCAGGCGCCCCAATGGACAATTTCTTTCTTCATGTCACTATTTCAGTCTCTCAACTTTATTGTACATTTAACTAACTTCAACTCAACTAATTCAACGTTCATCGTAGAATTGAACACGTGATACCCAACACAAGTAGCGAACAGTAGTTCAAAGTTAAACATTCAATGTCCCGGATTGATTCATCACCAAATTACAAATAGGGAACTAACGCGATCTCTTCATGAGTCACACGGTTCAGCGTTACAAACACCAACTAAGCTCCTTCGTTCGATATTAAATACTACGCCGCAATAATAATTCAAAATCAACCTAGCTGACACGTAAACTAGCTATAGAGTCAATACACAAAGGCTCTTAACGCGACGGTATAATTAAACATTGATTTCCAAAACAATTCCAGGCCGTATCTCTAATCGGCGCGTGCGCAAATTTCACGTCTCATGAGCAAGTTAAATATTGTAAAATGCACTTCAACACGCAATCTCTATATAATTGGCGCAATTACTTTCAAACGAAATTACTTTCAAACGAAATTACTTTAATCAGTCAAATACAATACAAGCCTCTTGTCACGAACTTAAAACCTAGACAAACTAAACCGAGGCGGTTTTCACGAAACCACAATTACGTAGCGAAGTAACGCGCACAAATTCTAAAAATCTAGACCATAACCCAAAACCGGGCGCGAAACTTCTGCAGCGGTCATCGAGATATGCTAATTAACTGCACCGCTGCCCGCGAGCTACTGTCTCTCGCCCGCCAGCGCCAAATGCTGGGAAGCTGCCTTCCGCTGCCCCCTCACCGCGACACGCGTGACACCTGGTACCATCGGGCGATTAGCTAAGTCGAACGTGATTGTCTGCCGTCTCAAATGACCATTTTTGGCCTAAACACATATGTATATAATAAGAAAACAATTAAAAAAGAAAGTATAAACTAAAAATAAAGTGTTGTGATTTATAAAGTATATATATGTGTAATAATAATATTTATGTCTGTTATTAACATAATAAAATATCTATATACATATATTTAACTATATTGTTTTTATTTATTTATGTAACTCTACTTAATTACTCGCAAACACATACACAAATTTTATTATTCTACTCAATTATATGCATCCGGGGCTTGTACACAAAACCATTACTTAACATTAATAAGTACATTTTACTTATTAATGTTAGTACCTACCGTTGTAAAATGTTTAACTGTTCTGTGTCTCTGTTTGCTATTTAGTGAGACATTCCCCTTTTTTGTTGTTCTCTTTCTTATTAGTTTTGTGTGTATTTTTTTTTAATAGAATATAAGTAAATCTCGTTGTATTGTTTTTAATTGTGAATAAAATCATTTATTGTAGCTTCATCTATTTATTTTGTCCACGGATACCTACAGGTGGGGACCTGGTGACCTAAGATACAGGGTTTCCCTATTTTAGGCACCAGTTTTTCACCTAACAATAGTATTGTATCAGATGTAAGCACATATTTTTTGTTGTTTTCTGAATGTATATTGTTGGTGAAAATAAATAAATAAAATAAAAATTATGCAATAAAAAATACATAATAACGAGAATAAATAAGTGGTGATGAAGCTCTTAGAGTCTAGATGGTAAATCTCACTGTTATAACGTTACGAAAGCCTATTCACTCGCGCTTAAAGACGTTTAGATTGTATTATTCTGTAGAATCCACTAGTAAGACTGTAATTGTAATTATATGTAAACACAGTACCGCCGCAGTGTAGTGGCGGTGTAAGAATATTCACTGCCCCATATCGTACCGAGGGTGTCGCAAGATACAGAGGAAAATCGAGACAGGTAATGGGCAGCAGCATCTTCCTGAAAACGACTAAAAGTAATAAAAAACGCTTGTCTATCTGCATGCCCACCGTAGCGATTATGGCAAAATCTTCCCTATGAGGCAATTTATGGGGGAAACTATGTTTATCAGTGGTTTGGGCTGTAATGGATGGATAGATGGAAAGACATGACAGCAGATTATTTCTCTCAGATGTACGCATTACGAATTCAAAATAAAAGTAGCGAATAACTAACATGTAACGTTATATGATACAACGTTAACAATTCACTACTTAACAGTTCTTAACTTTATGTAACGTTAGACATAATTCTATCAACAAATTGCTAAATGGGTTTGGCGCAGCGATAACGTGCTCTGTTTTTTTAAAATTTAGTATAAGGGTGACAAACGAGCACGCAGTCCACCCGATGGTAAGTGGTTGCTGTGGCCCATAGACATCTAAATCTATCCTTGATTACGACCCAAAGTTTTTTATAAAAAAGTGCAGATTTCCAGTTTGCGACAGATAAAAAATCGCTATCAGTTCATGGCTATTATCAAAAAGGCGAGTGAAATGTTTCGTTTGTTCGTGGTAGAGCCATTGTGCAGCTATATTATGGTTGTAACACAAATGTGTCCACAGAGGAACGACTACGCTCTCACAAAATATCAGAATAAAATAGCAACCTGCTGCTGTGTTTCGTATGGTGAGTGTAGAGAACCGGAGACCCTTTTTTATGGAAACGAGGCATTCCATTTTAGTCCCCACGGGTGACAACGCATCTGCAATTTGATTCATATTTGAGGATAGCTGTAGATGTCTATGGGCCACAACAACTACTTACCATCGTGTGGACTGTGTGCTCGTTTGTCACCCGTATCCTATAAAAAAAAACAGTAAGTAGGTTGTTTTTTATAGGATAAGGGTGACCAACGAGTTCACAGTCTACCTGATGGTAAGTGGATGCAGGGTGCTATGGTGGGCATAGACATCTATAATTATCTTCGATTAAGAATCAAAGTGCAGATGCGTTGTCACCCGTGAGGACCAAGACGGGATGTCTCGTTTCCAGTGAAAATGGTCTGCGGCTCTCTACACTAACCATACGAAACAGCAGGGAAGTTCCATTCCCTCTTCAGCTTACTGATTCGTTCAAAGATCAATTCTATCAAAGCTTAAACCATTTCAAAGTAAAGGAAGGCCATGAAAAGAAGATTTTTATCACGAAACAGTTTAAACGAACCCATATGTAGGTAATACTATAAAATGGAAGTTCAATATTGTTTATTAATATTTAAAAAACGGTTTCTATGTTTTGATTATCGCTTATAGTGGATACTTTACCCTGACGTGCTGAAATAGCACGCCTAGTATCGATATCAGTACTCTAGAGACTAGGGGTGCACAAAATCATCAAGCCTACTCTTTTTTAAAAGGCCGGCAACGCACTTGCAATTCCCCTGGAGGTGTAGTTATTCATAGGCGTCCGTTAACACTTACCTTCAGGTCAACTGCTTGCCCGTTTCACGTTTACCCCCTCTTCTATAAAAAAAAAAACATTAAGACGTGGGCTCACTGAATAGCTGAGGTAAAAGCGGGCTACAACTAAAAACCATAACGTGAAAGACCGGAACATTAAATAACTATTATGAAGGGTTCCGTACCATCGTAATACACGTTCCTAGCAGGGGAGCCTCTTTTAATTTTTAATTTATTTTAACTTTTATTATTACTGACGGACGGACAGGGGAGGTTTCGTAATAGGGTCCCGTTGGATACCCTTTGGGTACGGAACCCTAAAAAAGTAGAACGTACTTTTTGCCATCTAAGATGTCACTGCACCACCCATACCCTCGTAGGACAAAACTACTCATGTGAGAGATTTTTTGTAGGTACATCAGTGTGGGGATTATGAGCTTACACTAACAATATAAAGTAGGTATAATGATTTCTTGTATTTACGTGAACACTACACATTGAATAAAATTATTTTTATAAACTGTCTTTACGGATTTCATCGCGTATAATTTTCCTTATTTCTAATTCCCCGTTTAATTTTATTTATTTTTAATTAAATGATTAAAAAAATATATAAAGACAATTGATGCCGACAATGTAATGGCCATAAATTTGAATATCTTTGCACAGAAAAAAATTGGTTTGTCGCTAAACAAAAAATTACGAATGGCCGTGAAGTGAAAAGGCGGGCCGCGGCCTGTGCATCTCCGATCTAGACGGTATAAGTGGTAGAAGTATGTTGCAATGAAACATGAGCGATTCATCTGCATGCGCTAACTGGACGATCACGAAGCACTAATTTGTTTGCTTGTAATAATTTCTAAGCTATTTGTTAAGGTCAAATTCTTTCCTATTTGTCATATTGACCGATTTCATACTACGACATCTTTGACAATTAATCTTTGGATTGATATGACCCAACGGATGTGGCAGCTAAAGTTTTTTTTTATATAGAATAGGATGACAAACTCAAAATGCAGATGCGACGTCACCCGTGAGGACTAAGATGCAATGGCTCTTTCACGAGTAAGATACTGTACTTTATTTACACTATATTACGCTTTTCCTTTTTCCCCGGTTTATTTATTTGCTTATTATCATAATAAGAAATGTAATTTTGTATAGTATATCTCTGTGGTATTAAAATTACTATGATTAAATTAAACAATAATTATTAAGAACTATAACCTAACACTTTCATACATTATTAATACATAATTTAATTTGTTTAATAAATATACTAAATTATAAACAGTGTAAATCATTTTTAAGCTGACAAACGATTGTTTTCTTTTTAAATAAAGCATATATATCGTTGTTGTGTTATATCGCTATTTTTTCGATATATACAACTCCGATATTGATATATTTATAATTATCGATGTATTGAAAATCCGATATTTTATAAATATCAACAGTCCTAGTTTGAACTGTTCACTTGGAATGATCAATTGAACTGACCGTGTGTGTCGAACTTTTTTGGCTTAAATTCGTTAGAACTGATCAGTTGAACTGATGTCAGTTTAACTGATCGTGTGTGTCGGCCATAACTGACCGTATGTGTCGACCATTAATATAATCAGTATAAATTAATCCACTACCCCATTTTGTTACCGACTTCAAAAAGGAGGAGGTACCTCTATAACTTTTTCTCGGTGAACCGATTTGATGTTCATTTCATGATTTTTGTCAATAAACAAGTTTAAAAGTTTTATTAAAGAAAAACTGTACAAAAAGGGTTATTATAATATCAAGGAATACATGAATGAAAATAACCCCTGGGAATAAGGTGATCGCCACCATGCTGGTTCTATGAAAATTCATTTAAAATTGTATAAACAAAATTATTGTTAAGTGAAATTATGTTTAAAAAAAAGTCCCGCTGGGTTTCTTGCTGGTTCTCCCAGGACAGAGGTATTTTCCGAACCAGTGGTAAATAAAATAATGACTTTCAATAAGTATTATGTAATCATCCATATTGAATAAAAATCATTCTATTCTATTCTATTCTATTCTATTGTTTTCTGTGATGTTTCTTTTTTATTTGAAAGGTGGTGCTTCTCATGTGGTCCCATATAAATTTGATCAAGGCCTGACCAATAGTTTTGGAGTTATTCTTAATGATTTATATCGAAGTCGGATGTACAAAATTTTTAATTTTACCACTTGTCCTTCTTTGTCACTTATGTGGTGTCGTAAATGGCGACTTGGGGAAAAGGATTAGAATTTTTAAGAACAAACTTAAATATTTACAGCTTTTTCTCATAAAATTGAACTTAAAACAAAGCTGCACTGTTATTTTTTTACAAAAAATGTCAATAGAAAAAGACGTATAGAGATGATAAATAGTTAATTTAAGTGAGCGATAAACAACGATATTGTAAGGCCTATTGTGATTATGTTTTAGTAAATACTTACTTTTATGAAATAACTAGCTCGTCAGGCTGACGATGTTTTGCGCTCTACGCTCTACGATGACCCTTTGTCCTATAAAAAATCCTTAATTTCATACTAAAAAATATTGAGGGTCACTTATTGGGATAAAAACTATCCACCAGACCAAACTGCATACAGTGCAAAATTTTATTTAAAACGGTTCAGTAGTTTCGGAGTTCATTGCGGACAAACAATGTGACATGTAATTTTTTTTTATAGGATAGGGTGACAAACGAGCACACAGTCCACCTGAAGGTAAGTGGTTGCCGTGGCCCATAGACATCTAAATTTATCCTCGTTTGCGAATCAAAATGCAGATGCGTTGTCACCCGTGAGGACTAAGATAGAATGCCTCTTTTCCAGTAAAAAGGGTCTCCGGTACTCTACACTCACCATACGAAACACAGCAGTGTTAAGCTGCTATTAATGCTGCTATATGGCAAATATGTCCCCTTTAAGGCCATGTTTTGGGGAGGCCTATGTCCAGCAGTGGATTTTAATTGGCTGTTAAAAAGTTTATGTAACGGTACTTGGGGCCCACAGGCCCTACATCTATTCTCGATTGAGAATCTATACGCAGATGTATTGTCACCCCTGAGGACTAAGATGGAATGCCCGGTTTTCATTAAAAAAAATTATAGGATAACGAGGACACAGTCCACCTGATGGTAAGTGGTTTCTGCGGCCTAGAGACATCTACATCTATCCTCGACTACGAACCGAAATGCAAATGCGTTATCACCCGTGAGGACTAAGATGGAATACCTCGTTTGCAGTAAAATGGGTCTCGGTTCGCTACACTCACCATACGAAACACAGCAGCATGAAGCTGCTATTTGACGCTGGTATTCTGTGAGAGCATGGTCTTTCCCCGGTTGAGCTGACCCATTCGTGCTACAACTATATTACTAATATAGCTGCAGCATGGCTCTACCATGTAAAGCTCTATCATATATTTATGCATGAAGACATGAGCGTGTTCATACGCGAATAACTTTTAATTGCTGTGTGGATTTAAAATTTTGTAATAAGTGAAATGTATAAAAGTTGTAGGTCTTCCAAATAAAATAAAAAAATAGAAAAAAAAATGGTAATTAAGTACCTATGTACTGCAGACAGAATTTTGGTCACAACGCCCAGTCTCAACGGATACTAGTTATTTGCGCAGGACACGATTATAGTATATGCGCAAGCCCAGGTGCACTCTCTGTTCCCTCACTCTCATAAAGCCTAATGGTACGGTAAACCGACACGACCGGGGAGAGATCAGGCGCAGGACCAACGGCTTTACGTGCTTTCCGAGGCATGGGAGTGAAACACCGCCAACTTCCTGACTCCGGGCAGCTACTGAGAATTTCTTGACAATAAAACCCAATAACTGATTTTGGCTCGACCCGGGATTCGAACCCTGAACCTTATGAATAGCAATCGCGTTTACAACCACTATACCAACGAAGTAATCAATAGAGACAGTTTAACTGACCGTGTGTGTCGGCCATATTGCTGGTTTTAAAGCGCTATTTAACTATAATTCTTCACTGTGGATAAAACTCTAGCATAGATCTCAATGGTTAGATTTAAAAGGCTGATGACGACAATAATGATGTAATAAAAGTATTAATATATACCATAACGTGGTAGAGCCATGCTACAGTTCATTATGGCATTATTACAAATAGATCGGCACGACCGGGGAAGGATCACGCTCTCACAGAATACCAGCGTGAAACTGCAGAACAATGCTGCTGTTTCTCTTAGTAGTTTTACAAAAATAAGTTATATTCATTAGTAGTACTAGTTACTCGACTCTACAGAGTCAGGAATTCGTTCTTGGGGCGATGTATACTCTTTTACAACAAAGTCCCAGAAAATATACAAAATTTAACCATTTTTAATTAAAACTAATTTTACGGATTTTATCGCGTATATTAATCTATTTTTATATTCCCGACGTTTCGGGTGATTTCCAGGACCCGTGGTCACGGGGGACTGAGGTGTTTGACGTCCTGCTGTCATAGTTAGCCCGGCTACCTTCAGTTTTTTAATATTAATTTTTGGTCCGATTTACGCAGAATGAGCTTACGGTATCTTGAAGTCTAGCAGTTGTATACTTGGGTTTGGATTTGATTTTATTAATTATGGGATCCCAAGCAGATGGCAGCACCCATCCATCTTCTCTATTGAAATTAGGATGTATTTAATTTCAATAGCCTCGCGAATCATCCTTGGGAGGAATCGGTGTTCTTTTGCGAGGATTTGTGGTCTATCAAATTTAATGTAATGGCGGGGACGATCTTGAACATGTTCACAAACTACAGACTTCCCGATACGTCGGTGCTTCACGTCAGCTATATGTTCTTTAACGCGGGTTTTAATAGATCTTTTTGTTTGTCCTATGTACGAGAGACCACATTCACAATCCAGCTTGTACACTCCTGCATCTTGTAGAGGGATATGACACTTGACGGATGGTAAAAATTGACCAATCTTCTTCAGCAGCTTGAAGTATGTTTTAATGGAAGCTCGCTTCAAGATGTAGCCAACCTTGTCTGTGACTCCTCTGACATAGGGTAGTACAGCAGGCACACGCTCGACTGTGGCTGGCTTCACTCGGTCACTGTGACGTAGGCGCGGGACCCGAAGCTTGTTGTCTTGCAGTACTTGCTCGACGTGCTGAAGCTCGGCGGCCAGATGTTTTCTGTCACAGATCCCTCGTGCTCTCTGAAACAAAGATTTTCCCACGGTAGCTAACTGTGAAGGATGATGGTGAGATTCACCAATTAGATATCGGTTGGTATGGGTATTTTTTCTGTACACAGTATGACCAATAGTGTTATCAGGATTTCGGATGACTAAAACATCTAGGAAAGTTAAAGTATTGTTTGCCTCTAACTCCATTGTGAATTGTAAGTTAGGGTTTATGGAATTAAGGTGGTTTAAAAATGCAGTTACTTTGTCAGATGGTAAAATTGTGAAAGTATCGTCTACGTACCGCTTGTAGAATCTTGTCTTTAATCTCACTAACAAAATGGTACGAATAAGACCTACATTTCGCTGAAAATGAAACTATGGTCAGTTTTGATGTTCAGTCACTATTCACATGCCTACCTATTGAAGACTGCATCTCAATTGTTACTAGAAAGCTAGAAGATAACAGCATGCCTACAGAATATGCAGTATTACTCAAACACTGCCTCACATCTGGCTATTTATTGTGGAAAGAAGAGTTCTACATGCAAGTAGACGGAGTGGCAATGGGCTCACCTGTATCTCCCGTAGTCGCCGACATATTCATGGAGGACTTTGAGGAGAAAGCCCTTCTTACTGCTCCTGTAAATCCAAGATTCTACAAGCGGTACGTAGACGATACTTTCACAATTTTACCATCTGACAAAGTAACTGCATTTTTAAACCACCTTAATTCCATAAACCCTAACATACAATTCACAATGGAGTTAGAGGCAAACAATACTTTAGCTTTCCTAGATGTTTTAGTCATCCGAAATCCTGATAACACTATTGGTCATACTGTGTACAGAAAAAAATACCCATACCAACCGATATCTAAATGGTGAATCTCACCATCATCCTTCACAGTTAGCTACCGTGGGAAAATCTTTGTTTCAGAGAGCACGAGGGATCTGTGACAGAAAACATCTGGCCGCCGAGCTTCAGCACGTCGAGCAAGTACTGCAAGACAACAAGCTTCGGGTCCCGCGCCTACGTCACAGTGACCGAGTGAAGCCAGCCACAGTCGAGCGTGTGCCTGCTGTACTACCCTATGTCAGAGGAGTCACAGACAAGGTTGGCTACATCTTGAAGCGAGCTTCCATTAAAACATACTTCAAGCCGCTGAAGAAGATTGGTCAATTTTTACCATCCGTCAAGTGCAAAATTCCTTTACAAGTTGCAGGAGTATACAAGCTTGATTGTGAGTGTGGTCTCTCATATATAGGGCAAACAAAACGATCAATAAAAACCCGCGTAAAAGAACACATAGCTGACGTGAAGCACCAACGTTCCGGGAAGTCTGCAGTTTGTGATCATATCCTAGACGGCCCCCGCCATTACATTAGATTTGATAAACCACAAGTCCTCGCGAAAGAACATCGATTCCTGCCAAGGATGATACGTGAGGCTATTGAAATTAAAAAAACATCCTAATTTCAATAGAGAGGGTGGCTGGGTACTACCACCTGCTTGGGATCCTGTAATTCATAAAATTAAAACTAAACCCAAGCATACCACTGCAAGACTTCAAGACACAGTTAGTTCATTCTGCGTAGATCGGACCAAAATTAATAATTAAAAAGCTGAAGGTACTCCGGGTTAACTTTGACATCGGGACGTCAATCACCTCAGTCCCCTGTGACACGGACGAAACGTCGGGAATATAAAATAAGTTAATTAAACGCGATAAAATCCGTAAAAATAGTTTTATTCAATGTGTAGTGTTCGCGTAAATATAAGAAATCATCATCCGTCAAGTGTCATATCCCTCTACAAGATGCAGGAGTGTACAAGCTGGATTGTGAATGTGGTCTCTCGTACATAGGACAAACAAAAAGATCTATTAAAACCCGCGTTAAAGAACATATAGCTGACGTGAAGCACCGACGTATCGGGAAGTCTGCAGTTTGTGAACATGTTCAAGATCGTCCCCGCCATTACATTAGATTTGATAGACCACAAATCCTCGCAAAAGAACACCGATTCCTCCCAAGGATGATTCGCGAGGCTATTGAAATTAAAAAACATCCTAATTTCAATAGAGAAGATGGATGGGTGCTGCCATCTGCTTGGGATCCCATAATTAATAAAATCAAATCCAAACCCAAGTATACCACTGCTAGACTTCAAGATACCGTAAGCTCATTCTGCGTAAATCGGACCAAAAATTAATATTAAAAAACTGAAGGTAGCCGGGCTAACTATGACAGCAGGACGTCAAACACCTCAGTCCCCCGTGACTACGGGTCCTGGAAAGCACCCGAAACGTCGGGAATATAAAAATAGATTAATATACGCGATAAAATCCGTAAAATTAGTTTTAATTAAAAACGTGTAGTGTTCGCGTAAATATAAGAAAAAATTTAACCAGCTCAAAGTTCTAAAACTTTATTAAATTAAGTTTGTATAAAAAGGGTTATTATAATATTAAGAAAGGAGAAGGAGACGTCTGCATACATTCTTGGGCCAGGTGTTAACAAGCTGAAAATCTGGTGAGATTTGTCAATCTAGGAGCTGAGTTATTGTAGAATAAGTAAAAGTGAGATTAACTATTACCTACACTGTAACAGGGGATTTTTCGCTGTTATTACACTGTAACAGGATATTTTTCACTATAATTACTTAAAAATATAAAAGCAGGATCAGTATAAAATCACTAAAGATAAGTTGTGGTTAATAAGGAAACAAAATGGTGAAAAAATTAACGAAAGTTAAATTAATAAAAGTTTTACTTGGCCATGATGCGGCTATATTAATAGTATAGTTGTAGCACGAATGGGTCGGCTCGACCGGGGAAGGACCACGCTCTCACAGAATACCAGCGTAAAATAGCAGCTTAATGCTGCAGTGTTCCGTATGCTGAGTGTAGAGAACCGGAGACGCTTTTTACTGGACAAGAGGCATTCTACCATAGTCCTCACGGGTGACAACGCATCTGCTTTTTAATTCGTAAACGAAGATAGATGTAGATGTCTATGGGCCACAGCAACCACTTACCATCAGGTGGGCTGTGTGCTCGTTTGTCACCCTTATTCTATAAAATAAATAAATAATAACAACTAAGTGAAGTGAATATTAGGGATATCGATCTGAAATCAATTACATGAATTGATGTTTTTACTGTTACATGTTGGAATTTGGAATGTTGATATTTTGTATTTTTATATTATTATTTTGTAGATATGTTCGCAATTTTTATCTCTTTAACACAGAAAAATAATCGAAAATAGATATTATTACGCTCAATTTAATCAAGAATTAATCAATTCTTGATTAAATTGCGTTAATTTCAAATCGAATCGAAAATCTGTCTTTTTCTTTTAAATGAATATTTGAAGTTTCAAATGTCACGCCAAGTTTCAAATTCAAAATGAGAAGTCCTGTATTGAAAGATAAAGTTTAGAAACAAGAATTTCATAAGTGTATTCTTTATGGTAATCGATTTATATTGTCATAAAACGTTTATTTTTCTATTTTCTATAAGCGAATAATATATTTTATTCCCAAATGGATGTATCATTCAAAATAAATAACATAATTTTCATTAAAATGAAACCTTGCAAGCTTTTTCATTTTATTTTTTGAATCCGAATAAATATAATATCGATACAATCGATTTTCTAACTTATTTCTTATTTTATTGTTTTTTCGAATTCTAGACTGTAAAAAGGGTTACTTTTTGTATTTTACTTTAGAAAAATATAGCCAATTTTTTACAGTATAAACTAATTAGTTAACTTCAGGCCCAAAAATCCTATTCTCCTTTATGGATGATAATAACCCCTGTTAATAATAACCCCTGTTAATAATCAGTCGAGGGATACTTCAGTCGAGGGATACTCATCCCAATTTACCTGTCCGGTAGTTGTGGTATGGTATACGGGTATGCGACCCCGGCTTCCCTAGCTATTACTGTCCTATCCCGTGCCCTCCTGGACGGTAATATCCTACATTTCCTATTTCCTACCCTAACTTACTTTACTCTTCCTTTTCACACCACCTATCCTTCCCCTTTTCCTATTCCTACCCTCCGCCAATCCAACGTCTGCCGCGCGGATGGATGCATGGCTAGGGGCGAGCCTAGTCGTTAGCGTGCCACACTGCCCTGGGACCGAGCGACCCCAGAATTAGGCTAGCCTTACCCTGGCATGCGGGGCTCTGCTGGGGGGGACAAACCTTTCCCTCGCTATTCGTGGGAACGCAATGGATAGTCATAAAAATAATTTAATTAACCAAAATGGCGGCGATGTGGTTCGCCACCCATCACGTCTCGTTTCTCGCGGGGGCGAAAAGCGGCCCACGGAGAGCCGCTTCGCTACGTTGAATGTAAGAGGAGGAATGGATGGTAAGGTAGATGAAGTATGTCAGATGATGGATGAACGTTGCATTGATATTCTGTGCGTGAACGAAACCAAGAGGAAAGGATGTGACACCACGTTTCATGGCCCCTACACGGCATACTGGTCGGGAGTCCCCCAAACCAGCCGAGGCTGTCAGGGAGTTGGTGTGATTCTTTCATCTCGAATGGTTGAATGTGTGATGGAGCATGAATGTATAAGCCCAAGACTCCTCTGGATTAGGTTAAAAGTCGGACTCACTCGCTTGTTTATCCTTGGGGTCTATGCACCAACGGATCTGCGTGGAGGTGGGTCCATAAAAACACAACAAGAGAGAGAGGAATTTTGGGATAGCATGAGAGAGGTCTTGAATAAATGCGGAGAAAATGAACGGATCGTGATGTTAGGGGACTTTAATGGATGGGTTGGAGTAAAGCGTGATGGGTATGAAGGAGTTCTGGGTACGTTTGGGGACGAGAGAGTGAATGACAATGGGAGAAGCCTGCTTGAAGTATGCTTGGAATGGAATCTGTGCGTGGCCAACACAATGTTTGACCACAAAAAGATCCATTTGTATACAAGAGATGAGGGTGAGTCTAGAAGTATGATTGATTTTGTAATTGTGGATGAAAGACTGAGGAAGAAAGTACTAGACACTCGGGCATACCGCGGTGTAGGCCTCGACACAGACCACTTCCTGGTCATAGCCCGAATGCGTGGCCTCTTTAAACGGTGGCGACACCGAGTGGCCGAGCCTACGAGTGTTTTGGACAGAGTAAAAGTGGAAAATCTACAAGAAGAAGAAAAGAAAGACGAGTATGTAGAGAAACTGAAAGAAAGTTTTAAAGGGATAGAAGAGATAGGAGTGATTGAAGATTTGTGGGAGACATTTAAGAAAGGGGTCGTAAATGTTGCTATCGAGGTATGCGGTGTAGCTAAAAGAAGGAAAGGAAGAAAGAATGATAACGTGTGGATGGATAAAGATGTACAAAAGGTTGTGCAAGAAAAGAAGAAAGCGTGGTTGGATTGGTTAGCAACAAAAGCTAACCAAAAAGTTCAAAAGGCAACGGATGACGAGATAAAGGAAGCAAGAACGAAGTATAAAAGATTGAAAACAGCAGCGAAAGAAATTGTGTCTAGAAAGAAAGAAGAACGAAAGGATGATTTCGATAGGAGGCTCACTGAAGATTTCCAGTCAAACATTAAGTTTTTCTGGAAAACCATCAAAACAGCCAGAGGAAAAACTTCTACCTCTGAGCTGAGTACAATCAGGAGTCAAGATGGGAGCATTATAAAAGGAGAAGAATGTGTGTTAAAGAGATGGAAAGAGTATTTTGAAAGTTTGTTTGAAAGAGAGGAAGTGCAGGTACAGCATCTGCCACCTTCCACGGAAACTAATATAAATGTTGATGAAAATGAGATAAGCATGGTTGAAATAGTGAAAGCGTTGAAAAGTATGAGATTAGGTAAGGCTGCAGGGTATGACAGGATTACCGTCGAGATGCTGAGGGCTGGACAGGGCCTGGTGGCTAGTCAGCTGTACCGCCTTTTCAATCTGTGCTGGCGAAATGGGCAAGTACCGGGAGACTGGTGCAAAGCCGTAATCGTGCCATTGTACAAGGGAAAAGGGTCACGGCAGGACTGCATAAATTACCGCGGTATAAGCCTTCTCAGCGTCGTCGGTAAATTGTATGCGAAAGTGTTGATTGAAAGGATTGTGAATGAAACAGACAAGAAAGTATGGGATGCACAAGCGGGATTTAGAAAGGGAATGGGATGTACGGATCAGGTCTTTTCCTTGCGGTGCATAGCCGAAAAGTATTTGGCTAAAAACAAGAGAGTCTACTGCGCGTTCGTAGATCTAGAAAAGGCCTATGATAGAGTGGTGAGGAATGAATTGTGGTCAGCACTGTCCGTGAACGGTGTGAGCAGTATCCTCATACGAGCAATGCAATCTCTTTATAGGGATTCTAGTGCTTGTGTAAGGATAAACGGGGCATACACTGAATGGTTTAATATCGAAAAAGGTGTTAGACAGGGATGTGTAGCGTCACCGTGGCTGTTTAATCTGTTCATGGACAATTGTTTAACAGATTTAAAAGAGAATGAAAGTGGGTTGAGAATGAATGAGTTACTCGTCAAATGTTTTCTCTATGCTGATGACCAAGTATTACTTGCGTCTTCGGCCGAGGAGTTGCAGGAGATGGTAACTGCTATGAGTGGAGCTTTTGTTAGAAAGGGAATGAAGATGAATGTAAGGAAGACGAAAGTGATGGTGTTTGAAAAAGATGAGGCAGTGACAGACTGCAATATCGTGATTGAAGATGAGCAAATTGAACAGGTGAAAGAGTTTGTGTATCTGGGTTCAAAGTTTACAAGAGATGGAAAGTGTGAGAGTGATATCGAAAGAAGAGTGAATGCAGGAAACATGGTGAATGGAGCTTTGCACTCCTTTATGAGCAGTCGGAAGGTGTCTAACAAGGCTCGTTTGGCTGTGCATGAGGGGGTGTTGGTTCCGACACTCATGTACGGAAGTGAAACTTGGGTATGGCAGAAGAAACATGAAAGCAGAATAAATGCAGTTGAGATGAGAGCATTAAGAAGTATGATAGGAGTTAAACTGAGTGACAGGCTAAGAAATAGTGAGGTAAGGAAACGTTGTGGTCTGAAAGAAGATGTAGTGACAAAAATTGAGAAAGGTATGCTGAGATGGTTTGGCCATGTCGAGAGAATGAATGAAGAACGATTGACGAAAAAAGTGTATAAGGCGAGTGTGAATGAAAGTGTTGGAAGGGGTAGACCTAGGCGGACATTTCTAGACCAAATCAGGGACGTCTTGAAAAAAGGCCAGGTCAAGAGTACCCTAAACCGTAGAGCATGTATGAAGGGAATAATGAAAGTGGACGAAGCAAAACAAGTATGTAAGGATCGTAGCAAGTGGAAAGAACTGGTCTCTGCCTACCCCTACGGGAAAGAGGCGTGATTATATGTATGTATGTATAACCCCTGGGAATGAGGTGATCGCTATCAGGCTATTTCTAATTTGTTGTGTTGTTAATTTAGCAACATGTAAAAATCATTTAAAAAAAAGTCTCGCTGGGGTTGTTGCTGGTTTTTCCCGGGGCAGAGGTTTTTTTTTCGAACCAGTAGTAATGAAACAAAAGACTGACTTTCAATAAGTATTATTTATAATCTATATTGAATGAAAAAGTTTCTGTTTCTGTTTCTTGTGGTGAGTGATGTGAACCAGAAATTATTTGTTTTTTATAAAATTGAAGTTACAAACGATCTTACTGTCTAACTGGTGGTAAGTAGCTACAGTAGCAATTCAAAGATATACACAAACTGAGGGCTAAGATGGAATACCGCACAGCTGTTTATATTTTATTTTAATGAGGGCTAATAATATAATCTTACACTCACCAGATGTCGCTAATTGTGACTGAGGTAAAGTTTTCTGTTACATACATACATACATGTAGTGGATTGATGGCGCCAAAGTGCTACAAGCAGCGCCATCTAACAATTAGCTTTACGAATCAATAATATCGTCACCGGAAACGCAAGCGCGCCCTACCGCTTGGACACGATCGTCGGTAGAAGGGATGCAGCGAGGGCTAGTGAAGGGACCGAGTGTTGAGGCAGTCGAGTTCGGACAGCCGGAGCGGACGCTCTCTACCGACGCACGTAGTTGTTTCTCGTGTACAACCATTAGTCCAAATAAAGTTATTTTGATTTAAATCATCTTTCGTTGGTGTGCCCACATTCACATAAAATCATGTCGGAGCGTGAAGAAAACCCGATGCTTCGCATCTCGGCCACCCATGATGCGACATCAGAAGTGGGATACACCCGAGTTGAAGAAAACACGGAGACTGGAGCGATGTCGTCACGGTGCAACGAGAACATGCTTCGGGCACTGCTGGCTGCTCAAAACCAGAATATGATATCCTTGATAGAAGCCATCAAGGGCCCGGCAGGTACCAAGCATATTTCTCTGCCTGATTTGACCCTGATAAGTCGGATGTAGACGCACGTGCCGGGTGTACTACAGCGGATCTGTGCCTATCGGAGGTACCGCTTCAGGGAAATGCTCTAATAATTACCCTAAGCAAGGCTTTGAAAGGTAGTGCTTCACGTTGGCTGGCGCAAGTGTCGTTTGCGGGTATGACATAGTGTGACTTCAAAAGCCTGTTTTTATCCCGGTACGATTGTGTGGACACACCAGCCGCTACTCTTGTCAAAATGATGAGTGGCAAGCCTAAGGAAGGTGAATGTTATGTCGCGTACGCCGCCCGATTGCTTTCAACACTCACATCACGCTGGCAAAACATGAGTACTAAGCAGATTGCCATATCTACGGTGCTTGCTCACATGGCACAATTTGATGGGCGTATTCAGAGGTTGGCGTTTACTACCGAAGTCGACAACAGGAACAAGCTGCAGTGTGAACTTCAAGCGCTCTCGTTTTTGAAAAGGAAAGCTTCAACGGCTAACTCGACCGACGCCGTTCCAGAGTTCAAGCGATCCAAGTTTCAGTCGACAATGCTGAAGTGTCACAACTGTAGTAAACTAGGTCATCGAGCATCTGACTGTCGATCAAGAAATGAGGTGAAAGGCAAAACAGCCAATACCACCACCTCGGCGTCAAGTTCTTCAGGACCAAAACAGCGTTTGGATATCATCTGCTTTCGATGCGGCAGCGCCGGACATTTTGCAGCAAAATGTCCACGAAGCAATAGTGTGGGCACTACCGCGGCGGGTGGATCGAGCAGTCCTGGGGCAGCGCCTGCAACAGCGGCGACCAGTGAGCAACGTGTCGACGTCTGTTATGTCAGCAATCCCAACGGTGTGCTGATGAATGCTGGTGAGTCATACCCATTTTACTACGATTCTGGTGCCGAATGCTCTCTGATCAAAGATTGTGTAGCGTCAAAGTTTAGTGGAAAGCTAGTAAATAATATTGTAAATTTAACCGGAATCGGTCACGTTAGTGTGCAAAGTACCCTACAAATTTTATCTGAAGTTATTATTAACGATTTACGATTAGAGATATTATTTCATGTTGTACCGGATAGTTGTCTTAAAAATGATGTCTTAATCGGCCGCGAGATTTTAGATCAGGGGTTCAACGTTAGTATGACGTCTGATAGCGTTGTTTTGTGTCGTGATATGGTTGTGAGATTATGTGATGCTTCAAATAAGCCCAAGACGTATACTAATTATCAAATTGATTCAAATAAAGTTAACACAGACGTTCCGCCAGAATTTCGTTCACGATTAATGGATCTTTTGTCAGAATATTCATCTTCGTTTTCTAGTGGTGTACCTAAATCCCGTGTTACGACAGGACAGTTGCAAATTAGGCTTATAGATCCTAGTCGAACGGTTAAACGTCGCCCTTCTAGGCTTAGTGCAAATGAACGTGAAGTTGTTACTGCTAAAGTTCGTGAACTAGAGGAAGCAGGTATCATTAGGCCAAGTTGTTCGCCCTTTTCTAGTCCAGTGTTGCTTGTCAAGAAGAAAGATGGTTCAGATCGCATGTGTGTCGACTACAGGGAACTGAACGACAACACTGTATCGAATAGGTTTCCATTGCCGTTGATAGAGGACCTTGTATCCAGGTTAGGTGGTGTTACATGGTTCACGTGTCTCGATATGTTGTCAGGCTATCACCAGATTCCAGTGCAGCCTGAATCGATAGAGCGGACTGCATTCGTTACACCTGATGGTCAGTGGGAATATTTGACCATGCCGTTCGGTTTGAAGAATGCCAGCTCAGTTTATCAACGTGCAGTGATGAAGGCTTTAGGCGATCTTGCTAACAGCTATGCTGTGACATACGTCGATGACATTTTAGTAATAGGATCGTCTGTAGAAGATAATTTGTTTCGTCTTCGCACTGTGCTAGATAAATTAACAAAAGCTTGTTTCTCCCTAAATCTTGCTAAGTGTTCCTTTCTAAAGCGACGGGTAGAATATTTAGGTTTTGTTGTTGAGAACGGCCAAATCAGTCCCAACTCAAATAAAATTGCAGCCTTGTCCAGACTTCCTCCGCCTAAAACCATCACTCAGCTAAGACAGTTCATAGGGCTGGCCACTTATTTCAGACAATTTGTGCCACAGTTCTCAAAAACGATGGCTCCTCTATTTCGTCTAACGAGTGGCAAGAACAGGTCCATTGAGTGGGAACCTAGCCATGAGGCTGTTCGTCAGAAAATTATTTCTTATTTAACCAGTAAGCCTATTCTAACGATATTTGATCCTGCACATCCAATAGAGTTACACACCGATGCTAGTGCTGAAGTATATGGTGCTATTTTTATTCAAAAGATTAATGGGATACAACATGTGGTTGCTTATTACAGTCGTCTTACCTCCCCAGCCGAGTCAAAGTTTCATTCATTTGAGTTAGAAACGTTAGCTGTGTTCAATGCCATAAAGCATTTTCGACATTATTTGCTAGGTCGTAAGTTTACCGTTGTGACAGACTGCAGTTCTGTTAAAGCTTCTAAAAGCAAAACCGACTTGTCTCCACGAGTTCATCGTTGGTGGGCCTACATGCAGTCATTTGAGTTTGATATCATCCATCGTGAAGGCAGTAGGATGAGCCATGTAACACTTCCTGTCTAGAAATCCCCTCCCTAAGCCCAAAGTGGCTTTCACTCGTGTGGAACAAAAGCGTATTGATTTAGCTGAGCTTTCTAGTAACTGGTTGCAAGAGATTAGTAAGATCGTTTCTGATCTTCGTAACGAAGTTTTTCCTGAGGAAACTCGCAAAACCTACGAAGTTCGTAAAAACATTCTATATACCGCCAAATTCAGCGTAACGGTCGCACTCGATGGCTGCCTATTGTACCTAGATCGCTTAGGTGGTCTGTGATTAATAACGTCCATGAGTCGGTCATGCACTTGGGATGGGAGAAAACTTTCGAAAAGATTTACGAGCACTACTGGTTCGAAGGCATGTCGAAATATGTGAGGAAATTTATGGACAACTGCATCATATGTAAAGTAGCGAAGCCCCACCCGGGCAAAGTTCATGCAGAACTGCACCCGATTCCCAAGTTCAATATCCCGTGGCACACAATCCATATTGACGCTTCTGGTAAATTATCTGGGAAGAACGACATCAAGGAGTACGTGTTTGTCATATTAGATGCGTTTACCAAATTTGTGCTACTTCGTCATTCGCTAAACATCGACACAAATAGTAGTATTCGTGCTATTAATTTCTGTATAGCTCTGTTTGGTGCACCGAAACGCATAATAGCAGATCAGGGTCGTTGTTTCGCTAGCAAAGATTTTTCTAGTTTCTGCACTTCTAATAACATAGAGTTGCACTTGATAGCTGCTGGAGGCAGTCGTGCAAATGGTCAGGTCGAGAGGGTAATGAGTACGCTTAAGAGTATGTTAACAGCGGTAGAGGCTAGTCGTGACCGCTCTTGGCAGGACGCATTAGGAGAGGTTCAGCTGGCTATGAACTCTACTGTTAATAGGGTGACTAAATATAGCCCTCTAGAGTTGATGATAGGAAGGGTAGCACGACCGCTTAGTTTAGTGACCGCTGATGATGATGATGTGACTGAAGTTAACTTGGATGAGATCAGAGAGCACGCGACACAGAATATAAAAAAAGATGCCAATTATGATAAAAATCGATTTGACCGAAATAAGGCTCGGGTTTGTAAGTTAGCTATCAATGATTACGTTTTAATTGAAAATGAGGAGAGGAATCAAACGAAATTAGATCCCAAGTTTAAAGGTCCTTTTAAGATTATCGATGTGTTAGATGGGGATAGATACCTACTAAAAGCGCTTGACTCTAAGCGAACCTACAAATACCCCCATGATCGTGTGAGGAAGGTCCCCGATCACCAAGTTCCTCGAGAATTAGACGTCATAGTTGATGACAGTGATAGTGAAACCAAATCTAATTAAGAATGGCATGTATACTCATACTCGAAACTTTAGACCGCACCTCATGAGTAACATGTGGCGATGGGTCTGTAGGAAATCGTTGGCGCGATTTCTGTCTGTGTTGGTACACAGAGCCCCTCGTGTGTTGTAGCATATTTGGCGGCAGATGTGTAGAGAATCGTTGGTGCCATTCTGGCATATGTGGCGGCAGATATGTAAAGAATCGTTGGTGCGATTCTGGCCTGTGTTGGTGCACAGAGCCTCTCATGTGTTGTGGCGTATGTGGCGGCAGATATGTGGAGAATCGTTGGTGCGATTCTCGCATATGTGACGGCAGATATGTAAAGAATCGTTGGTGCGATTCTGGCCTGTGTTGGTGCACAGAGCCTCTCATGTGTTGTGGCGTATGTGGTGGCAGATATGTGGAGAATCGTTGGTGCGATTCTCGCATATGTGACAGCAGATATGTAAAGAATCGTTGGTGCGATTCTGGCCTGTGTTGGTGCACAGATTTCAATGAAAGTTTCACGAGTTGAGTATTCATTGCTTATGAATTATGGTAAAGAGTAACAAAATTGTTGGAATTGCTGTGTTGGAACTTGTTGATCGGACCTTTCACAATAAATCATGTAGTGCAGGAAGCACTGTGTAAGAAGCCCTAATAATAGGGCTTTGTCAATTATGGTAGTTGATTATTGTACTTGGATTTAGGAGAAATAAAGTACCATCTGGAATACACCTCGTTTTATTGGCAGGATAGCCGAGCTAAGTTATTCTCTGAGCATATTTTGTCCACAGGCACTGCACCCGAGGACGGGTGCTAGTCAGGGATGGCCGTGTCGTGGATTGATGGCGCCATAGTGCTACAAGCAGCGCCATCTAACAATTAGCTTTACGAATCAATAATATCGTCACCGGAAACGCAAGCGCGCCCTACCGCTTGGACACGATGGTCGGTAGAAGGGATGCAGCGAGGGCTAGTGAAGGGACCGAGTGTTGAGGCAGTCGAGTTCGGACAGCCGGAGCGGACGCTCGCTACCGACGCACGTGTTTGTTTCTCGTGTACAACCATTAGTCCAAATAAAGTTATTTGATGATTTAAATCATCTTTCGTTGGTGTGCCCACATTCACATAAAATCATGTCGGAGCGTGAAGAAAACCCGATGCTTCGCATCTCGGCCACCCATGATGCGACATACATATAATCACGCCTCTTTCCCGTAGGGGTAGGCAGAGATCACTTCTTTCCACTTGCTACGATCCTTACATACTTGTTTCGCTTCGTCCACTTTCATTATTCCCTTCATACATGCTCTACGGTTTTGGGTACTCTTGACCTGGCCTTTCTGTTCGGCTTGCTGTTACACAATGTACTTAATTGAGAAATTAGTTTTAAATAATAGTTTATCAGTTTCTAGAGTATTATATTAATACACAACACAATGCATCAGTGATTTGATCTTTAATTTTTTGTACTTTATAACTCCTTTTATTTTATTTTTTACATTTAGTTATATTTATAGTTTGGTTTATTTATTTTTATTGTAATTAAAATAAAATATAAGTAACAATAAAGACACATTAACCTTTCCATTTTTCTAAAGAATTATCTTCCCCAGTTCCCCACTATGAAATCTGTCAAATGATTTACCTGATTGTAAAGTGGCGCCGCCCTGGTGGAAAAAAAGTCATGGATGCCATCATTGTACTGGCTCTCCCTCTCTCAATTCCCTTTAGACTAGAACATAGCAGTGCAAGCACAGCTATTTGTCGACAGTAATAGAGAAGAGAGTGGTGCCTACCTAGTTAGACTACTAGGCAGAGAAGGGTTTACAGGCGAGAAAATTACTTTACTGAAAAAAGGCATTCTATTTGATCCTCCAGGGGTGACAACGAATCTACATTTTAATTATTTTATTAGGAGGACAGAAATATCTGTGTAATGTCTATACATACAATAAATCTGTAGAAAAGTCGTGTCTGTAATTCTAAAATATTCTTGAAAAAAACAAGTCCAGGGGACAAAATAAAGGGTTCTGAAGCCAAATTAGTTGTTCTTAGAATTTTTGTCTGTCTGTCTGTGTATTGCGGATTCGCGCAAAAACTACTCGACCGATTTACATGAATTTTTTTATGTAAGTAGTTAGTAAACCGGCGCAACTTATAGGCTATTTTTTATCCGATTACGGAACTTCTAAAAAAGAAGGTTAAATATTTTCCTTCGTTTAGATGTTACTTTACTATTATATCTTAATTATAGGCGGGATGTCCGTTGTTTTTCAAATAAATACCGTCTTTATAAATAAAGTTTAAAATATAGTTACATCCTTGGTATAATAATTTGAAACTACACCCCTTTAATTATCAAAATAGCGCCATCTATCACCAAATGGAAAAAGTGGTATATTTTGCCTTCAGTTACTAATAAATGAAATAATATAAATAACTATCACTTATATGTTGTTTAAATAATTAGATTTATAAAATTATATTTAAAAATTCTAACATTTAGTTTTTTTAATATATATCTATGTATATAGATAATAGTGACGTCTATCCAAAATATGAAGATTGATAAGGTTTTTATTTCAATTACTAATCTATATGTAAACTGATTAGAAACGGTCTGTCTGCAATTATTGCAAAATTTTCATTATCATTATAGTTTTATTAAAGAGATTTTTATATGTTCATATATCATAAAGTAGTCCATCATTTCGTGAAATGGTGTGGTCATTTCATGATATTTAACACTGTTTGTTGACCATGTCATGATATAGCTTGACTTTATCAATGAATAGAAACCGTTTGAATATATTAATAACCAATCACAACGTTGCTATTTCATGATATGGTTATAATTATAACGATTTCATTAAATCGCTTTTCACAGCTAGCGGCGCTGATAGCGTATTTTTAACAGAAAAAGAATTTATAGATATAATAAATAAATGTTCGCTTCTATCGCTGATATTACTAGATAGTATAGTTTTCTCATACATTATTTCATCTAATAATAGCGCTATCTACTTACTTCTAAATAAACTAAAATGGTAAGTAATAGAACGCTACTGAATATACGATGTAAATAACTGAAAATGCGTTCCTTGCATCGTTAATGAATGACTTAATATGCAATTTGGAATCAGTTCCAAGTAATTTAAATTAGAAAATGAGACAATAGAGGTAATCTCTAGCAGTTATAATAACTTAAATAATTTAGAATGTAGCTAACAAATCTTTAATTGTATGACTCCACAGAGTAATAATGAAAATTGTTTACACCTGGTGCATCAAAATATACAAGGCATGATAGGCAAAGAACTAGAAATTGAGTTGTTCTTAAATAGCAACAATATTCATATCTTATGTATTACTGAACATTGGTTAAAAGCTTATAATTTAATGTTTAACTTCAGTAATCACCAGGTGGTCAGTTCTTTCAATAGAGATACGGTTTTAAGAGGTGGCTCCTTAATATTAGCTAGTAAATTATTATCATGTAAAGAACGTAAAGACATTGTGAGCCTCTCTGTTGAGCGAACTGTAGAAATGGCATGTGTTGAGTTTGAGCACCTCATTGTTGTGAGCGTCTACAGACCCCCATGTTGTACATATGATACTTTCGAAAACATTATGGAGGAAGTTTTTACTAAGCTTAATAAACAGAATAAATCTGTTGTAATATGTGGAGACTTTAATATCAATCTCCTAGAAGCTTTCTCCATCAATATTAAATTTAGATCATTGTTTAAATCATATGGTCTTTTTAATTTATTTATAGAGCCAACGCGTATTTCTCAATCTAGTGCAACATGTATAGATAACATTTTTACAAATGTGAAGCCGTTGCATAAATGTATAATTCAAAAATTAAGTTCTGATCACTGTGGACAAGTAGTTTCGTTACCTTATGTTCACAAAAAGCGAGTAGATGAGAAAGTTGTGTCTGTTCCAGTAAATGCACGTCGCTTGGAGAAATTTAGAAGTAACATAGTGAAAAAACTTCCATCACTTTCATACCAAAATGATCCAAAATATTTGTATGGAACATTATTTAAGCTTATTTGCAATGAATTTAATAATACTTTTACTTCTAAAACATTCTCCTTGAACAGTCGGAAGTCATTCAATGAATGGGCGACAGTAGGAGTCCATAAGAGCAGGCATAGGTTATATGATCTTTACCATGAAAGGTCATATAATCATAGCGTCGAATTTAGGGAATATGTAAAAAAATATTCAAAAATATTTAAAAGAGTGTGCTCCATAGCCAAGTCTTTGCATTTGAGCAACAAAATTAAGACGGCTTCCAATAAAATTAAAATGACATGGAGTATAATTAATAGCGAAACTGGTAAGATCAACTCTCACAATTCAAATTACCAGTTAAGTGTTAACAACAAATTAACTGTATCAGATCAGGACGTAGCAATGGTTTTTGAGAAATATTTTACTGATATTCCGATCTTGACCACTAAGTCACTGAATTCTTCTCCTGCCGTCGCCGAATCATTACTTAAACAAAATGTAAATGTGTGTACAAAGAATTTTACATTTCATAAAGTGTCATCAAAAGATATTGTAAAATATTTTAAAACTATTGATGTTAAGAAAACTGCGGATCTGTGGGGGATTTCCGTTAAAGTTATTGCGTCTATAATAGATACAATCGCGCCTCATTTAGCTATTATTTTTAATACTAGTATCGAATCTGGTGTGTTTCCTGATTTAATGGAGCATAGTAAAGTAATACCTTTATTTAAATCTGGTAGTACATTAGACCCCGCCAATTTTAGACCTATTTCTGTACTACCAACACTTAGTAAGATTTTTGAAAAAATTGTTCTTGATCAAATGTTAAATTTTTTTAATATAAATAATTTACTTCATAAAAATCAATTTGGTTTCACAAGGGGTCGCTCGACAACTGATGCCGGTGTTGAGCTGATTAAATATATCTTTAATGCATGGGAGAATTCACAGGATGCTTTGGGTATATTTTGTGACCTATCCAAGGCCTTCGATTGTGTTCACCATGAAACATTAATCAGGAAACTTCAACACTACGGTGTAAGAAGTGATGCCCTTAAATTAATTATTTCATATTTAAGTAAGAGAACGCAAAAAGTTGTCATTAACAATATGAGCTCTTCCGGATCGATGGTACAAATGGGCGTGCCTCAAGGCTCAATTCTCGGCCCCTTTCTGTTTCTTGTATACATTAATGACTTACCTTACATAGTAGGGGATAACCATGATATAGTATTATTTGCAGATGACACTTCTTTAATTTTCAAATTAAGTCGACAATTACTAAAATATGACGAAGTAAATAATGCTATATCTAAATTAGTAAATTGGTTCGATGTTAATAATTTGCATTTAAATGGCACTAAAACAAAATGTATGAAATTCGTGACTCCAAATGTCAAACAATTAAATACTAATGTAATTTTAAATGGGGAGAAATTGAGTCTTGTAGATACCACCATTTTTCTTGGAATCACACTAGACGCGAAGCTTCAATGGAGCCCCTATATATCAAAACTAGCAAGCAGACTTAGTTCTGCAGCATATGCTGTAAAAAAGATTAGAAGTCTAACCAGTGTTGAAACAGCTAGACTAGTTTACTTCAGCTACTTCCATAGCATAATGTCATATGGTATTTTGCTATGGGGACACGCAGCTGACACTGAAATTATATTTGTTTTGCAAAAGAGGGCCATAAGAGCAATTTATGATTTAAAGCCTAAAGAGTCGCTGCGACAAAAATTTAAGGAAATTAATATATTAACTTTGGCCTCTCAATACATTTATGAAAATGTAATGTACGTACACAAAAATAAAAGTAGTTTTACAAAAATAAGTGATATTCATTCTGTAAATACTAGGAACAGACACAAGCTAGTAGTACCAGTTACTCGACTCCATCGAGTCAGTAATTCATTCTTGGGGCGATGTATACGCTTTTACAACAAAGTTCCAGAAAATATACAAAGTTTGACCTGTTCAAAGTTCAAAAACTTTATTAAACTAAGTTTGTATAAAAAGGGTTATTATAATATTAAGGAATTTATGGATGATAATAACCCCTGGAAATGAGGTGATCGCTACCAAGCTATTTCTAATTTGTTGTGTTGTTAATTTGTGTAACATCATGATTGTAAGCTGTTATTTTAAAAAAAAGTCCCGCTGGGTTTCTTGCTGGTTCTTCCCAGGACAGAGGTTTTTTCCGAACCAGTGGTAATCAAACAAAAGAGTGACTTTCAATAAGTATTATTTATAATCTATATTGAATAAAAAAGTTTCTGTTTCTGTTTCTGTTTCTGTTGGATGTGTAACTACTAGGTAGACGTGGTCAAGAATCATGCAAAAGCTTAGTTTCAGTTTTTATGAATTGTATTTAAACAAATAGGAGGCCCGTGTAACTTGCCGTGAGATTTCATCATTTCACGGGAAAAAAACGTGTAGGATTCCCCGAGGATGAATCTGATATAGCCTAATACTTCTATGGATATACCTATAAAATTTTACGTGCTGACTTAACACGTGTCCGTAAAAGTGGTGAAGAATGACTTCGTGCGGAAACCTAGATATCTGAGTAATTATAATTTAAAACTAAAACTTTTGTACAACCGATTTCAATATAAATTATTAATAATAACTCGAAAACTTATAGTTTATATAGTGCCATATAAACCTATATATAGTGCCAAAGATTTAATCCTTGATCAAATTTATATGGCACCACATGAGAATCACCGGCTTTCAAATAAAAAAAGAATCATCGAAATCGGTTCACCCAGAAAAAGTTATGAGATAGATACACATGAAAAACACATACAGTCGAATTGAGTACCTCCTCCTGTTTGAAGTCGGTAGAAAATAGTCGTGGAGATGTAGAAACCGGTAATATGCATTGAAGCATTGCACTTTATTTTTCTGTCCCACAAAACACTATAGGTAATGAGTAGCCCTGTGCACAGTAGTGACACGTATATTAGCTGCTACTTTACTTTTTTACCTTTAATGAGACTTATAAATCAGTTTGTGTATTTCAAATAATAATAATAATAATAATAATTCATTTATTTCGGACAAAAAAATATCCATAGTTGTTAGTAAATGTTTTCTTATATCTAGTGTTAGTAACATATTGTTGACTACACAAGTATGAAACTGCACCGATGGTGGCAATAAGTCAGTCTACAAGGCAGCATGTAGCCGTATCCAGTGAGCCAACATCGGCGAGTCCCAGCGGTCAGCCAGCGTACGCAGGATGCTGTTGGGGCTGCCGCCCACGCGCCGAAGTAGCGATGCACAGCGCTTGTGCATGATTGCAACGAATCCGTCCGTGTGAGCTTCCGCGAACATGGCGGAGGCGCTGCAGCAGCGCGGCAGACCCCTCAGCACCCTGAACGCGTTATTATATTGTATGTGCAAGTCGCTGTATGCCCTCTGCGTATAAACTACCCACAGACTGCACGTGTAAAAGGACTGGCAATAGCTTTCATATTTTCAGACATATTAAGATATTTGTGACAGTCCTGGTTTCATAGCTCATATGAGTATATGTAATTGAACAGGCAAATACTTTAATTAAAGAAAGCAGATTTTACTTAAACAAAGGTTCGTTTTATTTTACTTGTCAAAGGCGGCAATCAAACTGATTAAAACTTAAATTTCTACAAAATATCTACATCTATTTTATGGTGCCAATCAATATTAAACAGTACCAATAACATGAATAAAATATCTCAAATATACATTATACTCTACAAATATACATTATACTCTCAAATATAAACCACTGTGCCAGAGTTCAGGATCTTCTACTCCAGAGCATGGCAAAGTGGTCGATTCACGTGACTGTGGTCGCCGAACCGTACTTCATTCCCGCCCGTGACAACTGGTTGGGATGCGCTGACGGTTTGGTGGCCATTATTGGCGAGACTCTGATCGACCCGTCTCGGGGCCGCGGCTGGCCTACATTAAAATGAAATTCATCATTATTTTGTTAAAAATAAATTAACTTTAATTATGAATGAATGTAAATAATAAAATGTAAATAATAATAATAAATTTTGATTCCAAGACAATTTACCTTTTTTATGGATAGGTACATCAGAAGACACGCCCGATATAAAAAATACTAGGCTTTCCTAGATATATATATTCATGTGTTCCTATAGCATATTATATCTATGCCAAATACCAATCATCTTCGTATAATAAAGTGATCGAACTTCCCTAAATTTAGCACGGAATAGCATTTAATGATGTTCCTAAATTCAAGCTCACGCGAGCGAAGCCGCGGGTAAAAAGCTAATATATAATATCTATGTAATGTAGAGAGAACCGGAGAGCATTTTTTAATTTACGTGGTAGAGGCATGCTGCAGCTATATTACTAGTATATTTGTAGCACGAATGGGTCGGCTCGACCGGCGAAAGACCACTCTCTCACAGAATACCAGCGTGAAATAGCAGCTTATCTCTGCTGTGTTTCGTATGGTGAGTGTAGCGAACCGGAGACCCTTTTTACTGCAAACGAGGCATTCCATCTTAGTCCTCACGGGTGATAACGCATCTGCATTTCGGTTCGTAGTCGAGGATAGATGTAGATGTCTCTAGGCCGCAGAAACCACTTACCATCAGGTGGACTGTGTCCTCGTTTGTCACCCTTATCCTATAATTTTTTTTTAATGAAAACCTGGCATTTCCTTTGTCCTTAGGGGTGACAATACATCTGTGTATAGATTCTCAATCGAGAATAGATGTAGGGGTCTGTGGGCCACAAGTACCGTTACATAAACTTTTTAACAGCCAATTAAAATCCACAGCTGAACATAGGCCTCCCCAAAACATGGCCTTAAAGGGGGACATATTTGCCAATCGCAGTTTTTTTTATTTTTAGTTATTATTAGGAAGACGGTGCTGCCCATCTGATTTATTTCCCTCTGCCGCCACTAACGACAACCACGAAATGATATGGGGTACACTGCCACTACAGAGTACATTTAGTGGTTATGGGCCACAGCATCCACTTATCATCAGATGTACCTTCGTTTGACACTCTTATTTCTATAAAAATAATTCCTTTCAATGATAATAGTAATAATACCAGTCTCGGTGTGCAATACAGTCCTCAATTTAGTACCTAAACAATGTTATTTATTTGTTAATATTCTTTATGGTACACCACACATAAATTACAGAAATTATATAAATAAAAGAAGTATGCAATGGGCGGTCTTATTGCTGACAGCAATTTCTTCCAGACGACCGATGAATGGACAGGAATGCACGAATATGACAAGGGCAGGGACACATACTACAAACATATATACATACAAAAAATAAAATACATATATATTGAATTATTTAATTAATTAAATGAAATTGATATGCTACATATAATATTGTATTTAATGGCTAGTGTGGAAGTGAAGTTAGAATTTAAAGTGCGAGGTAATGATTCTTAACTAGTTTTTTAAATACCGGTAGGGATGGTGCGCGTTTTACTGAAAATGGGAGTTCATTCCATAAATGAACGGCCTGTACACTAAAAGACTTATTCATACATTTTCTAGTGTATAGTGGCAAATTCAACTTCAAAATCTCTATATAATGTCAATTCCGAGCGATCATCATAAGAATAACAACGATAAGTTAAGTTCTATGTTCCTAGTAGTTTTGAAATAGAGACGCATCTGCATCCGACTGTACAATTGCTTTAACGTGTTATATGTAATATTAAGACTTCCTCTCCAGACGGTCATGATTAGTGGAAGGACACGCTAACCGACTTAGCGTGATGAATGGATGAGAGCTATTGCGGTGGGATGCGATGTAAGTCATTTCTAAAGGAATTTCTCTTGATAATTACAATGAATTGATGGGTCCATGGCGCAGTGGCTTAGCAATTAGTTGCAGCGCTGTGGGCCGCGGGTTCGAATCCCGCACGGAACAAGTTGTAAAGCTTACAAATAAGGTAGGTGACGGTAATACGGTCACTTTAAAGTTTGTCGCCTTAAAAAACCAAAACTAGAAGGAGGACAGAGACAAAAACCCAAGGTCGTATACTATAACTAATATATTAAGAAAAAACCAGCAAACAAGCTTTAGCAATAATTAGGAACACTTCGAAAAATCAACTTAAAAAATAATAACTATACCTACTACACCATACTAAAATCGACTAAAATATTTATAATAATTTCAACTGTCAAAATGGCGTCGATATTGCAGTGCCCTTTTGACCCTTTATTATTTATTTGACCGAGGAAAAGCTATCATATAACAGAACCATCTATGCAAACAAGGCTGTAGTTTTTGAGTTTTAAGAAAGTGACCAAATTAACCGGATGACCATATTACCCACACGTACTTGTTATGGGTGCAATTTAGGTGTGTATGTAAACTGTCTCCACGATACAGGAAAAAAGTGAGATAACGACTTTTTTAATTAAAAAAATTAATAGAAAAATATTTGTGTAAATATTCCGTAAAATATAAGTAAAGATATGGCTTATATACGTCGCACTGCTGGGAACAGGCCTCTTCTCATTTCTAAGAGAGTTAAGAAGTTCACATCTCTATATTTTATTTCTCAGAAATGCAAATTTCTTCACGATATTTACCCTCACCGTTGAGGACTGGTAAATCAGTACTTATTTTGAAGTCAAAACTTCTTTATAATCGTTGTGATTTGAAACTCGAAGAAACGAAAAAGCTACACTTAAAAGAGACAAACATATACATCTATAGGAATTAGCCTGTGAGGGAATGAGATAAAATACAGTATACAGTGTTTCCTATATCTCGATCTTCTTTTCTGGTTCTGGTGGAAGGTTTCATTTGTACCGCGTGTGAACTGCACAGTTTTTTTTATTAATTTCAAACGACAGGCGAACATTCGCTCCACTAGATGGTAAGTGTCTACTGTAATTCATGGAAAACTGTAGCCAACTTCGAACAAAGAAGGCTGCAATTGCGTTGTCATCTCTAAGGTCTAAGATGGAGTGCCTCACAGCCGTAAATAATTAAGGATGTGAGGCATTCCATCTTAGTACTCTTGAGCCCGTAACGTAGCAGTGGAAGTATCTACTGCCATTTTACGCCAGAAGTAGGTAAGAATGTTGTCTACCAAACCGGATTTTTAGACAGAAAGGGTTTTGTCACCTAGTAAATTGCATTAACGATTACATTGGCGCCGGCGGGGATCGAACCTAGGTTGCTCACGTACTGTGAAATTTGACTTTTGACTTTAAAGCGGTTAGCCTCTTACTACAGCGTTTATTCCACAATCTAATAAGGTGTATGATCTCAATCTTAGTAGAAGAAATATAATGTTGTTTTACAAACTGAAAAGTTCCTTCCTGGTTGATCGTTGACTGATATCCGACGAAGTGCACGGACCAAAGATCATAAAGTAAACATTACTAATCCATCACGCGTGTTTCGTAATTTTTTTAAATTTTAAGTTGGATTCCCCACGACTAATTCGTGGGACCCTAATTCTTTTTCTAAAATAAAAGTACTACTTATGACATCAGCTATCTGCCAGTGAAAGCCCCGACAAAATCGGTCTAGCCGTTTCGGAGATTAGCCGGAACAAACAGACAGACAGACAAAAATTTTAAAAATTGTGTTTTTATTATATGTACCGTATATACTTTCATATCCATTTAGTAAAAAGCTGTTATTTTGATATTACAAACAGACACTTCAATTTTATTTATTTGTATAGATTAAAGTACCACTTTGACAGACAAAAAAATTTAAAAATTGTGTTTTTGTTATAAGTATCGTAATTTTGACATTACAAAGAGATACTTCAATATATAAGATATAGATTTTTTGCATGGCACATGCATTTCTGAAAAGTGATGAACCGCACTGCCTTAGTGCGAATTGACGGACGGACATTTTTTAAATATGCATGTGTTGTGTTCACATGATATTAACTTTCACTATACAATAATGCATCTTTTTTTTCGACCGTCAAAATATGGTCACCTGGTTTCCCATAGACGGAACTAAGGTAGGTGAGCTACGGATTGTTGATAGCGAAGTAAACTAAATAGATAACGTCGGGGCAGTGTAGTTCGCGCCCGCGCATCGGCTCCCGCCATCTTTGAAAATTAATTTTTTAAAACTTTATTTCCGTAGTGTTTGTGCCGTGAATAATACAAAGGTGCTGTTTTTAATTGGTATGTTGAGTTTTTTTTTAATTTTTATGTGATTCGTAAAGTAATTGAATACAATAAAATAATATTTCATTGAATAAAGGTTATAAATTTTAACTACATCACTACCAAAGTCATCAAGTAATTAACAGTTCGGAAATGAAAAATATTCGGATGTACGTATAAATAAAATGCTTAAATAAAATTCTAAGTAAGGAAATCATTGATAAAACTCAATCATTCAATGTTAAAATCATAGATACAAAAAAAAATTAAAATAGATTTCTAGGAACTAAAAAAACATTTCTTGTTTCGATATCAAGACGACATAAAAACATTTTATAAAGTTTGATTATGTATTTACATAAAAACGTGATAATACCCGTTATACTTCAAGACTGATTTTTTTACTGAATTCCTAAATCGGTAAGGTTTCCACGCGTAGGTATGGTTTGTTATGTATGTTTACCAATGTTTCGCAAATGGCTGAACCAATTTTAAATATTTATTTTTATTAAAAAGGTGAAGGATACCTCATGGGTGATCCCATATATATTTGGACAAAATTCGGCCCCTAAAGGTGAATAAATAAGGGGTGCAGTTTTTAATGAAAACGTTTACACGACATTCCAGTTGTTAGTTTGAAACTGAACAGTAAAATCATAGAGTAAGTATACATAAGCAAGCTATGTTAAAGTATAATTCAAGACTAAAACCGACATCAAAACAAAAAAGAATGAAATATTTTTTTTCTGCCGACTTCCAAAAGAAACGGTACACAATTCGACGCGTATGTTTTTTTTATGTGTGTTTTTATGTGTTACCTCATAACTTTTTATTGGGTGAACCGATTTCGATTATTCTTTTTTTATATGAAAGCTGATACTTCTCTTGTAGTCCCATTTGAATTTGATCAAGGTCAGACCAATAGTTTTTGAGTTATTTGAGTTATTCTTAATAACTTATATTGAAGTCGGCTGTACAAAATTTTTAATTTCAAATTATAGTTGCTGTTTTAGTGTTTTTTTGCACCGACTTTAGAAGTTAATTTGTGAAAATTACATTAATATATTTCTTAAATCCGTTTTACTTTTTGCTTTTAAAACTTTATTACATTCTGTTGTACGCCCTAGTTGTTAATTAACTTATTGAAATAATTATACAATTGTATACAAACTTATTTTTGTATCATTCTTACAAGTAGGTACTCAATACTAATTACCCTAATAATAACAAAACTAAATATTATTAAAAATTCTACTTAGTACATACTTATTTTTTCCACACAAGGAGAGAACATTGTATGAAAATATTTGATATTGCAGTATGTAACATTGAATGATATTTAGCGTAATCACCTGAGTACCTTGGCTACTGAGCTTTGCTTGGCGTTAGAAAAAATATAATTTTCTCAGGGATTACACTAATCTAGAAAAAACTTGTTACCGTTTTCGAGAAACGAGTTGTTTGATTGTATCGATAAAACAATGATTTTCTGTAAGAATAGAAAACACTAAATGGTTTCTTTGGGTCGGAAAATCATCTATTACCGAATGCTAGAGCGGAATCCACTAGGCAAATTAACAGATGCTTTTGGATCCGTAGATAACTGGTAGTAGAAAGAGACATTTAACAGACAACTGATAGCTTAAATAAAGTGTATGAATGTGTCCTCTCTAGTCCTTTAAAAATCCACCGTTGCAGATAAATTAACAATACGAAGACGACTCGCATCTTTGACGCACTGCACCCTTGCCATTGGAGACGAAGCATTCCACATTAGTCCTCAGGGGTGATAACGCATCTGTATTTTGATTCATAAATCAAGGATAGAATAGAATAGAAAGGAAAAAATTATTTTTTTATTTAATGACAAAATATTACATGTGTAATTCTTATTGAAAGTCACTTTTCACTTTACCACTGGTTCGAAAAAAAACCCTCCGTCCTGGGAAGAACCAGCAAGAAACCCAGCGGGACTTTTTTTTAAAATAAAATTTGCAATATATTTACGAAATTTATTTTAGAAATTGCTTGGAAGCGACCACCTCATTCCCAGGGGTTATTATCAACCATGTATTCATTTATACTATAATAACCCTTTTTATACAGTTTCAGCTTAATAAAACATTTAAACTTGGTAATAGAGAGAGCCTGTACACTTTACGGGACCTTGTTGTAATAGCGTATACATTGCCTCAAAAAATGAATTGCTGACCTGTGGAGTCGAGAAACTGGCATCACTAGCTTGTGTTTGTTCCTAGTGTTTACAGAATGTATATCACTTTTTTTACTAAAACTACCTTTGTTTTTGTGAACATAAATTTTCGTAAATATACTGAGACGTCAAAGTTAATATATTTATTTCTTTAAATTTATCTCTAAGATAGATATATAGCATCCATTTACCACAAGTAGAACTGTGTGCCCCTTTGTCTCGCTTATTATCTGTAAAAAAACCACACACGGCCGAAAAATTTTATCGCAAGAAATAAAGGCCTTGTGCGTTAGGTAGATAAGAATTAAAAATTAGATAAGAAAATTTTGTAATGAAATAGTTTCATGATTAATACCTCAATCTAATTTAATGAACTTATCTTAAAAACAGAAATACGTATTAATACAACAGGGTACCTGTTAACAATAAGACACTTAGTTTTTAATAGAATGAACCGTGACAAACGACAAGATTCTGTGGTCCAAACACATTTACATCTAAAAAACACATGCTATCTAATGGATTTTTCTTACGCCGCTATCACATGGCAAATGAATTAATTATAGAAAAAAAGTGATATACACTCTGTAAACACCAGGAACAAACACAAGCTAACGATCCCAGTTACTCGACTCCACAGTCAGTTATTTATTCATGGGGCAATGTATACGATTTTACAACAAAATCAAAGAAATATGCAGGAACTATGTTTCAAAAAGTTTAAAAATTTTATGAAACCAATAAGGGTACTTGACTGATAATAACCCATGTGAATGAAGTGATTGCTACCTTGCTGTTTCTAAATGTTTTCATACTTAATTGTATAGAAGATATTGTAAATAAATGTTTAAACAAGTAGTTAAATTAAACATTTTGTACAACCGACTTCAATAGAAATAAACCTAGCAAGCTAACAGCATAGCAAAGTGGCGAAGCAATCAGCTTTGTAGCGGTTTCTAACGGTTGCCGTTGAGCAATCAGTTTCAAAATAGGAGGTTCAGATGCCTGGGTGATCAGTAATCGATTGCTGAAAACAGAATTTGAAAATTCAAAACCGTTCTCGAGATAATCGTGGGACAGACGGACAGACGGACAGACGGACTGACATCGTGAAATCAATAAGTGACTTCGCAAGCTTCGCCACTTAATAAAACGAGAACATCATCAATGTAATCGAAGTCAATTAAGTACGCATTATTAAGGATAACTCAAAAACAACTGTTCAGATCTTCATCAGATTTATATGAGACAAGTTGAGTATCACCAGATTTCAAATAAAAAAGAATCATGAAAATCAGTTTACCTAGAAAAAAGTTTTGAGACAGCATACATTAAAAATCTTACCAGCCTCGAAAACGGACGCAAAGTAGCCAACCTTTCGGTTTTCTACAAGATGCATTTCGGAGAGGATGCGCAGGAATTGCATAATTTAATTCCTCACTCTCCCTTCCACCATCGGACAACCAGACGTTCGGTCAGTCTTCACCCTTTTGTTGTTGACTTACCACGCATTCGAACCAAACGGTTCGCTAGGTCGTTCATCATGCGTACAGCAATGGAGTTAGTATAAGTTGTCAGCATCTGTATTTTCATCCGATTACAATGTGGGTGTCTTGAAGGCAAGAGGGAATAGGCTTTTGTTAAGTCAGTGCGCTTCACCATCTTAGGCTACATTACCACTTACCGTCAGGTGGGATCGTAGATAAGTGCTGGCTTAGTAGAATATAAAAAAATAAAATCGAATTGAGAACCTCCTCCTTTTTTTGAAGTTGGTTGTAAAAAGTCCCGCAGGGTTTCTTGCTGGTTCTTTCCAGGACAGAGGTTTATTTCCGAACCAGTGGTAAAGCCTAAATGACTTTCAATATATATTCTTGCAATCTATATTTCACTAAAGTTCTATCCTATTTTAATAGTGATTGTGTTTTTGATAAACACTAGTTAACTATTCTATCTAGAAACAATGTCAGTACATTCGCGCGTGAGACCTAGTTGCGTACCGGTGTAATAGGCGCGAGACGCACCAAGTGCATGCAAATTATTTGAGACGACGTGAACAATGTTTAACAATCCATTTCACATTAAAAATAAAACTACTAAAAATGATTGGTGCCAGGAGCACGTTGCTATGTTGGTTATTTAAACGTTCATATGAACTACATGGTTATAATGGAATTAATTTATGCAGTGTTAATCATAAACTCACATAATGAATACCTAATTCAAGATAATGTATCAGACATGTTGTCAAATATATTTTATTTATTAATAGCTGGTACCCGGTGCCTTGCTGCCGCTGAAGAAATATTTGTGGAAATATCGTTTAAAATTTATAAGAGTTGTATTGTTTAAATTGAAATAATAATACATTCATTGAAATTGAATGATATAACTTTTAAATTAATTTGTCGGTATGTACGATACGTGCATCACCTACTGTAAGTTAATTGTACTATGACTATAACCTTCGCGGAAGTGCAAGCAACATGTTGAAAAAGCTTTCCAATCTGATGAGCGGTATGGCAACGAATAAAATACATCATCATCATCATCATTACAGCCCTTCACAAGTCCACTGCTGAACATAGGCCTCGCCCAAGTAATGCTACAAAGCACGGTCCTGAGCCACCTACATTCATCGACTTCCTGCATATCTTACTAGGTCGTCACTCCATCTAGTGGGGGGATGCCCTACACTTCATCCGCCGGTACGAGGCCGTCACTCGAGAACCTTTTTTCCCCATCGGTTGTCGGTTCTTCGAGCTATATGGCCGGCCCATTGCCACTTCAGCTTACTAATCCATTGGGCTATGTCGGTTACTCTGTTTCTACTGCGGATATCCTAATTTCTAAGTTTATCACGCAGAGAAACCCCGAGCATAGCCCTCCATAGCTCGCTGAGCGACCTTGAGCTTCTTCATACGGCCAGCAGTGAAGGACCACGTCTCAGATCCGTAAGTCATCACTGGCAACACGCACTGGTTGTACAATTTCGTTTTAAGGTTTTGAGGTATGTCTGACGAGAAGATGTGTCGTAGTTTCCCGAACGCTGCCCAGCCGAGTTGAATCCGTCGATTGACCTCTCGGTCGAAGTTGGACTTACCTAGTCGGACTATTTGTCTCAGGTAAACATACTCGTCAACAACTTCGAGCTTAGTGCTCCCAACAACTACTGGCATAGGTGTGACATGGACATTAAACATGATCTTTGTTTTGTCCATGTTCATCTTAAGACCTATCCGTTGGGAGACACTATTGAGGTCATTGAGCATGGTGATTAGGTCCTCCAGCGATTCTGCCATAAGGACTATATCGTCGGCAAATCGAAGGTGAGTGATGTACTCGCCATTGATGTTAATACCGTATCCTTTCCAGTCCAGAAGCTTGAAAACGTCTTTCAATGCAGCGGTGAAGAGTTTCGGGGATATAACGTCACCCTGTCTTACACCTCTCTGCAATTGGTTTCGTACTCTGGTTCTGTACTCGGATAGCTATCGTCGCCCTAGACCTCAAGTCTCTCAACTCCCGAACAAGCCGGTTTCCGAAAAGGCTTTAGCACCATAGACCACATACATACCCTTCGGAAAATCTGCCACTTTGTCAGTCGTGTGTGGACTATGAGAAAGCCTTTGATTCTGTCGAAATTTGGGCGGTGCTGCAGTCCCTTCAGTGGTGCCAAGTTGACTGTCGGTATATCGAAGTGCTGAAGTGATCAGTACAGAATGTAGGGTTTCTAATATGAGTTTAAGCAAATTACATTTTACGAAAAACTTAAAGTTGCGACAAGCTATGTTAGATTTGATTTGTTTGTGATTTGTATATTATGTTTCTTCTTAATAAATAAATAAATAAATAAAAATAAATAAAAAATATACTTTATGTTCTAGCCACCTTCAGCTTGTGGTATTGCAAAAGATTAAAAACTTTAAAAAACTGAAAATCAAATTTAAAAAACTAAAAATAATAAAATGATTTCATGATGAATGATAACTTGATGGAATTTGACTTGATTCTAAAGTCAGGCCTTTAAATCTTCAATTACACATTGTCTTAGGTTTTACTTTTATGAAATAATTTTCTCATGTTAAGTTTTTTTTAGAATCTAGCTAAAGCTAAACAGTTACATCTGACTGAATCACTAACCGTACAAATAATCAGTGCTATGCTATCTCTGTGCATCGGATGTATGCATAATCACACCAACATTTGCATACTAACAAGTCCTCATGAAACAATGCGTGCTCTGTTGCAAAGCTGCGGACTATACTACACTCAGCGTCACAAAAATCGCACCTCTCTGAGTTTGCGCGAAAAATGGCTGTAATGGCTAGAAAAGAATTGTATTTATATAAATATTGGTATGTTTGAAATGGGTATTTGAATAGCTTTACATTATTAATAAAAAAATCATGAAATCATTAAAACATTTATCATTATAGAGCGTCAAAAATGAACACTGTCAAATGCTCGTTAGTATATCCCTTAGGACTAGAACCTACTGAGCTACAAAATACATGGCCAAGGCTGTGGATATGGAGACTTATGTAAATATTCTGCTGAAATTTTAACAATAGTTATATCTCGGCCCGAATGGGTAAATATAACGTAGTATTAAATTTATGCGAAAATAATATTTGTTAATTGCGTTGAAAAAAATTATGTTTATTAACTTTGACACACCGTTTATCTAATAATTACGTGTGTATGTAATTATTACTCTAAAGTAATAATAAAATACAAAAAGTCACATTGAGAACCTCCTTAATTTTTAAAGTATTACTTACATTTTATTTATGTTTGTATATTTTCATTGTGATGTCTCATAGGTTTCTTTCGCTTTTAAAAAAATAATAACAGAAGGACAACGGACAGATTCGGGGTCATCGTGATCACTTCAATTACATATGACAATGTTTGTTACGTACAGTTTATTTAAATCTTTAGCGTGTCGCTAAATGTGCTCGCAACTAATGTGAGACATTTTGTGTTAAGTTGCCCGTTACAACAACTTTGAATAATCGCCAGTTGAGAGCCTCTTATAAAACAATGGAATGGATGTTTATGGCTAAATAGACGAACATAACTGCGGATGAATACAACATGGTGTTTTTTTATTTTAAATTAAATTTTGCTTACCGGCCAAGTTTATTATACGTGGTAGCGCCATGCTTCAGCTATATTATGGTTGTAAGAATGGATCGGCTCGACCGGGGAAAGACCACGTTCTCATATAATACCTACTAGCGTAAAACAGTACCTCAATAATGCTGTGTTTTCTGCCGACTTCCAAAAAGGAGACGGTACTCAATTCGACTGTATCTTTTTTTTATGTGTGTTACCTCATAACTTTTTACTGAATGAACCGATTTCGACGAGTGTATTTTTTTATTTGAAAGCTGGTACTTCTCGTGTGGTCACATATGAATTTGATCAAGGTCAGACCAATAGTTTTTGAGTTATTCTTAATAACATATATTGAAGTCGGCTGTACAAAATTTTTAATTTTTAATTATCTATGGTAAGATTAGAAAACCAGAGACTCTTTTAACTAGAAACGAGGCATTCAATCTTAGTCCTCATGGGTGACAATGAATCTGCATTTTTAATCCAGAATAGATGTAGATATCTTTGGGCCACAGCATCCACTTACCATCAGGTGGACTGTGTGCTCGTTTGTCACCCTAATTCTATAAAAAAAAACATCCTGTAATTATACTGGCTCTCTGTACTCTTCAGACCAAAAAGCAGCAGTGCAAACACTTGGCGGAAGAAATAAGTAAGATGTAGGTATATAGAACTGGATATTTAGTGTTCCGTGCCACCTTAATTTTCCAAGCTTCTGCAATCTATAAGACGACCATATAATCTATGATGGATTTCATTGTATGAACACACACACACACAAACACTCACGCCTGTCACCCAGAGAGGTAGGCAGAGACTACGTACTTCCTCTTTCTCTCGCCTCCTTTACATCCATATATCTACGCATACAAGCTCGTCGGTTAAGGGTAAGTACTCCTAATCTGGCCAATTTGACTAACTTGGCCTTTCAATGTATCGCCGATTTGGTCGATAAATCTTCGTCTAGGGCGTCCCTTCCCGACTCTGCCGTTCACTTCTGCAACATAAATTTGCTTTGTCACTCTTTCCTCGTTCATTCTTTCTACATGACCAAACCACCGAAGCATTTCAACGTCATCTTACAAACCACACTTTTCTCTTATCACACTATTTCTCACCCTGTCATTCAGATTCAGCCCTAGCATAGTACTTAATGACCGCATTTCTACAGTATTTATTCTACACTCATGCTTCTTCTACCAGACCAAACTTTCACTACCATACATTAATGTAGGGACTAACACAGCATTATAAATTGCCACACGTGCCTTATTTGACACATTCGGACTCTTCATAATAGCGTGTATAGCCCCATATATTTCCTGCATTCACTCGTCGTTCTATATCCTTATCCTATCTACCAACCCTGCTAAATTGCTTGTATGAAATAAATGACAAATGATATTAACTAACAATCCATCTGCTTTTCACTATGGGATCTACAGTAGTGAATTTATGGTAGGTGAAGCCGATGCTTTCAGAGCTATGCAATGGGACACCATCGCATCCCATCGCATAGCTCTGAAAACAAACTAAACACAAAATAAAATTCTACGGCCGCATTATGCGGCTTTGTTTAGTATAGTGGATGTTGAGGTCTGGAGACATTTTTCATTTTATCCAATCAAGAGTGGATTTCATTGTATGAAATAATTTAAAATTAAAAATTTTGTACAACCGACTTCAATATAAATTATTAAGTATAACTCAAAAACTATTGGTCAGAAATTGATCAAATTTATATGTAATCACATGTGAAGCACCAACTTTCAAATAAAAAAAAGAGTCATCGAAATCGGTTCATCCAGTAAGAAGTTATGAGGTAACACACATAAAAAAAACATACAATCGAATTGAATACCGTCTCCTTTTTGAAGTCGGTAGATAAATGATATATATTAACTTATTATACTCGTATTGAATCAAAAAATCTCTCTGCCTTCCACGCTTAATAGTTTCCCTGACCGCCAAAAACACAATAGTTAAACTATCGAAATGTTCATTTAATGATTCACAGGACAGTGAAATGGTTAAGTGTGATCGTCTGTATTTATTTCTGAAACATACTAATGGGTACTTAAGCACAACGTAAGTGGATTATACAAAGGAAAATAATGATCAATTACTTCGCGCCATCGACCCCGCGATGAATTGTTCAATGACTAATTTGTTGCTATATTATTAATCTGACGCGGTTTATCCGTGAATAGTTAGTCGTTAACCAGTTTTTTGGATCACATGACGTTTGTTTAACTAATTTGTAGTGTTGAGTGTCAATAGATTTAAAAAGAACAAATGCCCGGTCGATTTAACGTAATTTTTTTGAACTGCAAAGGTAGAAAGTTTTAAATTGGATGTTATTAAAAATTATTTCGATTTAAAAAAAATGTAATAAAAATTAAATGTTAGTATGTGTTAATATATCGTTGATTTAAAAAGAACGTTGTTAATGAAATCCCACTATGTTAATTTCATAATTAGGTTATAGCGTTCGGTTTGGAGTCCGCTTTTAGCACTATTACTGCCAGTGAGTAATAGGTCTTATGATGGAATCAGATTTGTTATTAGTGGCAATTAAGTATCTGTGATGTAATTTCGTGCCAGCGTTCATTATATATAACTGCGCTTACATAAATAATTCGTGTAAAAAAGTTTTTAAGGTTTTTTTTTTTAATTTATGTAACAAGCCAAGAAAATGTTTAGCTGAAGTATCTTCAAATTTCATAATATAACATAATTTAAAAATATAATTGTACAGTTACTAATTGTTTTCGTAATGAATTTAAAATGTGAAAACGGTATACCAAGTGGCAAAGTGAAATGTTTCTGGTGCATTTTCTATTTGGACTATTTTATTTACGCCCTCTTTATAATTATTTTAGTGGGCCTTTTCATTTATTTCATGCTAACAACATAGCGTAGTCAAAAAAGTTAGCTCATGTCTTAAACCGCGACATAGGCTGAATCGAGCATTGCAAGTGCCATTTTTGGATGTGAGGCTGTGAAAAAAATCACTATGATTTTATGTGAGTATATTTACGATATTAAATTATTAATTTAAAATATTAATAAAAAAAAATTATGACATTAAAAGTTATTATTACAATGAAGTGACATTAAGCAATATAAAGTGAGCATATTTAACAGTAGGATTGCCAACTCTCCTGTCCAGTGTGGTTCTCCTGTCCAGTGTGGTTCTCCTGTCCAGTGTGGTTCTCCTGTCCTGTTTTTGGAACCGTATTTTGTGGCATTCTTTTGGGATTCACTGCAGTGAACTTGTGGTAGGTTGCATAGTACAGGTAACATAAACAAACACAGAATACAAGCGTATATGGTCGCATAATGCTGCTTCATGTTGTATGGTGAGTGCAGTTCAACTTGATCCTTATGGGTAACAACGCATGTGCATTTTGGAACGAAGTTCTTTATCGGACGGTACGGGTTTGGCGGATGGGAGCTAGGCAACAAAAAGTGTAAGATTTTTTCGTCACTACCGTTGTGTCATAGTGTAGACGGCCTTGGCGACGAAATAAGTAAGTGAGATGGAATAATATCCATCTCCCTCGCACTTTTTCTTATCTTGCCATTAAAGAAATATTATTTTATTTCAAATGACGCTTCATTTTAATAGACGCTAGTAATTCATTTATTTGTATTTGTTAATCAATAATATAATACCTGTTTATCAATTATAATATACTACGCAAGGAACTTCGTTCCAACCGAGTGTTCCACGACACTCACGCATTTTTTATTATTTGTATCATATACCTAAGCGATGATGGATGTGGTAAGTGGATAATGCTGGCCATAGACACCCGCTATGTTCAGCAGTATCCACTTACCGTGATCTGGACTGGACTGTGGGCTTGTTTAATATTCTTATTTCTAAAAGATAAAATAACAAAAAAGCCTTTCAGCATACAGCAGGACCTTTCCAATACTGTTTCGCCTGGCATGCATTATTTCAAATGTTCTAGCCATGTAGATTGTTAAATAGCAGCAGACGTTCTCACAAGTGAACTATGTTTTTATGAGTTAGCCTAGCCTAGCCATTTCTTTCAAAATTTTCCATCTTTACCTATATTTTTAGGCTAAATGTGGTCTGAGTAAGGAGACAAACAAACACACTGTCCTCTAGATGGAAAGTGGATGCTGTGGGCCATAGACATCTACATTTATCCTCGATTAAGAATCAAAATACAGAAGCGTTGTCACCCCTGAGAACTAAGATGGAATGCCTGTTTTCCAGTAAAGAGGGCTCCGGTTCTCTACACTCACCATACGAAACACAGCAGCGTTAAGCCGCTATTTTACACTGGTATTCTGTGAGAGCGTGGGCCTTCCCCGATAGAGTCGACACATTCGTGCTACAACGACATTATAGCTATAGCATGGCTCTACCACGTATAAATCACTGCTCCTTGGACTCTGCCTACTTCCTCGGGGATTTGTTGATTGATATTGCTGTTTCCATTACCAGTCAGTCGAGATTCCATTATCAGTAAAATGAGTTTAAGTTTAAAATATTTGAATATTTAGCCACATGTCCATCGATAAAGTATAGTAACAGGGTTAACCATCGTTAACGCTGATAGAAATCTAAAAAAATAAACGGGAATGATTACGAATACCTTTATTTGTGGTAAAAAATAAAATTAAGATGCTACATGGAAAGTGAGTGACATTTAATTCGACTTCAAATGGAGGAGATTCTCCATTCGTCTGTATGTTTTTGTAGATAATATGTTAAGTGATAATTTTTCTAATCGTGAACCAAATTATATATCTTCAAATTTTTATTATATCCTCAAATACATGTTTTCGTAATATTCTAAATTAGCGGCTAAAGTTGAACAATTTTCGTTATATTATTTAAGAGGAATGAACTCCGGATGTTCGCGTTCAATGACTTGTTAAACGTCTTTTACTTAAACGCACGTTAAAGTTTTTTCTTTGTATTAGAATTATTAACTCGTTTCGTGATATTATTTTTACGTACACAGCTGAAGAATAAGGGAACATACATCCTATTTACGGTGAATGCCATTGAAATGTCTCTGCCGCAGCCAGACTGTATCGTCACTGGTACGAAAATGTGGTGCGTCAACCAGATCACCACGTCTTCATCAATGTACACATGTCATACTCGCAAGTACTATTGCTTAGTGCTCGTGAAGCCAATGACAGACCTCAATCAGCTGAAGTGTTAGCTATTGTGTTAGTTATTTGCCACTCTATTGTTATAAAAAGAGGCATTTTTAACAGCATGGGATTAGAATAGAAGTATTTTATAAGCCCATTAAAATTCGCCTTTCTAAAAGTGCTTACCTATGGAATTATTCTGTATTTTATGTCGTACATTAACAGTTTCTAATTGTAATTTGAGTATGCCACTGTGATCAATACGGTTAACTTTTCAATCTTAGAAATTGTCATCAATAAACTTTAATGGATTAGAAGTTTATCAATGTCTATCAAATATGTGCAAACAAATAATAAGGCTACGAACATTAAAGTAATTAATTTATCAAAGCTATGGTGAATGCAGCATTATTCTAATAGTTTTCTATATCGTAGGTACGACACTCGTGGCAGCTTTGTACACACAAACTAGTTGTCGTTATTAAGATTCTATCAGGAAAAATGAGACATAAGCAAAACAATTCACATAAATATTTGTGCAAAAAAAATATAATGTGTATGAGACCGTTGTTGGCAATTGAATACTTTTATGGAATATTTAGATTTCCCATAAATGATTTTTTTCTTCATATAGACATACGAATAAAATTGCTCAGTTTATTGATTAGTTCAACGTGGGTTACAAGTTACTTTATATTTTGTTTTGCACCAATGACAAGGCCCGTCATGGCGACTACAGCAGACTTTGTGGATGAAACAGGATGGATTACAATCGCCATTCAGTATCTGATGACGACGCTAATATTGGTCCTATTTCAAAACAAAACCAATAAAATCATTGTGGAAAAGTTTGCTGAGATCGACTGTGCACTACAAACAATTATTAATGACGATTTCTACAGCAAGTCACGCAAAGATGCGAATAAGTTTACAATTTTATATTTTGTATCTTGTATATTGTTAACAGTATTTGCTATAACCCTAGAACGTGATTTCCCAATACAATATTTAATTTATTTAGTGATTTATTTTGAACGAAAAATAGAGGTGTTTATGTTTTGCCAAATTATTTCCATGCTGAGGCAAAGAATTTTGGTAATAAACAGTTATTTCGAACATTTTTTTAAAAACCGCAGAACAGCAGAAAAATCGGACATCAACAATCAAGCATGGGCTAAAGGAAGTATCAAATTCATAGGACAGGTCTCTTTAAAAAAGTTGAAAATGCAAAAGCTAGTTAATGCCTACAATAAGGTGGGAGAATTATGTTATTCGATTAACAGTGTTAGCAATGTTTTTCTCCTAATGACTTTTATATCTGCATTTATTTATATAATCTGTACGTTCTGGTCATCTTTGTACTATCTTAAATCAAATAAAAGTTTCACATCCTTGTTAAGAGTTATCGTCTTCAGCGGCGCTGAACTAGTCTCAATTAGTAGCATATCTTTCTACTGCGAAAGTATTCTTGTAGCAAAAAATATATTAAAAGCCTATTTAAACAAAACAATCAATGATTACAGTTTACCAAAACATACGAGGATGCAAGCAAAAACTTTTCTTGAAATAACGCTAGTGTGGCCTCTGCACATTTTTGTTTTCGACATGTTTCCAGTTAACCTAAAATTAATACTTGATTTCATAAGCGTGTGCACTTCTTACTTAGTTATTGTCGTTCAAATTTCTCACCTTATGTAAAAATGCTTAGCCTTAATAGGCGATATGTCTCAGTTACATATTATGTCTTCAGAAATTTAAATTACAATAAGTCAAATATGTGACTTAATAAACTTTAATACTTAATACGTGTGAGTATCCTGGGGAGCACAAATATTTCTAAAGAAGTGTACACCATTACTGTATATAAAAAAGAAAAGGCAGTTGATGTTATATATATATATATATATATATATATATATATATATATAAAAGTATATAATTTATTAAATTTAGTTATCTAAGTCACTTGTCACTAATTTTAACCACGTGATGGGTTGACTGGCACAGAATGCCGGCAGATATCTATATGGTCAGTTAGTACAATAAAGTTTATAGATAAATAAATAAATATAAAAGCTTATCACAAGATTTAACTATTTTATCAAAAAATATAATATTTTTCTTAATTTCGAGACAAGCTTTTATATCATATTAATTGTGTAATGTAATAAATTTTTTTTTAAAACGTTACCCCCACACTAGGATTTTCTCCTGTGTCGTGGAGGCAGTTTACAAACATAAATTGCACAAGGACAAACATCCAGACCCGGAACAATTATTTGTAGGCCATACAAATACTTGTTCCGTGCGGGATTCGAACCCGCGGCCCCCAGCGCAACAACTGATTGCTAAGCCACTGCGCCACGGAGCCGTCAATGGATGGGTTTTATTTAATTTAAAGTTTATTTACTTCTCTTTTAGCGTTTAAATGAAAGCTTTGTTATAAAAATTTTTTTTTTCATTTTATTTACTATATCTAGTTAAGAAATTTATACCCTTTTACGTTTGTCGGATTTATTTGACTAGGCATTCCAACTGAAAATTCAGTACTTTCAATACTCGATTGTTAACAGATATCGATTCTATAGACTAGATAGAGATAACTATAGTAAAACCATTATACGTGGTAGAGACACGCTGCAGCTATATTAGTAGTATATTTGTAACCCGAATGGGTCGCCTCGACCGGAGAAGGACCACACTCTCACAGAATACAATACAATACACTGCTATATTTCGTATAGTGAGTGTAGAGAACCGGAGACCCTTTTTATTGGGAAAGAGGCATTCCGCCTTAGTCCTCACGGGTGACAACGCAACTGGAATTTGATTCTTTATTGGGGATATAATATGTAGATGTGTTACTTACTACACTTACCATCAGGTAGACTGTGTGCTCGTTTGTCAACCTATCCTATAAAAAAAAACTCAAAAGCCTTTCATTTTTCTACCGACTACAAAAAGGAGCCAGTACTCAATTCGACTGTATGTTTTTTTATGTGTGTTACCTCATAACTTTTTATTGGGTGAACCGATTTCGATGATTCTTTTTATATTTGAAAGCTGGTGCTTCATATGTGTTTCCCTATAAATTTGATCAAGGTTTGACTTAAAGTTTTTTGAGTTATTTTTAATAATTTTTTAATAATTGACAGTCGGTTGTACAAAATTTTTAATTTTAAATTATTTTTTTATAATGCATTCAAAATGTTTGTCTCTTTCATGGTCGTCCATAACAATTTTCTTTGTTGTATTTTCTACAAATCCTCCTCGAGCGGATCCCTTTTCACAAATTATGAGGCGTCCAACCTTTACCATGAGCACGTGTCATTTGTCCATGTCTGCGGCACAGTGTGGTTGGGGTTAAGCCATGTTGCATCAAGGAATATAACGTTGTTCCTATTGATTATGTTTTTAATTTCTGTCTTATTTTGTGTTTGTTAATGTTTTTATATGAAGCAATTTCAGAAAATGGTTATTAATGACTAGACATCGGATTTTATGCATTTGCATATGCACATATGCCAATGCATGTAACTCTCTAATTACTGCGTTAATGCATATTTGAGCCTTTTTTTCCAATCATGCATATTTTGATTAGTAACGGGAGTTACGATAGAAACCTGGGTGACAAAGATGTGTAGGGCGCGAGTAGTAGTAGAGTAAATTTTGTACAATGACGTCAGTTGATGTAGAGAGGTCGTTTTCGGTCACAGATTACCCCCTAATAGATTCCGCATATAGGGCCACAACCGCGCGCAACACATACTTACTGTAGCTAGCATACGAAGTGACTCTAAGAAAAACTAATTCGATCACGAAAGTTGTAATCATGTCATTTATTTAGCTAAGAGTGTCATGGAAAAATACATAGACAAAAGATTACTCTACTCATCCAAGGAGACAGATCCTAAGAATTCTGTGAGACAATTTTATACTAAGCTTATCCATTTTAAAAATCAGTCAAATAATATATTTATAAATTAAATGTACAAATATATGTATAAGTACATTGTTTTATTTGTTAATATACATCAAATAAAAATTGATTAATATATTTATTTATCAATAATCAATACATCCCAAATTTATCGATCAACGTCCCAACCCTGTTCCATCACTACGGTTTGGTGCATTCTAAGTTTGACCTGTAAATGTCCAATCACAACGCATTTGACACGTCCCCCTCAACCCTTGCATACCGCCACATTTGGTGAAATCAAAACAGAAGAAATATTCAATGATGCGGTATCTATTAGGTGGTAATCTGTGTTTTCGGCGTACAAATTGATACTGGGTGACAAACGTCACAAATTTGCGTTCGAAAATTTGGAAAAATACTTAATTGTATATTGTCATAAAAACTATGCATAATTTTTTGAAAATTTCGCTGTTTTTGTATCATCTTTAATTAAAATATATTAAAATTAAAACGGTGTTTTGATTTTGCATTGTGCATATTTTAGGCATGTAAACAGTTTTATATGATATATGATGACATACGGAACTGAGACGTGGTCCTTCACTGCTGGCCGGATGAGGAAGCTCAAGGTCGCTCAGCGAGCTATGGAGAGGGCTATGCTCGGAGTTTCTCTGCGTGATAAACTCAGAAATGAGGATATCCGCAGTAGAACTAGAGTGACCGACATAGCCCAACGGATTAGTAAGCTGAAGTGGCAATGGGCCGGCCATATAGCTCGAAGAACCGACAACCGATGGGGAAGAAAGGTTCTCGAGTGGCAGCCTCGTATCGGCAGGCGAAGTGTAGGGCGTCCCCCCACTAGATGGAGTGACGACCTGGTAAGATATGCAGGAAGTCGATGGATGCAGGTGGCTCAGGACCGTGCTTTGTGGCATTCTTTGGGGGAGGCCTATGTTCAGCAGTGGACTTGTGAAAGGCTGTAATGATGATGATGATGATGAAACAGTTTTAAGTGCATATTTCGGCCTTTTTTAGTGCATCTTTGCATGCATATTTTGGCACTTTGTTAGTGCATATAATCCGATGTCTATTAATGACTTATACTACCATTATAGAAGCCGGCATATACTAAACTAACTTCACCACAGTGAGATTCACAGAAATTATTTAAAAAAATAAATTTGTTAAATTCATGATTCATATAATTTAGGTCAGTATTTCCCAAACATTGTTCTGCCATGGCCCGGTAATTTTCACACCGTACTGTCATGACCCACTTAATACTTTTAAACCCAAAATGTTTCCATTAAGTAAAATAATAAATAGAATCATTTTTACATTTATTAATAGTAAAAATGATTTAAAAATTAATGTTCACGATGCGTCGATCGATATTAGGTATTATTTTTAAAACAAGGCGAGAATATTGCGACCCGGTATTTTATTTTGATGGCCCGGTACCGGGTCGCGACCCGGCAAATGGGAAACGGTGATTTAGGTCATTATAAAAAAATAATAAACAAATAATAAATTAAAAAATGTAAATTTTGAATCATTTAAATATTTTTCCCGATTGTTCGCATTTTTATTCGGCATAAAAATTTATTGTGGTTATTTTTTTATATTTTGATTTGTTTGAAATATTAGAATTTAAATTAAAGATAAAGAACTATACATGTTGTAATGAAATGTAGATAATTTCATAATAATTTGAATTTACGTAAAAGGTTATTTTAAATTGTGTGAGTACGCCTCTACAAAGTCACTGCGGCATGATTAATGCGAAACATCAAAAGGTATTTCTTAGGGTGCGTACAGATAGTAACATGTTATGTAGCTTGTGTTTTATAACACGTCCACATTATGTTACATTGTTTCTCAACATTATAACATATAACTATACTGTACACATTAGAATAACAATACAATATAATAATGTTATATGACTTTGTCGTTCTCGTTCTGCAGTGTTATTCACAATTAGTACTAAAAGTATCATAAAAACAAGTTCTTTTACCTCTGGAATACCCACCTCTTTTGTAAAGCAAACCTTATTTTAATCCTTTAAAAAGTACACATGTGCGCATAAGTTATATAACATATGTGTCACGTTACGGTGCGTACACATTATATAACATAACATGTCTAAGAATGCAGTTACTTTGTCTAAGGGTAGAATTGTGAAAGTGTCGTCTACGTACTGCTTGTAGAATCTTGGATTTAGGAAAGAAGTAAGCAGGGCTTTCTCCTCAAAGTCTTCCATGAATATATGACATGACAATGGGAGATACAGGTGAGCCCATCGCCACACCATCTACTTGCTTGTAGAACTCTTCCTTCCACAATAGGTAGCCAGATGTAAGGCAGTGACTGAATAATACTGCATATTCTACGGGCTTGTTGTTTTGTCCCAGCCTTCTAGTTACAATTGCGATGCAGTCCTCAACAGGTAAGCAGTGACTGCACATCAAAATTGACCAAAGTTTCATTGTCTAAAGTTCTTGTATTTTAGAATTATAATCTGACATATCCATGACTACCGTGGATTTTCCCTTACCTGCGCGGAGCATCATGAGTTCTAGTTTATTGCGTAGGTTATTCAACGCTTTAAATTCATCTTTGGGTAGATTCGGTTTGTGGTTTCGGCGCTGAACTTCGACGTAACATAAACGAAATGTCTTCACGTATCGCCTCCAAATCTTCTCTTCGTGTATTGTTTTTAAACAGTCCTTGACAATACAGATAATTTCTTCGTACGGTAATATTGGTGATGGTATAGCAAAATGTAATAAAATAAGTTAATATATGCGATAAAATCCAGAAAGATATTGTTTAATTTAAATGTATAGTAGAAAATGTAGTAGATTAACAACAGTGATAATTTCCATCATTTTTTATATAGTCACAGATAACTAGTTTCAAAGTATAAAAACATTAAACATACATATAGGTATACCTAAAACTAATTTACAATACCAGTTGTTTGTTCTGTTAACACAACATACGGGATCTTTTTCCTTATTTTGAAATAGATTCGTCCGTGCTACGGTAAGCATACGTTTATAAATATAATAGCAAGCAGTCAGTGATTGCAGAAGCAGATATCTAGCAGCCCCAGAGAAGTGTTTTTTTTTTCATAAGACGTGAGCAAGGAAAGAACTTTCTCTAGTAATGTCGACGTTCCGTTGATGTACAAGCTCCCTCACTTCTCAATAAGTACTTTGAAAGAAATGTCTATAGGAATAATTCAATTTGGACTTAGTACTCATCCATAAATGTGTTGCGGACCTTGCGAGGGTGGATGCTGTGGTGGGTGCAGCGGACACTGTTGTCCATGCATCACTATCTACACGTGCTATACGAAGATTCTTTAAGAATGTGTTGTCATGGCAAGTGTATGCAACACTTCGTCTCACCATTTATTTTAACTGATGCCGTTACATGAAATAAATAAGTATGTATAAGCATAAGCAGGATCGGAGGAGAGGTAGGATACTGTTTTGAATGAATCATTATCATTACAGCTCTACACAAGTTTACAGCTGAACATAGGCCTCCCCCAATTTTTTTCAATTTATTTTTTATTTTTATAGAATAGGGGTGTCAAACGAGCATACAGTCTACCTGATGATAAGTGGATGCTGTGGCCCATAGACATTTATTCGATCAATTAAGAATCAAAATGCAGATATGTTATCAATCTTGAGGACTACGATGGAATGCTTCGTTTCCAGTAAAAAAGGATCTCCGGTTCTCTACACTCACCATACGAAACACAGCAGCATGAAGCTGCTATTTTACGCTGGTATTCTGTGACCCATTCGTGCTGCAACCATCATTTTGCTGCAGCGTGGCTCTACAATATGTATATATATATATATATATATATATACATACACTACATGTATATATATACACTATATATATAGTGTAAACTATATCTCAAATAAAAGTTCTATACAATGTATAGCAAAGTCAACTAAATTAAGTACAATGTGAACAATGACGCTGTGTCCACAAAAAATGTATTAACGAGCTGGTGCTAAATGCTTAATTAAACAAAGATAATCCCACACTGATGCTACTGTGACCTTGTGCGATATACTCGTAAAGCATACACCAGCCGTACAGCGCACCGGTTTGAGTACATCTTACAACTATTTATTTCTGAAGAGTATACATATAATAAAGAGAGTACATATAAGAAACATTTTTGCTTGGTAGAGCCATTCTGCAGCTATATTACTGGTCTAGTTGTAGCACGAATGGGTCAGCAGGTCACACCAACCACTTATCATCAGGTGGACTGTGTGCTTGTTTGTCATCCTATCCCACAAAAAAGGTAAGCTTGACCGGGAAGGACCACGCTCTCACAGAATACCAGAGTAAAATAGCGACGTGTTTGTGTGAGTGTAGAGAACCGAATACTTAATAGTTTGAGGTTTATACCAACATCGAATAATTGTTTCGTCGTTTCCACTAATAGTTTTCATGCCAGACAGTTAATACACATAATCACATCATTTTTACAAAGTCAAATACACTTCAAACAATTATTTATACGAGAACCGAGGAACAACAATCCGCCAGTGGACAAATTCCCGCCAATGCTTCGTAAAGTAATTTTGTGGTTATGTTTTGTAGCACGAATCTTTGATAGTGCGTTCCATTTGTGAAACTGTACTGGAGTAGATGTCATTAACCTTTTGTATTATGTAATAACTAATAACATTAACTAAACATTAAATTGGGTACTACAATAATTATGTAACGCATCAAAGTAATAGAGCAAGATAAATTCTGCCGACAGAAGGTCTCTGGCAGTATTTGTTTCAAATTGTTTACAATATTCTACAATAAATGTAAGAATCAGATGCAGAAGAAGTGAGTGCAATTTTTACGTACCTGTAACACCTGGTACCTGAGAATTGGTCATCGGCCTAAGCTTCGTTCACTGTACAGTGTACACACACACTAATACTACTCTATTGTATATACAGTAAAACTTGGTTAAGTGGGACCTGGATAAGTGAGAAACTTCCATAGCTGGAACTCACGCTTAAGTCCCGACACTTTAGCACTGAAAAACCTCTGTTATTGGGACAAAACAAACCTCTATATCTGGGATTAGTTCTTTCGATTGTATCGTCATAATTACCTTTATATTTGAAACAGCGATTGTATTTTACCTCTTTTACTGAGATTATATTTTGTTTTATAGGATTGAGTGACAAACGAGCACACAGTCCACCTAATGGTAAGTGGTTGCTGTGGCCCATAGTCATCTACATCTATCCTCGTTTGCGAATCAAAATGCAGATGCGTTGTCACTCGTGAGGACTAAGATCGAATGCCACTTATCCAGTAATAAGGGTCTCTGTTTCTCTACACTCACCATACGAAACACCCCGGTAGAGTCGACACATTCGTGCTACAACGTTATTATAGCTACAGCATGGCTCTACCACGTATAGATCACTGCTCCTTGGACTCTGCCTACTTCCTCGGGGAGTTTTTGTAACATATTGCTGTTTCCATTACGAGTCAGTCGAGTTTCCATTATCAGTAAGTTGAGTTTAAGTTTAAAATATTTGAATATTTAGCCACATGTCCATCGAAAAAGTATAGCTACAGGGTTAACCATCGTTAGCGCTGATAGAAATCTAAAAAAATAAACGGGAATGATTACGAATACATTTTTTGTAGAAAAAAATAAAATTAAGATGCTACATGGAAAGTGAGTGACATTTAATTCGACCTCAAATGGAGGAGATTCTCCATTCGTCTGTATGTTTTTGTAGATAATATGTTAAGAGATAATTTTTCTAATCGTGAACCAAATTATATATCTTGAAATTTTTGTTATATCTTCAAATACATGTTTTCGTAATATTCTAAATTAGCGGCTAAAGTTGAACAATTTTCGTTACATTATTTAAGTGGAATGAACACCGGATGTTCGCGTTCAATGACGTGTTAAACGCATTTTACTTAAACGCACGTTAAAGTTTTTTCTTCGTATTAGAAATATTAACACGTTTCGTTATATTATTTTTATGCACACAGCTGAAGAATAAGGGAACACACATCCTATTTACAATGAATGCCGTTGAAATGTCTCTGTCGCAGCCAGATTTTATCGCCACTGGTACCAAAATGTGGAGCGTCAACCAGATCACCACGTCTTCATCAATGTACACATGTCATACTCGCAAGTACTATTGCTTAGTGCTCGTGAAGCCGATGACATATCTCAATCAGCTGAAGTGTTAGCTTGTTTTCCACTCTATTGTTATAAAAAGGGGCATTTTTAAAAGCATGGGATTAGGATAGGAGTATTTTATAAGCCCATTAAAAGTCGCCTTTCTAAAAGTGCTTACCTATGGAATTATTCTGTATTTTACGTCGTACATTAACAGTTTCTAATTGTAATTTGAGTATGCCACTGTGATCAATACGGTTACCTTTTCAATCTTAGAAATTGTCGTCAATAAACTTTAATGGATTAGAAGTTTATCAATGTCTATCAAATATGTTCAAACAAATAAAAAGGCTACGAACATTAAAGTAATTAATTTATCAAAGCTATGGTGAATGCAGCATTATTCTAATAGTTTTCTATATCGTAGGTACGATACTCGTGACAGCTTTGTACACACAAACTAGTTGGCGTTGTTAAGATTCTATCAGGAAAAATGAGACATAAGCAAAACAATTCACATAAATATTTGTGCGAAAAAAATATAATGTGTATGAGACCGTTGTTGGCAATTGAATACTTTTATGGAATATTTAGATTTCCCATAAATGATTTTTTTCTTCATGTAGACATACGAATAAAATTGCTCAGTTTATTGATTAGTTCAACGTGGGTTACAAGTTACTTTGTATTTTGTTTTGCACCACTGACAAGGCCCGTCATGGCGACTACAGCAGACTTTGTGGATGAAACAGGATGGATTATAATTGCCATTCAGTATCTTATGACGATGCTAATATTGGTCCTATTTAAAAACAAAACCAATAAAATCATTGTGGAAAAGTTTGCTGAGATTGACTGTGCACTACAAACAATTATTAATGACGATTTCTACAGCGAGTCACGCAAAGATGCGAATAAGTTAACAATTTTATATTTTGTATCTTGTATATTGTTAACAGTATTTGCTATAACCTTAGAACGTGATTTCCCAATACAATATTTAATTTATTTAGTGATTTATTTTGAACGAAAGATAGAGGTCTTTATGTTTTGCCACATTATTTCCATGCTGAGGCAAAGAATTTTGGTAATAAACAGTTATTTCGAACATTTTTTTAAAAACCGCAGAACAGCAGAAGAATCGGCCATCAACAATCAAGCATGGGCTAAAGGAAGTATCAAATTCATAGGACAGGTCTCTTTAAAAAAGTTGAAAATGCAAAAGCTAGTTAGTGCCTACAATAACGTGGGAGAATTATGTTATTCGATTAACAGTGTTAGCAATGTTTTTCTCCTAATGACTTTTATATCTGCATTTATTTATATAATCTGTACGTTCTGGTCATCTTTGTACTACCTTAAATCAAATAAAAGTTTCACATCCTTGTTAAGGGTTATCGTCTTCAGCAGCGCTGAACTAGTCTCAATTAGTAGCATATCTTTCTACTGCGAAAGTATTCTTGTAGCAAAAAATAGATTAAAAGTCTATTTAAACAAAACAATCAATGATTATAGTTTACCAAAACATACGAGGATGCAAGCAAAAAGTTTTCTTGAAGTAACGCTAGTGTGGCCTCTGCACATTTTTGTTTTCGACATGTTTCCAGTTAACCTAAAATTAATACTTGATTTTATAAGCGTGTGCACTTCTTACTTAGTTATTGTCGTTCAAATTTCTCACCTTATGTAAAAATGCTTAGCCTTAATATGCGATATATCTCAGTTACATATTATGTCTTCAGAAATTTATATGTGTAACATTCTTTGTTCGAAGCTGTTTGTATTTGTCCGTCGGTTAACATTGTATGGAGCTCGTTTGTGTGATATTTAAAAAAGTGGTAAAAAAATTGCAATAAGTCAAATATGTGATTAGTATACTTAATACGTGTGAGCACCCTGGGGAGCACAAATATTTCTAAAGAAGTGTACACCATTACTGTATTTAAAATGGAAAGGCAGTTGATATTACATATATATATATATATATATATATATATATATATATATATATATGTGTGTCCATAAATATACATATATATGTATGTAAGTGTGTTAAAGATAGTTGATATATATACATATAGTTTATAATGTATTCGTTTGAATTCATATGATTAGTATTCTATTTATTAAATTTAGCTATTTAAGACACCTGTCACTAATTTTAACCACGTGATGGGTTGACTGGCACAGAATGCCGGCAGATATCTATATGGTCAGTTAGTAGAATGAAGTTTATAGATAAATAAATAAATATAAAAGCTTATCACAAGATTTACCTATTTTATCAAAAAATATAATATTTTTCTTAATTTCGCGACAAGCTTTTATATCATATAAATTGTGTAATGTAATAAATGGATGGGTCTTATTTAATTTAAAGTTTATTTACTTCTTTTTTAGCGTTTAAATGAAAGTTTTGTTTTAAAATATTTTTTTTTCAATCAATTTACTACATCTAGTATGAGTGTTACCATAATGCTAAGGTAACATTCATTGCTATGCGGATGACAGCACTGGTGATGCGTTATACATCGGCCGTGCCAATATTTCTCGGGAAAACGTCGCAGAGTACCAGAACAAACTTGTGTCTGAAGTCGAGTCTTTGCTGAACAAACTAATCTAGTCCAGGGCGACTAAATCTAGTCCAGTTTAATCCTCAAAAGACACAAGTTTGCGCGTTTACCGCTAAAACGACCCCTTTGTCGTATCTCCTCAGTTTCAAGGCACTCCCCTTCTTGCCTCAGCCAGTATCGGTATCTTCGGAGTCGACATATCGAGTGACGTGCAGTTTCGTAGTCATTTGGAAGAGAAGGCCAAATTGGCCTCCAAAAAGCTTGGCGTGCTCAGCAGAGCGGGACAGTATTTCATGCCAGCACACCGCCTGCAACTTTACAAGGCGCAGGTTCGGCCTCACATGGAATACTGTTCCCATCTCTGGGCAGGGGCTCCCCAGTGCCAGCTCCTTCCACTTGACCGCGTCTAGCGCAGAGCGGCTCGAATCGTCGACGACCGAGCCCTTTCCGATCGGCTCGATTCATTTGCACTGCGAAGAGATGTTGCATCCCTTTGCATTTTCTTTCGCATCTACCATGGGGAGTGCTCTGAGGAATTATTCGGATTAATCCCAGCCGCCAAATTTCAGGAACGCACATCGCGGCAGAACTCCCGATACCATCCACACCATCTGGATGATTGGCGGTCCACCACTGTGCAATTTAGAATATGTTTTCTTCCTCGCACGACTTCCTTGTGGAATCGATTACCATCAGCGATTTTTCCGGACCGATACGACTTAGGGACCTTCAAGAAAAGAGCGTACTCCTTTTCAAAAGGCAGGCAACGCATCTGCAATTCCCTCCCTGGTGTTGCAGTTGTTCATGGGCGGCGGTAGTCACTTACCATCAGGTGAGCCGCATGCTCGTTTGCCCCCTCTCCTATAAAAAAAAATCAGTCAAATATATATTTATAAATTAAAAGTACAAATATATGTATAAGTACATTGTTTAATTTGTTAATATACATCAAATAAAAATTGATTAATATATTTATTTATCAATAATCAATACATCCCAAATTTATCGATCAACGTCCCAAACCTGTTCCATCACTACGGTTTGGTGCATTCTAAGTTTGACCTGTAAATGTCCAATCACAACGCATTTGACACGTCCCCCGTAACCCTTGCATAACGGTGATTTAGGTCATTATAAAAATAAAAAAATTAATAAACAAATAATAAATTGAGAAATGTAAATTTTGAATCATTTAAATATTTTCCCGATTGTTCGCATTTTTATTCGGCATAAAAATTTATTGTGGTTATTTTTTTATATTTTGCTTTGTTTGAAATATTGGAATTTAAATTAATGATAAAGAACTATACATGTTGTAATGAAATGTAGATAATTTCATAATAATTTGGATTTACGTAAAAAGTTATTTTAAATTATGTGAGTACGCCTCTACAAAGTCACTGCGGTATGATTAATGCGAAACATCAAAAGGTATTTCTTAGGGTGCGTACAGATTAAGTAACATGTTATGTAGCTTGTGTTTTATAACACGTCCACATTATGTTACATTGTTTCTCAACATTATAACATATAATAATACTGTACACATTAGAATAACAATACAATATAATAATGTTATATGACTTTGTCGTTCTCGTTCTGCAGTGTTATTCACAATTAATAATATAAATATCATAAAAACAAGTTCTTTTACCTCTGGAATACCCGCCTCTTTTGTAGAGCAAACCTTATTTTAATCCTTTAAAAAGTACACATGTGCGCATAAGTTATATAACATTTGTGTCACGTTACGGTGCGTACACATTATATAACATAACATGTCTAAAAATGCAGTTACTTTATCTAAGGGTAGAATTGTGAAAGTGTCGTCTACGTACTGCTTGTAGAATCTTGGATTTATGAAAGAAGTAAGCAGGGCTTTCTCCTCAAAGTCTTCCATGAATATATCGTCAACAATGGGAGATACAGGTGAGCCCAACGCCACACCATCTACTTGCTTGTAGAACTCTTCCTTCCACAATAGGTAGCCAGATGTAAGGCAGTGACAGAGTAATACTGCATATTCTACGGGCTTGTTGTTTTGTCCCAGCCTTCTAGTTACAATTGCGATGCAGTCCTCAACAGGTAAGCAGTGACTGCACATCAAAATTGACCAAAGTTTCATTGTCTAAAGTTCTTGTATTTTAGAATTATAATCTGACATATCCATGACTACCGTGGTATTTCCCTTACCTGCGCGGAGCATCATGAGTTCTAGTTTATTGCGTAGGTTATTCAACGCTTTAAATTCATCTTTGGGTAGACTCGGTTTGTGGTTTCGGCGCTGAACTTCGTCGTAAATTAAACGAAATGTCTTCACGTATCGCCTCCAAATCTTCTCTTCGTGTATTGTTTTTAAACAGTCCTTCACAATACAGATAATTTCTTCATACGGTAATCTTCGTGATGTTATAGCAAAATGTAATAAAATAAGTTAATATATGCGATAAAATCCAGAAAGATATTGTTTAATTTAAATGTATAGTAGAAAATGTAGTAGATTAAAAACAGTGATAAATTCCATCATTTATTTATATAGTCATAGACAACTAGTTTCAAAGTATAAAAACATTAAGCATACATATATACCTAAAACTAATTTACAATACCAGTTGTTTGTTCCGTTAACACAACATACGGGATCTTTTTCCTTATTTTAAAATAGTTTCGTCCGTGCTACGGTAAGCATACGTTTATAAATACAATATAGCAAGCAGTCAGTGATTGCAGAAGCAGATATCTAGCAGCCCCAGAGAAGTGTTTTTTTTTCATAAAACGTGAGCAAGGAAAGAATTTTCTCGAGTAATGTCTACGTTCTGTCGCTGTACAAGCTCCCTCACTTCTCAATAAGTACTTTGAAAGAAATGTCGATAGGAATCATTCAATTTGGACTTAGTACTCATCCATAAATGTGTTGCGGACCTTGCGAGGGTGCATGCTGTGGTGGGTGCAGCGGACACTGTTGTTCATGTATCACTATCTACACGTGCTGTACGTAGATTCCTTAAGAATGTGTTGTCATGGCAAGTGTATGCAACACTTCGTCTCACTATTTATTATAACTGATGCCGTTACATGAAATAAATAAGTATGTATAAGCATAAGCAGGATCGGAGGTGAGGTAGGATACTGTTTTGAATGAATCATTATCATTACAGCTCTACACAAGTTCACAGCTGTACATAGGACTCCCCCAAAGGTTTTTATTTATTTCTTATTTTTATAGAATAGGGGGGACAAACAAGCATACAGTCCACCTGATGGTAAGTGGATGCTGTGGCACATAGACATTCATTCCATCGATTAAAATCGTCAGAATGCCTCGTTTCCATAAAAAGGTTTTCCGCTTCTCTATAGCAACCATACGAAACAGCAGCATAAAGCTGCTATTTTACGCTGATATTCTGTGAGAGAGTTGTCCTTCCCCGGTCGAGTCGACCCATTCGTGCGGAAGTCATAATTTAGCTGGAGCGTCGTTCTACAATACTATATATAAATAGTGTAAACTATATCTCGAATAAAAGTTCTATACAATGTATATAGCAAAGTAAGCTAAACTAACTACAATGTGAACAATGACGCTGTGTCCACAAAAAAAATGTATTAACGAGCTGGTGCTAAATGCTTAATTAAACTAAGATAATCCCACACTGATGCTACTGTGACCTTGTGCGATATACTACACCGGCCATATAAAACATACACCAGCCGTACAGCGCACTGAAGAGAATACATATAATAAAGAGAGTACATATAAGAAACATTTTTGCTTGGTAGAGCCATTCTGCAGCTATATTACTGGTCTAGTTGTAGCACGAATGGGTCAGCAGGTCACACCAACCACTTATCATCAGGTGGACTGTGTTCTTGTTTGTCATCCTATCCCATAAAAAAAGCTATGCTAGCTATACATAATTGCAGCACGAATGTGTCCGTCGGTCCGGTCGGTGAAGGACCACGCTCTCACAGAATACCAGAGTAAAATGGCGACGTGTTTGTGTGAGTGTAGAAAACCGAATACTTTACTTAGGTTTATACCAACATCGAACAATTGTTTCGTCGTTTCCACTAATAGTTTTCATGCCAGACAGTTAATACACATAATCACATCATTTTTACGAAGCCAAATACACTTCAAACAATTATTTATACGAGAACCGAGGAACAACAATCCGCCAGTGGTCAAATTCCCGCCAATGCTTCGTAAAGTAATTTTGTGGTTATGTTTTGTAGCACGAATCTTTGATAGTACGTTCCATTTGTGAATCTGTACTGGAGTAGATGTCATTAACCTTTTGTATTATGTAATAACTAATAACATTAACTAAACACTAAATTGGGTACTACAATAAATATGTAACACATCAAAGTAATAGAGCAAGATAAATTCTGCCGACAGAAGGTCTCTGGCAGTATTAGTTTCAAATTATTTACAATAGACTACAACATACGTAAGATTTAGACGCAGAAGAAGTGAGTATAATTTTTCTAATACCTGTAGCACCTGGTCACATGAGTAAAGGAACCGTCTTTACTCTGTGACCTGGTACCTGAGAATTGATCATCGGCCTAAGCTTCGTTCACCCACTAATACTACTCTATTGTATATATTTTGTCCATCAGAAAATAAGTAAGGTCTGGGGGCCCTGGGATCTTGGACTATAGTAAATAAAAATTATTGTTAAGTGAAATATGTTTGAAAAAAAAAGTCCCGCTGGGTTTCTTGCTGGTTCTTCCCAGAACAGAGGTATTTTCCGAACCAGTGGTAAATAAAAAATGACTTTCAATAAGTATTATGTAATAATCAATATTGAATAAAATATTATACTATTCTATTCTAGTAATGACCATCGTGTCTTTTTTGTGCGAATAGATATGCAGGGCTAGCAAAATCAAAACCGGTCTCACTGCGACCAGTACGATCTATTGTGATCGCTGCTATGTGTATTTTTTCCCTCATAATACGCCTTATTTCAACAGTATTAGTTTCGTACGATGCGTGCGACTGCGAAACATTCATTAACATCATCATTACAAGGTCTTCGTAAGTCCACTGCTGAACAAAGGTCTAAAACACAGTCCTGAGCTACGTGCATCCATCGACGGCCTGCATGACTTACAACGCCATTACTCTATGTAGTATCTAGTTGACTGCCTCGTTGGTCTAGAGGTTGAAAACGTGATTACTGATCATGAGGTACCGCGTTCAAATCTCGAGTCAGGCAAAAATCATTTATAGGGTTTTTCAGTCAAGAAATTCTCAGGAGCAGGCCGGAGTCAGGAAGTTGACGGTGTTCCACTCCAGTCCCTCGGAAAGCACGTAAAGTCGTTGGTGCTGCGCCTGATCTGTCTCCGGTTGTGTCGGAATACCGTCCCATCGGATTATGGGAGTAAGGGAATAGATTATTATCCTATCTAGTGGGAAGCCGTCTCACGGCGCCTCGATGGCGGGGAGGGGAGAGGGGGTAGACTTGAAAGGTACGAGACGCCTGATGCTGTGATTGTGGACACGTTTACTAAGCGTGACAATTAAGGGGACTGCAGGGCTAGCATGGGCAGGAGACAATTTTATCCCCGGGGAAAGGAGAAAATGTTTATCCCCTCGCTTAGCTTTATCCAGCCTTAGAGCATGGGCACACCGGTGGATACAATATCCACAGTAGATAAATTGGGAGATAGACTTAGATAGATTTTTTTGTATGAATATAAACTTTAACCCACGTCCAATGAACTAGGATAAAATTGTCCCTTTTAAATGTCAAAAAAGCATGATTTTTTATGTTTCATTTGGCTCCATGCTACGGACGGGAGATATATGTCTACTCGTTATGTCAAACGGGGATATACTTATCCCCGTTTTACATAAATTGATAATTTTATCTCTTGTCAGTGGATATAATCGAGGGATAAAATTTTTGTACCCCGCCCATGCTAGCCGGGCTGCAGGACCTAAGCGCAAGTTCTATAATGCCTTACAGTATATGATCCACTGCAACAAAATCAAACAAACAAAATCAGAAAAATATATGATATTTTTCAGGATATATGCTAGTTAGATAGTTTGTTGAAAATGCGGTACTGCTAATTTGATACGATAGGAAAAAAAATCACAAAAGTACCTCTAAATAGTTCTTTTGACGATTACAAACCATACTAATATAAAATCATTCTGATTTTTGTCAGATTATTCTACAAGTAAGATTCAAGTGGTCTGAAAAGTTTCCGAACTAACAAAGATACGAGACATTTTTTCTTAAAATTTATTTTAATTTTTCTATAGTCTCCTTGTAACTTTAGACTTCTCTCAGCGATGCGCCCATCTCTCTAACCCGTCCAAATAGTACTTAGCGTTTTTCTCTGCAAAATAATTGTACACGAAGGTGATATGATGGAAGTCTCCGTCCTCCGAGCGCAATTCTTAGATGAGGGACAAAAAGAAGTCACTTGGCGCTAGATCTCGTGAGTATGGCGGATGGTCAAGCAGTTCAAACCGTAATTCGTGGTTTTTCGGCATGGCAACCGCTGATATATGAGGCGGCGCGTTGTCAGGGTGTAACAGGATTTTCTTTTTCTGCAAGAGCGGCTGTTTTTCCGTAATTTCTGCCTTCAGTTTGTTAAGTAATAATGCGTAGTATGCTCCTGTAATGGTATTTTCTTTTTGAAGATAATCGATTTAGATAATTCCATGACCATTCCCAAAAACAGTCGCCATCACTTTCCCAGCCAAAAAAACGGTTATTGTTTTTTCTGAAGCCGGTTCCCCTTTTGCTGTTTCGACCGTATTTTTATTTCGGGCGTATAATGGTGTATCCACGTTCCATCTACAGTAATTAATCGGCGCGAATTTAATGCGCATAAGCTGCGGCAACAGAGCGTTGGAAGTGTTCATACAAACACGTTTTTGGTCTAACGTAAGCAAACGCGGCACCCAACGCGCTGACAGCTTTCTCATGCCTAAATTTTGATTTAATATGTGACAAACACGTTCCCTGGACATTTACATAGCCTCTGCTATCTATTTCGCTTTAATTTGACGGTCGTTCTAGCACCATTTGGTGAATTTTAACGATGTTATCGTCAGTAGCTGCAGTTTCTGGACGTCCCGAAAGTTCATCGCCTCCCAAGCTATCACGTTTAAATTCAGCTGCCCAAAATTTCACTGAGGTAAATGATGGTGCAGGGTCCCCATACACAGAGTCTAACTCATCTTTGCTTTGCGTAGGCGTATTTCCTTTGAAAAACAAAAATTTTATGACAGCACGATACTGAATTTATTCAATTTTCGCAAAAACGCTCACATCGACTCACTCAAACGACTGTCAAATGTCATGAATTTCATACATTTCGTTTTAGTGCCATTTAAATGCAAATTATTAACATTGAACCAATTTACTAATTTAGATATAGCATTATTTACTTCGTCATATTTTAGTAATTGTCGACTTAATTTGAAAATTAAAGAACTGTCATCTGCAAATAATACTATATCATGGTTATCCCCTACTATGTAAGGTAAGTCATTAATGTATACAAGAAACAGAAAGGGGCCGAGAATTGAACCTTGAGGCACGCCCATTTGTACCATCGATCCGGAAGAGCTCATATTGTTAATGACAACTTTTTGCGTTCTCTTACTTAAATATGAAATAATTAATTTAAGAGCATCACTTCTTACACCGTAGTGTTGTAGTTTCCTGATTAATGTTTCATGGTGAACACAATCGAAGGCCTTGGATAGGTCACAAAATATACCCAAAGCATCCTGTGAATTCTCCCATGCATTAAAGATATATTTAATCAGCTCAACACCGGCATCAGTTGTCGAGCGACCCCTTGTGAATGTGTACAATGTGTACAATAATGTCGTCTAAATAGTTCCCTTTAAACTTCATACCCTATTTTACCACCCTAGAATGTAAAAAATCATTTAAATTGTTTCACAATTGACAAATATATCGCGTAACATACATACAAAACATATACAGTTGAATTGAGCTGCTCCTCTTTTCAAAGTCGGCTTAAAAAGGTTTTAAAGGTGATGTTGTATTTTTTTTAATGTAATAATGGTGACAAACGAGCATACAGTCCACCTGATGAGTGGACATTTATCCTCGATTAAAAATAAATGTGCGTTGTCACCCCTGAGGATTAAGATAGAATGGTTTGCATCCAGTATAAAGGGTCTCCGATTCTCTACACTCACCATACGAAACACAACAATATTAAGCTGTTATTTCACATTGGTATTTTATGAGAAACCCTGTCGAAAATGAGAGGAGGCATGTGCTTAGCAGTGGGACGTATACAGGCTGTAACTTTTTAACTTTAACTAACTTTATACTGTGAGAGTGTGGTCCTTCACCGGTCGAGCCGACCCATTCGTGGTACAACCATAATATAGCTGCAGCATGGCTCTACCCTGTACAAAAATGCGCTTTAATTATATTTTACTTAATGAAATTTTTTATTACAGGTTGCTACTATGAAATAAACGAAGAAAATGGCGAACAATGCAGCCAACAATCATTCGCACGGAATAGTTGCAAAAGGATTAAACTCTCCGGAAATACGTTCAAATTCAACGATACCGTATGTTGACGAGAATGTTGAACTCGAACACGTTAAAACCGAGGAACGGTTACGTCCCAAAGGATTTAAAGATGCCGAGAGAAAAGATACTAGAGTGCTCCTATCCAAAATGGAAAATAAAATACATGCGAGCGACCTGGGATCAGTTCATACACCTAACAGTGACACTATAGTGGTAAATACTCCAGAGGGAACTCTATACATTACGCTAGACCCGGATCCCAGGTCTAGTAAACCTACAAGTCCTAGTACTGAGTCTACGGATTTGTCAGAATCTTCACCCAGTACGTCAAAGGCAATTGGTGCACAGGAATCTAGTAATATGATTTTAGTGGAGAAAGAAACAGAGCAGAGGCGGGAAGGACTAAGAAGAAATTCCATTTCCATGCCGACGTTACAAAATTTGGAGTCTGAGGTTCTGAAACAGCATTACTTGGCCAATCCAGATGAAGGGGTAAGAACATTTTGCATATCAATTTCATTCCATTGTTCACCTTTTCACCTAACAACGTATGAAGACGCACGTGTGCGTATGTACTTTGGCCGGGGTCGCCAGTCACCAATCCCCCTCACTGAACTCCTCCTAAACGGCTGGACCAATTTTGATGAAATTATGTGTGTGTGATTAAGTTGATTAGAGAATGGCTTAGATATACTATTGAGCCCGGTAGGTGGCGCTGTTTCAGAAATCACTTAGAACACAGATCGCTAATACTTATATATTGTTTAAAAACTAGCTTTTCTTCGCGACTTTATTCGCATAGAACTAAAATAAAAATAACCTGCAGATCTAAAATAGTGGCCTTTGTGTAAGCCTTTTATACGTGGTAGTGCCAAGTTGGAGCAATATTATGGGTGTAGCACGAATGCGTCGGCACAACCGGGGAGGGATCACCGCTCTCTCAAAATAGCAGCTTAATGCTGCTTTGTTTCGTATGGTGAGAGAACCAAAGACCCTTTTACTGGAAACTAGGCATTCCATCTTAGTCCGTAATTTCCATGAAAAATTGGAATTGGTTTAAATATATATGTTCAATTTTATTTGATACTAGCTGTGCCCGCGGCGTAGCTCGCGTATATAGGTTTTACTTGGAGAATTTGACATTCAGGTAAGAAAATATTAAACGATTTATATCATTACTCTATCAATATCACTTATTAGACGTCAGTGTAACAGACGTCTCTGGTTAGTGCGTATATACACTAAGCGCTCCGTCTCTATTTTCGCATACATGTCCACTATAAATTGGTAAAACAACCCCCGAAATCTTTGCAGATACGCAAGAATCATGCCTTACATGTAACAGGTGCGAATAAAATTGCAGAGCAAATATTTTTTTATTAAAATTGGTCTCTCTGGTATTAGGATTAACTTGATAAATTCCGAAATTGTACCCATTTTCACCGTGACAATATATTAATGGATATTGTAGAGCATCATAATATCGATGCGTTTCATAAATCCCTGGCAGTCGATCGTCATGTGTGTGCAACACGATGTCACGTCTATCGCACTCCTGGTCAACTAATATCACTGCCACTTCATCAGTGACAGGAACGTTGCTACCGCGGTGTTCAGTAACTTTTTTTTAGTAACAGGACGCCTGTCAGCGTTAATAACTATTTTATAATTGTTTATTAAATCTTGACGGATCGATTGCAATGCAACCCTAAAACTATGAACGTATGGATTTATTTCATGTAGCACCCTTTGAAGTTGGGATATGAATTCGCTATTGAGTTGTGGGAAGTTGGGATTTCGGATATTAGTATGTTCATTATAATCTGATACAAAATAAATTGACTATTTTACTTATATATACATATATATTTATAACTCATAATATATATCATTTAATTTAATTTATTAAGTTGAAATTGAAATTGAAAATTCTGACGGTTCTGCGTAATGTATGGTTATTTGTGAGACTGCACGTCAGTGAGTCTCAATACGATTCGAAGTATCTTAACGCCGCAATTCAGAAAAGAATGTAATTTGTACAATGCCATCTATTACGTTCGTTGTGAGAAAACTTTTTTAGTTTAAGGAAAACATCTTTTTTATTGTTTACTTTGTTTTAAGTATAAATATATTATTATAGAACGTTTTCTTACACACAAATCTTTTTATTACTTTTTCTGAGATTTTATGGCGCCATTGAACAAATTAGAACCTACATTTTAAACTAATAATCATAACTTTCGATAGAATTAACCAAATTTAATAAAACAAAAATTAAATGTAACTTGAAGATACGCTTTATGATTTTCTTAACGATTTCTTTTACTTTAGATATGATACGTTTATAAACAAACAGACAGACAGACAGACAATTCTAAAAATTATGAAAATGTGTTTACTTAATTATTTTCATTTCCCTATAGTGATTTTAGTGACAAATATTCTATACAATGTACAAAAACAGACACAACATGTTATCACCATTTTTATTATAAGTATATATTTAAAGAGAGATGGCGCTGCTAACAGCAATCATCAATTCTAAAAATAAAAGAGATTAATTGACGCGATTGGTACATTATTATATATATAAAAACAATGTACAAAACAGACACAACATGTTATCACCATTTTTATTATAAGTATATATTTAAAGAGAGATGGCGCTGCTAACAGCAATCAATTCTAAAAATAAAAGAGATTAATTGACGCGATTGGTACATTATTATATAAAACATAAAATAACTTATAAACCAGTGTCTGCATAGTAAGCAAAACGCCTTTTTATATTACATTTTGACCATACCGCCATCTATCGATGAAATTGGTTACCTATTTCACTTTAGATTTAGTTAATAAGTTTATAATATATTTTTGTATATTATTTTATTTAATACGTTCTTTAATACTTTTGTTTACTGTATTTTAGATATAATTATATCATTATAGAACATTATTTTACCTAATTTAATTATGATTTATGATATAGTATTAGTTTAAAATGCACTTGATGACTCAACCAACGCCACCGTTGAACAAATTCGTACCTATACTTCGTATTCATACTTCAGAATATTTATCATAACTTTTGATTGAATGAACTGATTTTAATAAAATAAAGACTAAATGTAACACGAAGATATACTTTATATTTTCCTTGATGATTCTTATGATATAAATTAGTACTTTATACGTGATACGTTAACAAACAAACAGACAGACAGACAGACAGACAGACAGAAAATTCTAAAAATGGTAGAAATGTATTTAGTTACTTATTTTTAGTACCTCTCAATCACTTTTATTACAAAAATGTAAAATGTACAGACGTCTGCTTTTTACATTTTTATTATATGTATAGATGCTTAAGTATTTTCAGTTTTCGTCTTTGTCTAACTTTATCACGAGTTCTATGTAAACAGTGCTAAGCGGAATTACGTTATAGATAAGATAAGATTACGAAAATACGTCTCGTATCAGAGTTACGACTCCGTGACGCAGTGGCTTAGCAATGACTTGCAGCGCTAAGGGCCGCGGGTTCGAATCCAGCACGGAGCAAGTATTTGTATGGCCTACAAGTAAATGTTCCGGGTCTGGATTGTTGTCCTCGTGCAATTTATGTTTGTAAACTGCCCGCATGATACAGGAGAAAATCCTAGAGTGGAGGTAACGTTAACAAAAAAAAAAGACAAAAAATACAAATTTTATGTCATATATATAAGACTTGATTTAAGTGAGATTGTGGTCGTAGACAATAAAAAAAAATTGCTTTTAAAATTTTCAACAATTTTTCTAAATATTTTATGTTTTCCTATATGGATCAGTCTACTCGAAGATATTTCAATAAATGATGGCATAAGTAGTACCTTTGTACGTACTCACTCTATAATTGTTTCTGGGTCTTTTTGTGTGTTCATAAATAAACACAAAATAATCACATTAAAAAAGACACAAATGGATTAGAAAACCTGTCTTTTTTATAGAATAACGGTGGTTAGTCCTCAGGAGTGACAACGCAACTGCATTTAGAAACTTAATCGAGCATAGATGTAGATATCTATGGGCTACAGCATACACTTACCATCTGGTGGACTGCGTGCTCGCTTCTAAATTATTTTTATGTTGGAAGTAATGTGTACTTCCAACAAAAATAATTTAGAAAGATCATTCTATTCTATTATAAAATTACAATATTCTATCATAGAATATACTTTAAGGATAATGTTATTATAACAAAACATAAATCAGCTCACTTATGAAAAAAAAATAGTTTTAATTAAACATTACTTCTTAATTTTAATTTAAAAAAAGACGCAGAAAAATTAATGCATGCAAAATTTTATCACTCAAAGACGAGCGCAGCCTATTGCAGACGAAGAAAATATACGCTCTGGCTCTACACTGGTGGGCGAAATAGTTTTTAAATATTCATAAGCATAAGATAAGTAGTACTCGTTGTCTTTTCCCACCATTTTCAAATAGAGCCATTTCAACTCTCACAGTAGTAATTAAGTTATTTTCTTGATCTGTCGATTCAGGACCAGTATTAACAGCTTTAGATAGCTCTCTATTAAATTCCTCTTCATTTGTTATTCATGTGATTCCACTTCCTGCAAATTTTGACATCCAATTGCTGGCGTTTCTTTTAGGGATACTTTTTGTGTAGATGTTGTGCATTTTTTTTTATAAAATAAGGATGACAAACGAGCACACAGTCCACCTGATGGTAAGGGGTTGCTGTGGCGTATAGACATCTACATATATCCTCGATGACGAATCAAAATGCAGATGCGTTGTCACTCGTGAGAACTAAGATTGATTGCCCTGTTTCCTGTAAAAAGGGTATCCGGTTCTCTACAATCACCATACACAGCAGCGTATTCTATGAGTGCGTGGTCCTTCCCCGGTCGAGCCGACCCATTCGTGCTACAACTATACCAGTTAAAATATAGCAGCAGCATGGCTCTACCACGTAAAAATTTTCAATTTCGTGTAACCTTTCATCACTTGTAGGTCGGGAAAAGATCGTTGCATCTTCGTCTATACTGGCAAAATAACTGTCAAGGTTGGTTAAGAATCGCAGTATTGATGCTTGCATGTTTTTTATATTGTTTTCGCTATGCAGTGACCATTTTATTACTAAGATGATTATTCATTTCATTTAATTTTCTTATATCAAATTTTAAAGAAACATCGGCTGTAATCAATGTTGCATCGCGACGGGATAGAGCTTCTACGATAGTTTTAAAATCATCCAATATATTATTTAACTCTTCTATGTTTGTCCAGTCTTCCTCAGTAAAAACCTAAAATATCAGATTTTAAATGAATTAATGCTTTTCTGATAGTTTTTAACGTCAGAAAACATCGCGGCTATGCTGCTCCAGCGTGTCTTTACAACCAAACAATATTCTTGTCCGAAATAAGCTACGATATGCTTTTGAAGAATTTCGTCACTTTTAGTGGGGAACCCTTGAAAATGTTCACCAAATTAAATTAAATATCATTAGAAATCCTACTGTTTGCTATAAATAACAGAAATTATTAATAATCACGTTTTTTATAACACTACATAGCAGTGATATACTTTTTAAGAAATTTTGTAAAGGAACCGAAAGAATCGGGTTTTAAATTTTCGGAACCGGTTCATATCATGACCCCTGAAACCCGAGAATTCCCGGTTCTTTTGGAACCGGGATAAACCGGTTCCGATGCCCTACATGCGCGCTACACCGATTGCCCTACACACATCACTGAACACGTAGTGCTTATAAAAATCGTTGTTTCTTAAAACTTTTATAACTTTATATTAAATGAAGATATCGCAATATTTTTTTAGTAAAGACCAAGTATCTAAGAAATAAAACTTAATGAAATATATCCAGTAGTTTTTCCGTGATGCGCACACAACTGCAAACTTCTATCATTTTAATTATATAGATGTGGTATAGGGTATATATGTCTCTAAAACCAGAAAATTGTCATAAGTGAACCAAATACTAAAGGACTATAGTATGAGTTTCTTATGCCGTTGTCAAGTTAAGGCTTATTTGTGTCCAACGTCAGTGAGAGCAGGAAATTTATAACACTACTTTTGGAATAGATGTCAAACACAAAGAAACATCTGACTTTATCTTCAACGAATTAATAAAATGCAACCTACTTTTAGTTAAATTTATGATCTGCGATCTAAAAAAAGAGCGAGATTCACGCGACACGTTAATAAAAGTAATAAAAAATCATGGCGTAGTGCAACGAATCATTATGGTTGTGAAAGAGATTCGATTTGATGATGTCACAGTGTACATATTCTTGCATTAATTGCCTATAAAAGTCCACTGCTGAACATAGATTGCCTCAGAGGAAGGATACTTGTTATAGTGGTTATGGAACGTATTTTTTTAATAGAGTAAGGGTGACAAACGAGCACACAGTGCACCTGATGATAGGTAGGTACTGTGCCCCGTAAACATCTACATTTATCTTCGATTAATAATAATCAAAATACAGATACGTTGTCAACCTTGGGGATTAAGATGGAATGCCTCGTTTCCAGTAAAAAGGGTCTCCGGTTCTCACAAGTTGCCATATTACGCTGGTATTCTGTGAGATCGTGGTGTTATCTCGGTCAAGCTGACCCATTTGTGCTACAACCACAATATAGCTGCAGCGTGGCTCTACCACGTATATACGTGGTAGAGACACGCTGCAGCTATATTATAGTTAGGAAGACCTCACAGATTTTCGGCCTAAAATATCAGTTTAATTAACAAGTGTGTTTCGTATGGTAAGTACAGAGAACCGGAGACCTCTTAGTCCTGTGTGATGACAACGCATCATGATGACATGATTATAGAGATGACATATTATAAATGTACATGTTGTTTTGCCACGGCATTCACATACTAAAATATTTAAAGTAAAATTCATTTGTGAACCTTCTTACTTTCAAGGTCTTCCGCAATAACGACTTGTTGAAGCGACCGCGTATTTTTTTTCTACCGACTTCATAAAGGAGCCGGAACTCAATTCGACTGTATGTTTTTTATGTGTGTTACCTCATAACTTTTTACTGGGTGAACCGATTTTGATGATTCTTTTTTTATTTGAAAGCTGGTGCTTCACATGTAGTTCCATATAAATTTGATCAAGGTCTGACCAATAGTTTTTGAGTTATTCTTAATAATTTATATTGAAGTAGGTTGTACAAAATTTTTAATTTTTTAATTATTGTAATTGCTTGATTTTGTTTTATTGGCTTTTTGACCAATTTGGCATTAAATATTTAGACTTTGACAGTTCAATTGATTAAATTGATTGACAATGAAATTCTGTTCGATTTATTACAAAAAATATTTATAGAGTATAGTAAATATGTATAAAGTAACATATTTATATTATATTATATTATTGAATAATATGTGAAAATATTTAAGTTAGTTTTTTCCCCTCTGTTGCGGCTCTACCTATAGCTCTCATCACACTACCAAAGGTTAGCTGGCAGAGAATGCCTTTTTGGCATTAAGTTCGCCTTTGTACCAAATGTTTGTTTGTTTTGCATATAATTTGATTTTGATATATTGGCTTTTTGACCAATTTGGCATTAAATATTTAGACTTTGACAGTTCAATTGATTAAATTGATTGACAATGAAATTCTGTTCGATTTATTACAAAAAATATTTATAGAGTATAGTAAATATGTATAAAGTAACATATTTATATTATATTATATTATTGAATAATATGTGAAAATATTTAAGTTAGTTTTTTCCCCTCTGTTGCGGCTCTACCTATAGCTCTCATCACACTACCAAAGGTTAGCTGGCAGAGAATGCCTTTTTGGCATTAAGTTCGCCTTTGTACCAAATGTTTGTTTGTTTGAGTGCAATAAAGAATTTTCTATCTATCTATCTAAATAATTAATCTTATAAATCTTAGTTTTGAACTAGAGTATGTTTAAATAAGAAAGTCCCGCGGAAAACATGCGAAGTGAAATGAAAATGCTGCAAATGTTAAATTTCGCTAGGACTGTGGCGCCGCGGCTAACTGACTTCTTCCGTGTCAAAGATTTTTCTTTAAATCATAGACTATCCATAAACCGCGTATTTTAATGTGTGTGTATGCTACACATACATACACTAACAAAATTCAGAAACCGGACTATAGTAAAAGTAAAAAATATATCGGACAAGTGCGAGTAAGTCTCGCGCACTGAGGGTTTCGTATAAACTAAACTAAATAGATTCGTATGGCATTGCAAGCATTTAGATAAGTACATACTATCACCAAAATAATTTATTTAGGATCGATTCTTCAATCGCTTAAAAAAAGTTATCAATCAAATAAATTAGATATTTTATTCGCACAACTGTAATTTTTAATTTTTCTATGTTTTACTTTATCCTATGAACAAATTTTAACTAAGGATTGAAGAAGAGAAGAAGAATGAACGCGCAGAACGATTTTATTTGTGATAAACTGACCTGATGAGATGAGTGTGGCAGTCGATGGATGCAGGTGGCTCAGGACGGTGCTCTGTGGCATTCGTTGGGGGAGGCCTATCTTTAGCAGTGGACCTGTTAAGGGCTGTAATGATGCGATGATGATGATGGTGGTGGTGGCGCTGGTGGTTGTGATGGTATAGTGATTTTTATGATGGTGATGATCATGATGATGGTGATGGTGATGATCATGATAATCCGCTGTGAGACAGGACTGAGTTATCTTAATGAAGTTAATAAGTAAGTACCGAACATTGTTTTAATTTAACTTTGCAGTCTCTCATTACATCGGTTTTCGTAAACTCGTAAAATGTTTTTTCTTTTACTTGTGTTGTGAGAACTCGCTTCTTAACAAAGTTCATGAATTTACATCAATAGGAAAAAGTACCCTACAGGTTTTGATTAGTCAGTTTGAGAATTACAAAATATATGATTTATAACAAGCTGAATTTTTCACACCTTCAAAGAACCGTAGTAATTTCAACTTGACATATCTATCCGTTTCTGAGGAAAGAGAGCTTTGCAGCCGAATAGACGGAAGAACAACAAAGTGATCTTATAAGTGTTTGAGGTGCCATTACCAATGCCTTTACAGTCTGTCTAAAGCCTACTGCTCAATATAGTTGCCATTTTAGTAGTTGATATTTACCATAATTGTCACGCTTGGAAAGCGGGCTGGCAACCGCAGTATTTTTAATTCATCTGTTACCAGGAAGATACTGCTGCCCATCTCCTGTTTTAGTTTCCCTCTGTCGCTTCTTAACTCACCCACGTGACGATGTGGGGTAGTAGATATTTTTAAATCACCAAACATGGTTTCTTTGAGGTACGGAACCCTAAAAATGAGGTCAAATTTGGCAAACGTGTTAGCTCAGACATGACTGGGGAAGACCATCAGAAGATATCGAGTCATTGTAGTGTAGTCAGTGAACATTAAAGGTGGTTAGTCAAAACAATATTCGTGGCAAATTAAAATTGCAATCTTTTCGACAAACGTGAACAGTAAACAGTTGAATTAGCCAAATAGTTATTATCGCTGCATCACGTGCCCTATCAAAGAAAAGATATCAAATATCAGAAATGACGACAGTGAAATGAAATGTATTTTAATATTTCCTAGTGCGTTGTTTTGTTGGTATGTGGCTAGATGCGGTAATAATGTTTCATAGCGATTTTTTAAATGCACCCTAACGAGTTTGAGTGCTTTAGAAGTTGATTTATGTGCATTAGTGAGTGGTGTTAAATATAATGTCAAGGTAATATCAAAATTCCATAAAGTGTTAACGTATCTCCTTGAATTAACAAGATATCTTATCTTGCACCGAGGCATTGAACGCAAAGACAATATTTGTTAGATTTGTTAGCTATACTAAAATAGGACGCTCACCGATAAGACTGCAAAATGAGGATGCGGAAGAAGCCTGATCTCCGAACAAACATACTAACCTACCCGCAAGACTATGTGGTGATGCCACAAGAGACAAAACGATTGATTCTCAAATCGCATCGTGCACATAACGAAGTGAAAAATAAAGACAACGATGAGGCGGGAACTTCGAAGGGTCGCTTTATAATTGGCAGTCCACTTAGCCCAAAAGACAATGTGTTTGGAGAGTTCCGATCTCCAACTCCCGAAATTAAGTTTGTAGAGCCAAACGAAGTTAAAGAGGCCAAAGAAAAAGAAGATAGAGACTCTATTAGTAGTGATAGTGCCGTTGTTCATAAAAGTCAGTTAAAGCGAACATTTTTCTCGGCGCCCGATGGGCTGAAGAATTATGAAGTGGTGGCGTTAAGGAAAAAACACAATATTTGTGTAAGTTATCATAACTGCTTCCTTAATTTTGCTAGTAGAAATTTCCTTAAACATTAGTCAATTACTTAAACGCTGTAGGGATATTTTAGATATATTTCCACCCTTGGTGCAGACTGCGCACAAAGCAAAGTCATGTAAATCAAGTTAATATTTTCTCGATGTAAAAACTTACATTTTACGTGGTAGAACCATGCAGCTGCTAATTCTGGCTGCAGCGAAAATGGGTCTGCTCGACTGGGTAGGACTATGCTCTCACAGATTACTAGCGTCAAATATCAGCTTGATGCTGCTGTGTTTATTAAGGTGAGTTTAGTGAACCGGAGAACCTTTTTACTGGATTTGATGCATTCCATCTTAGTCCTCAGTGTTAACAACGCGTCTGCATATTAATTCTTAATTAAGGATAGACGTAGTTTATAAACAACAGAATTCACTCACCATCATGTGAACGTATGCTCGTTTGTTCACCCTATTCTATAAAAAAAAACATAATGTTACTTCCGATTTTCATCTTTTTTCCTTCCGTTGTTAATTAGGTGTGGAGCGAAAACAAAAAAAATATATATATTTCATGATTACTAACTTCTTATAAAATACGTCTTTGAAGTTTTTTTATAGAATAAGGGTGATAAACGAGCACACAGTCCACCTTGAAGTGGTTGCTGTGCCCCAAAGACATCTACATCTATCTTCCTTTGCGAATTAAAATGCAGATGCGTTGTCAGCCGTAAGGACTAAGATAGAATGTGTCTTTTCCAGTAAAAAGGGTCTCCGGTTCTCTACACTCACCATACGACACAGCAGTATTAAGCTGCTATTTTACGCTGGCATTCCGTGAGAGCGTGGTCCTTTCCCGGTCGAGCCCACCCATTCGTGCTATAACTATACTATTAATATACAGGTTTCCTCACGATGTTTTTATCACCGCTGATCACGTGGTAAATAAGTACTTAAAATTGCAATTAGCAATTACATTTTCACGCAGTTCTTAGCTAATTTATTTTAATATCTTTATTAACATACAAAAAATAATTATCTTTCGAATGGCGACCATGTTATATGATGTTCTCAGTTCGGAGCTATTATATCCAAAGTTTTAAGTCTCTAGTTCTTCGGGATCGTTGCCGTTACAGCCTATTAAAATCTACGGCTGATCTAAGGCGTCCGCCTAATAGATTGCCCTATTGGGGGATATTGGCCATAGTAGAATTAAAACTCCGACTTGAGAAGCTGTTATGTGGATTCTTTTTATTTCTTTTAAGATTGTTTAGAGTTTTATGAAAAATTTAATTTTCTACCGACTTCAAAAAGGAGGAGGTACTCAATTAGACTGTATGTTTTTATGTGTGTTACCTCATAAATTTTTATTGGGTGAACCGATTTCGATGGTTCTTTTTTTTATTTGAAAGTTGGTGCTTCACATGTGGTTCCATATAAATTTGATCAAGGTTTGACTTATAGTTTTTGAGTTATTTTTAATAATTTATATTGAAGTCGGTTGTACAAAATTTTTAATTTTAAATTATTGCGACTCAAGACTGTGGACTAAGGAATATTACGAGCTCAATATTACAACCGGAAGAGACGTCGTAGCTCATGGGCTTAGAACTCGCTATAAATTCCACAGTACGTGAGCAACTCGGGTTCGATCCCCGCCGGCACCAATGAAATTGTTAATTGCAATTTTAAGTGCCGATTTACCACGTGCTCGGCGGTGAAGGAATATATCGTGAAGGAAGCTTCATGTCTGAGAAATAAGAAAAAATATTTCGAAGACATGTGAAGTTCGCCAACACGCATTGGGGCAGCGCGGCGGTCATTTCCTTGCCCTAAAACCCTCTCAGAATTGAGAAGAGGTCTGTGCCCAGCTGTGGGACGTATATACGCTACAACAACTAGAATGCCGTCTAGGGGTGGAATTTTTTATCTCCAGATTTATATGGAACATACCCCTGAAGTGCAACCTATTGATTAAAAATAATCATTAACATTCACAAATGACGAAGATATCACGTAACATACATACAAAAGATTTTAGATATTTTATGCATGGCAGAGCCATGCTGCAGCTATATTACGGTTGCAGCATGAATGAGTCAGCACGACCGGAGAAGGACCTCGCTATCACAGACTACCAGCGTAAAATAGCAGCTTAATGTTGCTGTGTTTTGTGTGGCGAGTTTAGAGAACCAGAGACACTTTTTACTGGAAACGAGGCATTCCAACTTAGTCCTCAGGGTTTCAACGTAACTGTATTTTGATTCTTAACTGAGGATAGATGTAGATGTCTATGAGCCACAGAATCTACATACCATTAGGTGGACTGAATGCTCGTTTGTCACCCGTTACATTTTTTTTATAGGATCGGGTGACTAACGAGCACACGTTAGAAAGACGTTGCTGCCCATCTCCTGGTTTTTTCCCTCTGTCGCCTCTTACGACACCCACATGACATGGGGTAATGGATATTTTTTAGCGCGCAAATCTCCGGGTCAACGTGTTGCCCTGCATAGCTAGTTCGCTTTCTAAATGGTCATTATGATATAAAGAATCAATAACAATACGTCCAAATTACTTAAAATTTACAACATGCTTAATTTTAATATTTGAATACACACCTAGAAGGAAATCTGACCTGCTTTTATATTTGAATACCACAGACATATTTAAATATATGTGTTTTTTGTGTTGTTTGAATACCATAGACACTGGATACAGTAGTGGCGGTGTCAAAATAACTACTACCCCCCTTATCATACCGTGGGTGTCGTAAGAGGCGACAGAGGGAAACACATCAGGAGATGAGCAGCAGCGTCTTCCTAATAACGGCTAAAAGACTATGGCAGATTTCCCCCTATGAGGCAATCGGTATGGTAACGGGTAATATGTATGGCAATGATATCGGTATGGACACTGATTTAAAATTAGTAAACTAAGATTGTGGTTATGTTTTGCTCATGAATCTTACTTCCTACGTTTTTATACATTGTTTCAATTATTCATTATTTTATATTATTGCATACATTTAAATGTTACAAACTAAGTATTGCGTCATGCATGGGTAAAACTCAAAGTCAAATTTTTTATTGCTATAAACGTCAAAATCTACACCGGTTCGCAAAAACGAAACCCGTTTCTAAGAAGACCCGGCATGAAACTCTGTGGTCTTTTTTAATATCAATGTTACAATTTAATTTACAACATATAATAACAACAAAACAATGTCAAGTGAACGTTAATATTTTTTAATGTCATTACAAGTAACTTAAATTATATAACTTGGTTAATTGCATAATAAAAGTTTATAATAAGATTCCGAAACGAATAAGAGAGTTGCCTATCAGACAGTTTGAAATAAAACTCCACAAATGGCTTATAGAAAAAACTTTCTATGACATCAATGAATTTATTAATTTATAAACTTTATTGATTTGACATGAATAAACAAATATTTGTTTACGGATTTATAATTACTTATTTGTTACTCTAATTTGACATCCTAACATTTAACTTTACATGGAATCATAATTTATTATTATTTTATGTACTATTTAAATTATAACAATAACAATTTTATTGAATAAAACTACTTTTACGGATTTTATCGCGTTTAATTAACTTATTTTATATTCCCGACGTTTCGGTTGCTTTCCAGCAACCATGGTCACGGGGGACTGAGGTGATTGAGTCCCGATGTCAGAGTTAACCCGGAGTACCTTCAGCTTTTTTAATTATTAATTTTGGTCCGATCTACGCAGAATGAACTTACTGTGTCTTGAAGTCTTGCAGTGGTATGCTTGGGTTTAGTTTTAATTTTATGAATTACAGGATCCCAAGCAGGTGGTAGTACCCAGCCTCCCTCTCTATTGAAATTAGGATGTTTTTTTTTAATTTCAATAGCCTCGCGTATCATCCTTGGTAGGAATCGATGTTCTTTCGCGAGAATTTGTCGTTTATCAAATCTAATGTAATGGCGGGGGCGTCTAGGATATGATCACATACTGCAGACTTCCCGGAACGTTGGTGCTTCACGTCAGTTATGTGTTATAGAAAGCAACCGAAACGTCGGGAATATAAAATAAGTAAATTAAACGCGATAAAATCCGTAAAAGTAGTATTATTCAATGTGTATTGTTCGCGTAAATATAAGAAATCATTAAATAACAATATTAGGTTTTTTTTAACGTGTAACCCTACATAGGGGGATATATGTCTTAGTTACCACGCTTGGTTGACGGGTTGGCAACCGCACCTTTTTTATAGGATGAGGGTAACAAACGAGCACACAGTCCACCTGACGGTAAGTGGTTGCTGTGGCCCATAGACATTTACATCTATCCTCGATTACGAATCAAAATACAGATGCGTTGTCACCCGTGAGGACTAAGATGGAATGCCTAGTTTCCAGTAAAAATGGTCTATGGTCACCATACGAAACACAGCAGTGTTAAGCTGCTATTTTACGCTGGTATTCTGTGAGAGCGTGGTCCTTCCCCGGTCGAGCCGACACATTCGTGCTGCAACTATACCAGCTGTTATTAGGAAAACGCTGCTGCCTGTCTCCTGGTTTGTTTCCCACTGTTGCCTCTTACGACACCCACGGGACTATATCGGGAATTGAATATTCTTATTTCTTACACGGCCACTACATAGTGTATTGCGTGTGCATCGGACGTAAAATACCAATACCTACGAAGGCCATCAGCGTCAAATGCGTAAAATATCTGGTACCTGCTGCGGTCTTCGAGTGTGGTGATGAAGGCAAATTCCTACAATGTTGGCCCATGGCCAACAGTGGACGTTTAGAGACTGATAATTAATGAAAAGTGATGGTAAAGAAAGTTCTTTTATTTATTTAGACGTACACTAGGGTTCGGCGAATTTGCACCAAATTCCGTTCCTTTTAGAGGTTGTCTAAGAGGGTTTATAAGCTTTATGTTTGCATGCGTATATTTCTTTTAACAACTGTCGGCGAATGTGTAACAGATAATTGTGGACAGGCAGTTTTATTTTTTAGTAATTTAAAATAATGATATTTATTTATTGATTGAAGCTTTGTTGCACACAAATGTACACAGGCGGACTTAACGCGTTAAGGTGTTCTCTACCAGATATTTATAGTTCATATTATTTGGGATATTAACATACTTAGTATTCACAACGTTGGTTTGGTTGAGCTGTACAAATATATCAAAGAAAATGGTAAATATACTTATACATTCAATGTAGTAAAACAAATAAATAAAAACTCAACCAGATGGAAGCCCTCGGCAGGGGAGACCAAACGGCTGAGGATAAGGGGGAAAGGGAAAGAAACAGGTGGACGATGCGCGCGGTATCGAGGAGCACCGCCTTCTGCATTTGAGCGCGGAATCCCAGTCACCTCAGATGACCCGAGAGGCTGACCGGGATTAGCCAGTTCGCCGAGACGACTACAGGAATACTTTCGGTCGGCAGACCACCCCACATGTCGTTCACATCTTGAGCCAGGTCCAGATATTTTGTTTGCTTATTAGTTTCTATTATTATTAATATTATTAAAAAAGAATACGTCTATTAATAAGTTATATTTCTGAAGTGAGGTTGTTTGGGATACGAGCCGAAAGAATGCGATTCCTTTTAGAAAATCAGTTTGATTGTATACGTTCGAAAGGAACATCAAGAGTGGTCTCCATGTGTGGTAAATTTAACGTAAAACCTTTTCTGTGTATTGGGGCTTAATTTTTTTTTAAATTTATGCTATTGGATTAGATTGTTGAGAAAACACTGAAGTTACGCGTATACGATACAGACACGATATTCAGTATCGATAAAGTTATGGGTGCAGGTAATATGATACATAACTATTCCTGTTATGTAGCCTACACAATTGTGTAGAAACATAAACTACTCACTTATGTTCCTACACAACATTTAGCGTTCCTTCCTACATTCCTATACAGGGCTATACAGGGTTATTTTGTAATAACCGGCCAAATTCGCAGAGAAGGTTCAGAGTAAGTAATATAGGCAAGTGGTAAAGACAAATTAATAAAAAAAAATCTCAAACATTCTGTCCTTTTTATCTTTTAAATTCAAAACGCGTGGTAATGGATTATTTTAAGTGATTTTCATGCGTACGCACACATTCGTAAGGGTCGATTGGTAGGCAAAAACGTTGTTGCCCATAAATCCCATTCAATTTGGGATAATTTTAGTAATATATACCATATATACCATTAATATATACCATGAATAACTTGGTGAAAGAACTCCTTTCCGCCTAGAGTCCGTCTGGGTAGGTACCACGCTCTTACTTATTTCAGTCCCATTCCAAGGGAGACAGAGATAGAGAGCCAGTACAGTTAAAGGCTGTGAGATCCATCTTAGCCCTCAGAGGTGACAAGGCTATTGTAGCCTTTCTTTTAAAAGTATAAAGGTACCATTCCGTAGCCGACCGCAGACAGCAGCAGCAGACGACGTGTCGTCGCGACACTACTGGTTTCTATGTAGTTCTATGAAACACCTTCCGTAGCTAGCGACACTTCGTTTGCCGGAGCGGCAGACGACATGTCGCCCGACCGCAGATCAGTAGTGCCGCCAACAGCCGAGCGGCACGTTGAATTTTTCTCAAAAAATGAGTTTCACTGATTCCGTGGAAGAGAAACTGATAAACCAGGTGGTCCAATATCCCGCACTGTACGATGCATCTCACAATAATTATTTAAACAGTGTGACAAAAGGAATTTTTTGAAAAAATATACGAAAGGAGTTAAATAAAAGTGGTAAATAGGTATATATATGTATACATATATGTATAGTACCTATTTTGTTTATATAAATAGAGTACCCACAGAACATTCGGAACAAATTGGAACACGTGCTGCTGCCGCCTGCAATCGGGTTCGGAATCATGACCGCAGCGACGTGTCGCCTGCTGTTGCTGTCTGCGGTCGGCTACAGAATGGAATAGAATAGAATAGAATAGAATATTTTTTTATTCAACATAGATCACATGTGTAATTCTTATTGAAAGTCATTTTTTACTTTACTACAGGTTCGAAAAAGAACCTCTGTCCTGGGAAGAACCAGCAAGAAACCCAGCGGGACTTTTTTTTAAAGAAAATTTTACAATGGTACCTTAAGTGGTTCTTTTTTAAAGTAAAGTACAGATATACTGGCACCTGCATAGCCAATTACCATTAGGTGGACTGTAAGTTCGTATGTCATTTGTTTTATAAAAAAAAAACTGTCAGTCGTAGAACTGCACGTCACAAGTGAAAACCTTTTAGCTTTACAAATTTGCAAACATTATTTTTGGGTTGTTAATGAATATTTTTTATAAGGGAATATAGAAATATTAGGCAGTATTTTTCAACGTATTAATATATTAAAATTTTCATTTATTGCGCTGTTTTACATTAAAAACAATTATTATTATCTATATAGTACAAATAAATTTATAAATTAAAATCAATTTTATAAAATTTATTCAATTTTTTTTATAGGATAAGGGTGACAAACGAGCACACAGTCCACCTGATGGTAAGTGGTTGCTGCGGCCCATAGACATCTACATCTATCCTCTATTACAAATCAAAATGTAGATGCGTTGTCACCCGTGAGGACTAAGATGGAATGCCTCATTTCCAGTAAAAAGGGCCTCCGGCCACCTGCACTCACCAAGCGAAACACAGAGGTAAACCTCTACTTCACGCTAGTATTCTGTGAGGTCGGGGTACTACCCCAGTTCGAGCCGGCCCATCCATGCGACAGCAAAAGCTGCCGCGTGGCTCTACCACTGTTAAAATCAATTGGAGGAGTTCAGTGCATTTTCCCCATTTCAAAAGTACCCAACGTGCCTAAAGAAGTTTTCACTGCAATTTTCACCTTAAAAAAACACTGGTGTAGTTCACAAGCGGTATAAGTGAAACCCTCAGAACAGGAGACCGAGATAATAACTGTATACTGTATTCTATCTTATTCTCTCGCATCATATAATGTATATATTTGTCCCTTTTTAATGTCGATTTTTCGTTTCATCGGATTTGAAATTATAATGGTTCTAAAGAAGTTTTTAGTTCAAAAAACATAATGCAGTAGAAGATGTCTTGCACCTTGGACTCCGCTCCCCATGGGCGGACTGGGGACTTCTGGCTCTCCATCAGCCACAAGCGAGGTTGTCAGTTGGCGGGACCCGGTGACAATGAAAGTCGCCGTGCTCCAGACATAGATTATAAAAATTGCTCGACCGCATCCTCTGGTGTTGTGCAACGCGAGCCGATAAGTTTTCAATTGTAGTGCTCTCAACTATTTAACTCTCATTTTTTATAGAATGAGTGTAACATTCAACCACAAAATCCATCTGATAGAGAGTGGATGCTGAGGCGCATAAACATCTAGATTTATCCTCGATTAAGAATCAAAATGCAGATGTGTTGTCACCCTACAGGACAAAGGTGGAATGCCTCGTTTCCAGTAAAAAAGGTCTCCAGTTCTTTACACTCACCATACTAAACACAACAGTGTTAAGCTGCTATTTTACGCTGTGAGATTCTGTGAGAGCGTGGTTCTTCTCCGATCGGTCCGACCCGTTGGTGGTACAACCATTATGTAACTGCACCATGACTCTACCAATTATAAACTTATGAAAATTCATGTTAAATAAAATATGTATAATTCTTATATACACCTATATTTATCGTTGGTCAATTAATTTAAATTTAGTGCCTGTAACGAAAATTGGCCATATACTTTAATTTCTTATTTTGTGATGGGGACCAACTAGCATGCGGCTCACTTGATTATTATTATACACCATATGTATGATATCAATATGCCATTGTAGAGATAGCCAACCTTCTTCCTAAGCGTGGCGATAGCAGTAAATTTTTCAAACCTTCAAAAATGCGGGTTTAGCTTTGGAAAAGGACACAAAAATTTAGTTAAAATTTGACAAAATCCTTCCAAAAATAGATCATATATAATTTTGAATTTGACAACCAAAGACGAATCATAAGGTCGTTCAAGAGTCTTAACGGGGTAGAGCCACACTGCCGATATGGTTGCAATACAAGTGGGTCGTCTCGACTGAAGAAGTCCGGCGTGAAATAGCAGCTTCATGCTGCTGTGTTTCGTACAATGAGTATACAGAACTGGAGACTTAATACTGGTAACAAGGCATTCTATCTTAGTCCTCAGGGGCGACAGTGCATGTGTATAATGTAATTCTTAGGTAATCGAGAATAGATGTGTGTATAGGCAACATACCTTACCATCAAGTAGACTTTGTGCTCGTTTGTCACTTTTATTCTTTAAAAAAACCTTACCTAATTATCTATCCTGCTCAGTTACGAACTAGTAACATAGGAATAAGTATGTCAAATAAATACACTTAGTCTATGTAATTGTGTTAATCACATTGACTCGTTTTTTCATTCGACAAAAACGCTTAAAGATGTTATTTGCTAACAATTCAGGTCGCCGATAAAACCTTTATCGTTGTTTAGAACGTGTCGTAAAGGGTATTTGCCTTTTAAAATAGGCAGTTTTGAAATAGACTTTTGCCTGTATTTAAAAAAAAGTTGTTAATTCAAACACGATAAGCGCCCGGTGTAAATTGCAGTACTTTAATTCTTTTAATTTTATAGTTTCTGGGTCCGATTCTTGCTGACAACAATTGAATTTTGAAGTGGAAACTTCTTAAAACGAGCCTACTGTCAATGTGTGCTTCACGTATATTTTCACTTCCGTCGGCAGTTCTTATGGCTGCTTCTGTTTTTTTTTAATTGCAATTTTACGTGCTGATTTATCAGGTGCTCGGCGATAAAAGAAATATCGTGAAAAATCCATCATATGAGTGAAAACATATTTCAGAGAGACATGTGAAGTTTATCAACATGCAGTGAACTATCTCGGTGGTCTAATGAGGGTTACCACGACTTTTTTTGCCACCAGGGCGGCACCACTTAGGAACGATGTGAAATATTTACAGTTACATGGCGTGACGAGGAATTTAATTTGTTTTTTTAAGAAAATGTAAGGTTTAATTTATGTTTATGTAATTTTAGTTTTCTCGATAAATAAAAATCAATTGAGTCTCGCTAAACCTCGAAAATGGTTCGACTGAAATGAGATTTTTAAATATTTTTTTGAAAATCGAAATTGATAACATATCAGGACTTCGACTATCTATATCTATACAAATACAAATAAATAAAATTCAAGTGCCTGTTTGTAATGTCGAAATAACAGCTTTTTACTATATGCATATTAAAGTATATACAATACTTATAACAAAAACACGATTTTTAAAATTTTTGTCTGTCTGTCTTTCTGTCTCTCTGTCTGTTTGTTCCGGCTAATCTACGAAACGGCTGGACCGATTTTGACCTCTTTCACTGCCAAATAGCTGATGTTATAAGAAGTAATTTAGGCTACTTTTATTTTAGAAAAAGAATTAAGGTTCCGCGCAAGAAATTAAAACCCATCAAATCCAATCGTAATAAATTACGCGCGGGCGAAGTCGCGGGGAACGGCTAGTCTTAAATATAAATAACGTTACGTTAGTACATTCAATACAGGCGAAACCGGGGCGTATCGCTATTAAATAATAAACCTGAGCGGCCGCAGTTGAGCACGCCGCAAGCCGACCTATTTGCCTACATTCAATTCGCACAAATTCGCCCGTGATCTTAGATCCACAACGGATTTAGTCCCCACCCATTATTGTTCAAGCATTCCGTGTAGATCTTCCAAAGTACAAATATAACGTTCTTCTTAAATGAAATGCGTATCGATATCGCCTTTGCTTAATTAGACAGTAATTAATTTGCGGGTGAAATATTAAAGTGGAGTATCAAAACACTTTATTCGAGGATGTAATAAAAGTGATTATTCATAGATGTCCAGTGGAACAGTTAAATTAGAAAATAATTGGAATAAAATTGAGTGCTTAAAGACAAAATATATTTTGCATTTAATGGTGTTTATGATCATGTAACTAAATTAAAAAGTGTAGAACCTAATTAATCATGAACAACGAGTCTAGATTTAACGCGTTCGCGCACACGTTTAAATACCGCTCCCCGCTCTGGATAGAGTCGGATTCGGACCTGAGTAAGAGTAGCAGGAGCAGGAGTGGAGGAGGTCTCAGCGGCAGTGAGGGCAGTATCGACAGCAATACCTCGGACAGTTCCGGCAGTGTCAACAACTACTTGGATTCCAAGGTCTTCCTAGTTGTTTTTAATAAAAGTGATGTAACTACTTTCACCCAGGTAGACTGCAGTGTCTTCGTGGTAGAGCCACTCTACAGCTGTGTTATGGTTGTAGCATGAATGTCTCCATTAACAGTTTACGTTTTCATTTATTTAATACTTAAAATCATACCACTTTTACTTATCAAAATCTACTGCAAATTTCTGTATAAACGATATGACAAAAGTAACAATCCGCTTCCAGTTAAGTCCCCACCAAAACTCTATGTTTGTACTTTAAAATTTGACAATGAATCGCACGTTCGAATTTTAGCCGAGGTTTGTTTTTGCAAACATTTTATTTATAAGTTTTTTTTAAGTGACAAACGAACTTACAATTACAATCCACCTGACGATGGTAAGTGACTACTGCAGTCCCTGAACACTTGCGGCCAATTTTTTTAAATAGAATAATGTCATAATGAGCATACAGTCCACTTGATAGTAAGTGGATACTGAGGCCAATAGACAGCTACATCTATCCTCGATTGAGAATGTAAATGCAGATGCGTTATCACCCCTGAGGACCAAGATGGAATGTCTCCTTTCCAGTAAAAAGGGTCTCCGTTTCTGTGCACTATACAAAACATAGCAGCACTGAGCTGCTATTTCACGCTGGTTATCAAAGAGAGCGTGATCCTTTCCCGGTCTAGCCGATACATTTCTGCTATAACCATAATATAGCTGTAGCGTGGCTCTACCACGTATCAAGGCTCTGGCATTTTTACAAACTGTGAAAAATTATGAGAGCGCTGAGCTCTTGATTTATCTCGTGTTCGACGGTGAAGGAAAATATCGTGTTCGTGAACCTTGATAAAAATATTCCAGTCGTATTCTATTACGAAATATAAACTTGTTGTGTGCAGTTTACACGCGGTAGGAGTGAAACCTTCATATGTAATGAAATATAAAACAAAAATATGTCACTGAAAATATGACTTATCTGCCGACTTCCAAAAAGGAGACGATACTCAATTCGACTGTATGTTTTTTTATGTGTGTTAGCTCATAACTTTTTACTGGGTGAACCGAAATCGATCATTCTTTTTTTATTTGAAAGCTGATACTTCTCGTGTGGTATTATATGTTATTCTTAATAACTTATGATGTCGCCTGTACAGAATTTTTAATTTTTAATTCTTTAATTTGATAATTTTCAACCACAAGTGTGGCATAAAATATAACATAAAAGTTTAATTTTATAGCAATAAATCTTTATTTTTAGAAATGTAGAGCCTAAATTTTAGATTAATTAAAAATCAAAAGAATATGTTTTATTTCGACTAAATTTTAGTTTAGTAGCTTTGTAATAGCGACGTCTACTTTATTCTATAGGTGAAATCATTTTATCGAACAAAAATTGATTGACTCTCAAGGTGGTACCTACGTAAATCAGTATGATGTGAAATCGTGGATTGTTAAGAATGGTTTGGATATGATAATTTTATTCAATATAAGTAATTAATTTTATTTACTTGACAAATTCGTATTTTTTTAAAAATATTTTTATTACAGTTAAAAATTATATTAACTCTTAAACTACACGTCTAAATAACATACTATAAAGAGCTAAGTATATCTTAATAAAATTGTCTTGATGATAAAGTAACTTTCGTTCGTAAGGATTAATATACCATGCCTAATAATAACGCTCATAAATAACTTTTTAATTTTAAATATTTTTTAGTCTCAAAATATCTTATTGTCGCTTATGTATAAGAAATAGGCCTATGTTGTTGCGGATTTTTTTTTAGAGGGAAGACAGATCTTTATTTTTCTAGAACTAGAACAATATAAAGCAGTTCTTGAGTGCTTTTTCTTCCGACTTGCTTAACAAAATCTTTAAGTAAAATATTTAAGGCTAGCTGAGAGGTGTAACCTAATGATAGATAGCATATAATATTCCTTATGAATCTGGCTATCATATACAAAAAGAATTTATCAAATCGGACTGGTAGTTCCATAGATTATTATTTAAACAAACAAAAAACCTCTTCTGATTTAATTAATATATTACGTATAGATTCTATCTCATTCTTTCGCAGACTAAATCTATATTTTGTCTGTTTTCAGTGTCGCTTTTTCGTTTCATTGCTTTTCAAATCTCAACGATACTAAAGGAGTTTCACTTAAAAAAAAATCTGAGGACTAAGCTCGAAAGTTTCATTGCCAATTAAAAGGAACTTCTGTTTTTCTCGCAAACTAAATGAAACACTACGGCATTATGCTGCTATTTTTATAGAACAACAGCTTCTGTGCCTTGTTAACCAAGTAGTCGTAAACACGTTTGCTGGTCATGAGGTACCTGGCTTTAATTCCGGGTTGGGCCAAGATTTTTCTGACAAGAATTTCTCCTACGAGCCTGGATTCAGGAAGGTGTTTCACCCTCGCGCCTCGGAAAGCACGTAAAGCCGTTTGTTCTGCGCCTGATCCCTCTCCGGTTGTGGCGGATTACATCCCATCGGTCTATTACAGTGAGTGATTAGAGATAGATAGTGCACCTGTGCTTGCGCATATGTGTAGTCCTGCGCCGATGGTTAGCCTTCGTGACATTCAGAAATGCTCCAGAAATTCGGTCTGGAGTACATTACTATTATTTTATGCGAGTCGTCCTTCTGCGTTAAAGCTGACACATTCGTACTGTAACCGCAATTAAATAACCCCTCTTCATTTCTGTTCTAATGATTAAATAATTGACAATAACGCATGCAAAAAAAAAAAACGTAGCACGTGAGCTGAGGTAGTGCAGGGTTAGATCCACGCCGTAGATTACACATTATGCGATTACTGACTTCAATTTCCGGCGGCAACAATTACATTGTAAATAATTTTTTTTAGTACTGTTGCCTCTTGTTGTCTCTGATGATAAAATCAGTATAGAAGATATCATCAGAATAACAAGAACAACTGGCATAGCCCAGCAGATCAGTAAGTTGAAGTAGCAATTAATAACGTATCTTTTCCAGTCCAGTAGCTTGAAAACGTCTTTCAATGCAGCGGTGAAAAGTTTAGGGGATATTACGCTCTAACTCACTAAGCTCTAAGTTGTTGATGAATATGTTTTCCTGGGACAAATAGTCCGACTAAATAAGTCCAACTTCGACCGAGAGGTCAATCGACGAATTCAACTCGGCTAGGCAGCGTTCAGGAAATTACGGCACATCTTCTCGTCAGGTATACCTCAAAACTTGAAAACGAGACTGTACAACCAGTGCGTGTTGCCAGTGATGACCTGTGGAACTGAGACGTGGTCCTTCACTGCTGGTCTTAAGAGGAAGCTTAAAGTCGCTCAGCAAGCTATGGAGAGGGCTATGCTCGGCGTTTCTCTGCGTGATAGACTTAAGAACGAGGATATCCGCAGTAGAACCAGAGTAATCGACGTAGTCCAAAGAATTAGTATACTGAAGTGGCAATAGGCCGGCCATATAGCTCGAAGAACCAACAACCGATGGGGAAGAAAGGTTCTCGAGTGGCAGCCTCATACCGGCAGGGGAAGTGTAGGGCGTCCCCCCACTAGATGGAGTGATGACCTGGTAAGACATGCAGGAAGTCTATGGATGCAAGTGGCTAGAGACCCTTCTTTGTGGCATTCCTTAGGGGAGGCCTATGTTCAGCAGTGGACTTGTGAAGGGCTGTAATGATGATGATGATGATGATGAAACTATTTTAACCAAGTTCAAAAAAACGAGATCGTAGGTTTTTGTTATGTATGTTAACCGATTTTCCTGAAATGGCGAAAAAACTTGAAATGATTCTTTCTTTTACTAAAAAGGTCATACTTCAGCGGTGGTACCATATAAATTTAGTAATGAAAAAAATTCATTGTTCGTTAGGTGTGAAAATAGAGATGAAAATTTTAATTTAATTATCTAAAAGGAATTCTACTTTTTATTTATTATTTGAAATATTCCATAAACAACTCAAAAGGGTAAAATAATTAAATTTTTAATTTAAATTTACCTATTAAGCATGTCCAAACATTTTTTTTAAATTTGATGTTGGTTTTACTTATTATTAAAAGTTTAATCTTGTTATTTTTGTTTATTGAAATAAACCAAGGAGAAAGAAATATATTAGAAGTAGATCTGTATGATCAGTGATCACTTAAGTTTTTAGTTTTAGTATTTTATAGTCGAATTTTTAATATTCTATATATTTGAAATTTACATAAATATTTTTTTAAACCACATCCTTAAGCATATTAACTCAACCTCAAACTGCTGATACTGTCAAGATCATAAAATTTTTATTTTTGTTCATACATCTTCGAAGTACCTAACTTCCAGCAGTCGATTAACCTAAGGTCGTCCATTCATTCATCATTCAGTCATTAAGTATATAAAAGTCCACTGCTGAACATAGGCCTAACCTATAGATTGCCTCGTAGGGGTGATTTTTCCACAGTTGCCACGTTTGTCATCAAGTACCTAGATGCTTCAGTTTCCCTCTGTCGCCTCTTGCGATATCCACTGTACTATATGGGCTAGTAGATGTTCTAACACCGCCACTACACTAAAAAATCTCATTAGCCCTTACGGGTGATAACGCATCTGCATTTTGATTCGGAAACGAGGATAAATGTAGATGTCAATGGGCCACAGCAACCACTTACCATCAGGTAGACTGTGTGCTCGTTTGTCACCCTATCACATAAAAAAAATGCAGCCTATATAGGTGGAGACTGCACCTTCATCTATCCTCGATTATGAATCGAAATGTAGATAGGCTCTAAATCTTGAGTTGCAACGTGGTACTTACTACCAGTATTACCGTTTAAAAAAGATGATATTTTTTGAAATAGGTATTAAAGTATTGATTTTGAGTCTTTTTTATATCAGTGATTCCTAACATTTACGCGAACACTACACATTAAACGAAATAAATTTTACGAATTTTATTGCGTTTAATTTTGTTTTTAATTTCCGACGTTTCGGGTGCTTTACAAAGAGTTAAAATTAAACGCGATAAAATCCGTAAAATTAATTTCATTTAGTTTTATTGTGTTGTAAATTAATTTCAAGAAAACTGCGATTGCAAATCCATCTAAAGCGTGGCAGAGATGCTCATGTCCCATATGGAATGCCTGAGTATTAATTTATTTCGAAGCGCCTGTGAAATTCGAGCAGCAATCTATCATAAAATGAGAACATTTTTGCTTGTAGATCAGGCGCAATCTCTATCTATAAATCTATATTTACAACTTTTTAGCATTTATACTTAATTTATACATAACTTACAAGTAATAAGATACTATTTTTTTCATGTGTGGTATGCAAATAGGATCTTTTGGGAAGATGAGCTTCTTGTTTATAGAATAAGGATGACAAACAAGCACACAGTCTATTCTCTTCACTCACCATACGAAACACAGCAGCATTAAGCTGCTATTTTACGCTGATATTCTGTGAGAGCGTGGTCCTACCCTGGTCGAGCCGATTCATTCGTGTTATAACTAAGCTTGGTCGACATTTACAGCTGATGATGAATGCATCCTTAAGTAACTCCACTCTCCTGTAGACGCGTTATAAATATTTAGGAGTGGGTATCGCTAATTAGCGTTAATTGAGTCACTTAGTCTTTGCATCTCAAGCCTAACGACCGAGCATGCGAGGTGCGAAGGGACGCGATTACGACTGCATACCTTTGACGCAGGTCAGATTTCATTAAGTCGATTTAAATATTTATAAATAAGTGACGGCTACGAGGCACAGTGGTTTAGCAAAGAGTTGCAGCGCTAAGAACTGTGGGCTCGAATCCTGCACAAAACAAGTATTTGTACGAGGACGACACTGAACGTTTTTAGAACTGGCCACTTGTAAATGATATAATAAAATCTGCGTGAGGGACGGCCTTCTACGGCGACGACTGAAGAAACACATCAGTGTTGTGCTGCGTATGATAGAGACTGACAAAAGAGTGACTTATCAGCAGATTCGGACAAGCTTAGGCATCGGTACGAGTCAAGTACACAAAATCCTCCATGAACATTTAGCGGCCAGGAAACTTTGTGCCCCGTGGATACCTCATAATTTGACAGAGACCCAAAACTCCGTCATGTTGATTGGTGTCGTGAAATGGTTCAAAGATTTAACGGTGGTGACTCAAATGCTGTGTTCGACATACTTACGGGTGACGAAAGCTGGATATATTGTTATGATCCTGAAACTAAGAGACAGTCTGCTGTCTGGGTGTTTCCTTCCGAACATTGGCAGTTCAGAAAATAAAAATTATCTGTGCACACAAATATACACTTTTGCCAATAATAAGTACAATAATTTAAAAAAAAGTTATTTTGCTTTTATTAATTATCTAAATAATGTTATCTGGAGACTACAGATACTCTTTATAATACAGATCATTAAATCTAAATATATATATATATATACGATTCTAGCCGCTTCTGGTGGCAGCAATCCACAGGCTACGCCACTACGAGAGACACACACAGCAACCTTAGTCTTGTCGCTCTTGCCCTGGCCTGATATTATCTAGTGACGAAGAAGAAGATAAATGCAATGAAATTAAAAATTATATTAAAAAAATTAAACTGCAAAACACATGTAGTTTTAGATCTTAATATTATGTAACTTTTATTGTAATACGTTACTTTGTACCTAGTTTAGTTACTGAATTTACGTGTGTGATTGGAAATATACGAGTATCGATGTATGTATAAATTAGTATTTTTTACGTGGTAGAGCCATGCTACAGCTATATTAGTAGTATAGTTGTAGCACAAATGGGTCGGCTCGACCGGGGAAGGACCACTCTCTAACTGAATACCAGCGTAAAATAGCAGCTTAACACTGCTGTGTTTCGTATGGTGAGTGTAGAGAACCGGAGACCCTTTGTACTGAAAAAGAGGCATTCCATCTTAGTCCTCACGGGTGACAAAGCATCTGCATTTGGTTTCGCAAATGAAGATAGATGTAAATGTCTACGGGCCACAGCAACCACTTACCATCAGGTGGACTGTGTGCTCGTTTGTTACCCTATCCTATAAAAAATGTATATATGTATCTATCTAAAAATAATGACATGTGCTTGCAGATCCCCGAGCATCATCAGAGCACAGCGTCAGATTTTAGTGATGGAGGCAACGCAGCTGACGATAACAACGAGGCGATATCCGATGACGACCGCGCCAAGTAAGTACTGTTATTTTTTTTAAATACCAACGATCCGCTCCTGCTTTGTACGGGGATTTCGTAGGTCCATCCAGGTGACAACATAAGCCATAAGTACACCATATTTTTTTGGAACGAAGTTCCTTAGCGGACGGTACAGGTTTGACGGATGGGAGCTATTCGACAAAAAGTGTAAGATTTTTTTCGTCACTACCCCTTGTCTCATAGTGTAGACGGCTTTGGCGGCGAAATAAGGTAGTGAGATAGAATAATATCCATCTCCCTCGCACATTTTCTTATCTTGCCATGAAAGAAATATTATTTTATTTCAAATGACGCTTCATTTTAATAGACGCTAATAATTCATTTATTTGTATTTGTTAATCAATAATATAATACCTACGTTTATCAATAATAATATTGACGGTAAGAATATTGAGTGTTCCACGACACTCGCGCATTTTTTTATAGAATAGAGGTGACAAACGAGCACATAGTCCTCCTGATGTTAAGTAGATGTTGTTGTCCATAGACAACTACATTGAGTTATATGTACTACGTACTAGAGAAGTCATTCCAAACAAAAATTGTGTCCTACTCTATGTCTTCGCGCATGCGCGGGAGTAGTAGTCGCGCATGCGCGAAGACTTTAATTTAGTATAAAATAAGATATTAATATAAAATAAATATAAGAATTTAATATAAAATATCTTAATTTAATCTAAACAAACATATTTCTAAATAAAATGTAATAATAATTATTTTATGGAATTCACAAATCTTCAATTTACGCAATATCTAGTTTGTATGGATTGCACTACAGTTCAGTTGAACATAGTCAATGTTCGGAATGGCTTCTCTAGTACGTAGTACATATAACTCAATGGACAACTACATCTATCCTCGATAAGAATCAAAATACAGATGCGATATCACGTATGAGGACTAAGACGGAATGCCTCGTTTCCAATAAAAAAGAGTCTCCAACTCTCTACACTTACTATACGAAACACATTATTTAAATATTAATATAACTTTATTAAAGCGTCCACTACTCAAACTTACGCAAGTGGACTGAATTGCGCGTGCGGGAGGCCAATCAATCCTAAGGGACTATTTAATAAGGAAGTGCATCCGGTCGATGACCCGGTCGCTGTTGCAATTTCTCATGCTGCTCATTGTGCTACATGTAGGTAGATAGTCACAGTCATATTGCACATAAATATGTCTATAGTCAACAAATGGGTAGGCAGAGTCAGCAAAGAGCAGCGCATTACTCGGACAACGTTAAGCCAATAACATTTTATTTTTTGAAAGAATAAGCTGACAAACGAGCGCGTAGTTCACTTGATGGTGTGGTTTTTTTTATAGGATAGGGTGATAAACAAGCACACAGTCCACCTGTTGGTAAATGGTTGCTGTGACCCATAGACATCTACTTATATCCATCCTCAATAAAGAATCAAAATGCAGATGCGTTGTCACCCGTGAGGACTAAGACAGAATACCTCCTTTCCAGTAAAAAGGTCTCCGGTTCTCAACACTCACCATACGAAACACAGCAGTGTTAATCTACTATTTTGCGCTGGTGGTCCATGGACTCATTAGGCCCTATGATCTGCCACATTTCGAATCTAGTGAAGCTTATCATGATGTATCAGAGCCACAACCAATCTATTCTTCGACTCAATCTTTGTTGACAAAATTATCGAAAAATCACAGTAGTTGCCAGCAACATTGATGAATCAATAGAGTCAGATTTGGACATTTCTCGTTTCCAGTGAAAAGTGTTTCGGTTCTCTACACCCTCCATACGAATTGTAACATCATTAAGTTGCTATTTCACGCTTATAGTATGTGAGAACGTGGTTCTATCCCAGTCGAGATGACCTGTTCGTGATACAACGTAATATGGCTGTAATATGGCCATACTTTAGCCTTGAAAACCATTGAAAAGTGTTAAATGGACACTTAAATTCTAATTTATTAAAGTGTTAGTCGGGAAGGGAATATGCGACGCAAGTTTGATGGAATAACAAAATGAAGATTTACCTTACGTTTCTTGTTACCCTAAAGGGCATAAAGAGGAAATGCGGGTGGTATTTTCTCTATACAAACGCTCTCGCCTGTTTTCTTTCTGGTTTATGACCTTACATCAATGCGTTTTTACAGTAAAATAAATATCAACCTCTTCTATGTTCCTATGTTTTCTTTTTTGGTGATACAGTTATCTTAATAAGCACCCACCCTTACAAAATGTACAAAATTACCTATTTAGACCGTTGCCAACAGAGGCCTAGTGATCAAATATTTATGACTAATACTGAAAAAAAAACATAGGGACACAGTATACACTGTGGCCCTATGAGGATATACATCCTTCTTATTCAGTTTATAAAATATCTTCTAAATTGGTCCAATATTAGGGGACGAGAAGGTAGAGAGCCAAACCTCGAATTAAGCCTTCTTACTTAGGCCAATCAGCCGGGATCTGCGGTGTCCTTATCGAACGCCGAGCGCTCGCAGAGCAACAGCGATAGTATCTTCAAATACCTAATTTTCAATAGACTCTTGCCGTGCTTTATATACTGCACCATTGGTGTTTTCTCCTGTGTCGTGGACGCGATTTGCATACCTACATAAATTGTACACGGACAAACAACTAAACTCGGAACAATATTTTATAGGATGTTTTTTTTTTTTGTAGAATTAGGTATGATAGATGCATATGTTAATGGACTACAACAATCACTTAACATAGTGTGCTCGTTTGTCACCCGTGGTCTAAAAATTCATTTTTGCGTGCATGTCCATAAGAAGAAAAGCTTGCAACGTAAATCATAATTTTATAAATGCTTACTCTATTTTCAAGTGATAGCTCGTACTAACTAGCAGTTGTAAACTTAACAAGATGGCCCTTACAATCTTGTTAAGTTTACAACTGCTAGTTATAAATATCTAATTTATTGCTGTCGCTATATAAACACTTAGGGAGGACTCAGATCTGACGGAGTCGTCTTCATCGCAGTTTCTTCTACTAGCCATTTGATTATCAAATATCTATATTTTACGTACATAGAATCGTAGTAGATCAGAAATTAAGGCCCGTATTAATTAACGTCACTCAACGACGAACTCAAGTGCGTAATCATTTGATACGATATCAGCACCTCAAGATCGTGCTAATTAATAAACACATAAAAACAGTGCCTCAAAACGCTGTACTTACGAATACTGTTCTGTGATTTGCACTCAAGTACACACACTTGAGAGTCGAGTTTCGTTTATTAATCAGTGTGGCACTCAGCTGATATCGTAAACCTCAAAGACATTTAAGTAGTAGTATACCTATATATTTAAATCTCTGTGGTAAACCTGAACCACATCTTGAGATATGTTTATTAATAAAATCATAACCTCAAGATTGTACTCAAGTGCGTGTACTTGAGCTGAGTAACGTTTATTAATACGGGCCTAAAAATGCTCGATGCATATTTCATAGTTCACATGCGATAGAAGAGAAAGCTTCAAATGAAATCTATACATAATACTTAATAATATAATAAAGCGGAAGAGTTTTTTTGTTTTTTTTTTTTTGTTTAAACGCGCCCCTTTTTACTGGAAACGAGGCATCCCATCTTAGTGAAATACTGTCCCGCTCTGCTGAGCACGCCAAGCTTTTTAGAGGCCAGTTTGGCCTTCCCTTCCAAGTGACCACGAAACTGCACACTATTCGATATGTCGACGCCGAGGATTCCGATGCTAGCTCAGGCAGCAAGGGTAGTGCCTTGAAACTGAGGAGATCCGTCAAAGGGGTTCTTTTTAGCGGTAAACGCGCAAACTTGTGTCTTCTGGGTATTAAACTGGATTTAGTCGCCCCCAATCCGAGACTTTGTTCAGCAAAGACTCGACTTCAGACACAAGTTAGTCCCGGTACTCGGCGACGTTTTCCCGAGAAATATTGGCACGGCCGGTATATAAGGCATCACCAGTGCTGTCGTCCGCATAGCAATGAATGTTACTAGTGCAACATATAATTGATATGCAGGAGAAATAGCGTTGGTGATAGCACGCAGCCTTGTGGAACACCAGCGTTGATAGGCTTGAAATCAGAGCATGCACCGTCTACTACGACTTTGATGCTCCAATCAGCAAGGAAACTGGTGATTCATTTGCATAATTTCTCGGGAAGCCCATAGGAAGGAACCTTCGAAAGAAGCGCTTTGTGCCAGACCCGATCGAAGGCCTTCGCTATGTCCAAACTAACAGATAATGCCTCCCCCTTGGACTCTACTGCCTCCGCCTATCTATGAGTCAGGTAGACCAGAAGATCACCAGCTGATCGACCCCGATGAACACCGTACTCGCGGTCACTAATCAGCTGGTGATCCTCAAGGTACCTCATGAGCTGGCAGTTTATAATGGATTCCATTATTTTAGAGAACAAGGAGGTTATGGCGATAGGCCTGCAGTTGGATGGGTCTGAGCGGTCGCTTTTTTTAGGGTCGGGTGGACCAAAGCTCTCTTACATGAATTCGGGACTACGCCTTGGGACTAGGAGTACTAGATAATTTCTATCTCATTCTCTCCCATATATTTATATATTTGTCTCTTTTTAGTGTCACTTTTTCGTTTCATTTAGTCTCAAATCACAGCAATACTAAAAATTTTTCACTTCAAAAAGGGTCACCGACTCTCTACAACACTGATCATACGAAACACTACGCTGGTATTCGCTGGCACTTCCCCGGTCGTGCCGACCCATTCGTGCTATAACCATAATATAGCTGCAACATGGCTGTACCACGTATAAACGAACTCTAGTAATTGGATAGAAAACCCACCATCAAGTAGTATTAGTAATCATTCGCTCGCCGGATGTCGCTGGTCGGGACCGAAGTTATTTGTTGTACAATAGTAGCTAGAGTATGTAAATTCACAAAACAATGCTGCTGTGGTTTGTTCTTTACGTGTTTGCAACTCAGTCGTTCATTTTAGGAATATCTGAAGTTTTGTTTATCATTTCTAATGTAATTAATACAAAATATAATTAATAATTCAGAGAGAAACATTAATCCGTACATTTTCTTTACAGAACGTTCCCGCCGTGAAATCATTTATTACGTACGTTCTGAATATCATTGTTAAACACTTTTCGAAGCGCCTGTCAGGTTAGATTAGGCATGGTACTCTTACTCTAATATCAAATATCTGATATTGAATATATTAACTTTTACATTTTTTTTAGCTTAATAAGTATATTGTAAATCCGTGATTGGCTTCAAGACCTATTTTATAAGTTTTGAGTGTAAATAGATTGTTACAAGCTGTGGATTTTGTGAATAAATAAAATAAAAAAAAAAATAACATCTAAGTATTGGTTAATATCTATGATACTCTACAATGAAGGGTCGGAGTAGGTATATCTGTTTTACTCAAATATAATAACCTATCTCGTATTCTTTCGCGCACATATGGTTCGTTCGAATTTCGAATTGTGTTATCATATCATAGATATACCTACTGAAAATTTCGGGAATCAAGTGACACAACATTACTATTTAAAAATGTATTTATTGCTTTTCGAAGTATTCTCCGCAAAATTTGACACATTTTTCCATACGATGGAACCAACCATTGAAGCAACCATTCCATTCGGAAGTTGGGGTCTCCAAAATGGCCGTTTTGTAGGCGTCCACAGCTTCTTCAGGTGATGAAAATCTCTGTCCACGCAGTTTATTCTTTATTCTAGAGAAAGTATAGAAATCATTAGGGCATAGGTCGGGGCTGTACGGCGGATGGTCTAATAATTCTATGTTTTCTTGCTCTAAAAACTCTTTTGTTTTGTGTGCGGTGTGAGAACTCGCATTGTCGTGATGGAGGATGATGCGGGGGTTGCAGTTCTCTTTACGGAGTTCAGAAACGACCTGTGGCAAACAAATGCTAGCATACCATTCTGCATTAACCGTTCTTTGTCCCTCAAGAGGAATAATCGTAACATGGCCGGTTTTGGAGACAAACGTGGCCACCATTTTTTTTGCAACACTCCGTGAACGAACAATTTTTGTTGGCTATAACTCATTTTCGAATACCCAAACTCGTGACTGGTTTTTTGTTTCGGGTTCGTACGCATATGTCCAGGATTCGTCACCTGATACGATGTTGTATACATTTGAGGATCCTGCGTGGAATCTTTCGAGAGTTCTGATGCAACAAGTAACGCGAGCCGCTTTTTGCTCTTCACAGAGCAAATGCGGTATCCATCGGGAAAACAACTTTTTTACACCTAATTGTTCATGCAAGATTACTTGTATTTGACTCATGCCAATGTCTAAAGATGTCTGAATTTCGCGGTATATCACATGTCGATCTTCCTCAATCAGCTTACGCACAGCATCAACGTTTTCTTGGGTGACTGCAGTTTTTGGACGACCTTGACGGGGATCATCACTGAGCTTGACACGTCCACGTTGAAATTCAGCAAACCAGCGATAAATTGTGGTTTTGGATGGGGCTTCATCACCAAATGCAGAAATCATCCGGTCAACACACTGTTTTTGTGTTAAACCACTTCGAAAGTCATAATAAATCATCGCTCTTGAATTTTCTCGAGTCAATTCCATTTTCTCAACGACTAAACAATTTTGACAAAACCTTGTGACAAGACCGAAAATCTTTTTTTAAATAATTAAATGGTATTCGATTTTTAAAACCAAGGTGTTTTCAATTAAAAAGATTTTAATATGTCATATTAAAATCTTTTTAATTGAAAACTCCTTGGAACAGTGGAAATATTCCATTTCCGATACTTTTAGTGCAGCCTATGTATAACGTTACTAGCTGGCCCGGTAGACGTTATTCTGCTCTTTCTGGTTGGTGGCGCGATGAGTTTTATTTTCACACACACACACACACACACACACTTTTTTATAGATTTATTATATGTACAGCTAAATCCTCTCTAGAATTAATAGAACTATCAGCAGCCGTAATGACAATAAATTTAAAAAAAGGAAAAATATAACTTTTTTTTACTCTTTCGTAAGCGGATAAAAAGTCACCTATATGTTATATACGGTCATATACTATCTACATACAAAATTTCATGGAAATCCGTCTGGTAATTTATACGTGAATCGTTAACACACAATTTTTTTACAGATATATTATATGCGTATAGATTATTATTTCTTCCAGTAGGATGCTGTAAAGTAACGCTGTACTGGAGCGGTGTATCTAATACAATATCTATATACGATTTTGTGTCGCCCACTATTTTATTGAGAATCGTCTCTTAGCGCAATGACCGCGTCGTAGTCCGTGCGAATCAGTTACCAGTAGTTTGCCAGTCGTTTTAAAACAAATAACCAATTGACATACATCGGCCGCCATTATCGTGTAAGAGGTGATTTGTCATCTGTCAGATGCTTCGCGCGGAGATGACTTAGTTTTAAATGGACATGTTGGGTAATCGAAACGTTCACTGTGTTAACTAATACATGATTTCTATATTTCTATATGTATTTGAAGTGAAAATTTCCTTAGCCGCGTTGAGCGATTTTGGTAGAGAAAAAACTTATGGTTTTGACACACCGATGACATCGACATGCCGAGGCGTGCGCGTGTGCGTGTGCGTGTGCGTGTGCGTGTGCGTGCGTAAGTGTGCGTGCGTGCGTTTGAGTGTGTGTGTGTGTGTGTGTGTGTGTGTGTGTGTGTGTGTGTGTGTGTTGTGAGTGCGTGTAGGTGTACGAGTATGTTGTTAAATAACATGGCTATGTTTTAAAAAACTGGGGTTATTTTTTTTTTGCTTTTTATTTGTTTCCAGCATGCATGTAATATGTACACAATATCGTGAGCTCTTGCATTCCATTTACTAAACATGTTGCATTATGATCTGAACATATAACCTCTTGCTGATAAAGTTTATTATTTATGTACCGTTTTTAGATTAGCTGTTAACACAAACTTATCCTCAATAAAGTGGATGTTTGTTTTCATTTATGTCTCATGTTATCTAATATATAAAAAATATATTTGTTTGTTTGTTTTTCTGCCATACTGTTCATCAGATTGTGGAAAACTTTGTCAAGTTTGTCAAGTTATTGCTTGCACTTGCGCTAAGATTATAGGCCTTAACGTACAGTAGGTGGCGCTCGTTTAATATATAATAATTAATAATTTTTTAAATAATTTTTTTTGTTCATATTTTATCGTATCCCGGTTTAAGCTATGGCTTTAGAGAAATCCTTCACACACGGCACACGGGGCACACGGAAGGGGCTGACACACAGGCATGCATAAGCTGTCTGCCCCCTTTTTTTTTTTTTTTTTTTTTGCGGATGGAAAATCATCTAATGACGCCTTTCGCTGTGGGTGGAGCGGAAGGGAGTGTCAGACTTTTACTGACTAAAAACCATCCGTGTTCCTTCAGTGCCCTTACGTTCCGGAGCCGCGGTATCTCTTTCGAACAGCCCGCAGCCCCGGCAGGCGTCGGCCCTTGCGGGCCCCTTCACGCTGCTGACAGCTCTTTGAGGCGCGCGTGGAACAAAACGCGCCGTCGACACGGCCTGTCGTCGTTAGACGGACGGACGGCGAGCTACCCATTGCTCGCCGTCCACAGGCCCGCGCCTACGGTGGTCGGGGGCCACGACGTAGCCCCCGACGCCCGGGGCGTCTCCCGCGGCGGCCGGGAAGGAAAGCTGTTGCTCTTTCCTTCTCCCGCTCCGCCACCTCCTTCGCTAGCATCACTGCTTCGCAGAAGGTGGTGACGGCATCCCATTCCGTCTCGCTCCGGACCATGGCTTCGACCAGAGCCGGACGCGAGAGGTCGCCGCCGCCTATCGCCGCTACGAGGACACGGCGGTGCTCCGCCCAAGCAGAGCACACCTCCACGGTGTGCTCCACCGTGTCCTCCGGTCGATCCTCGCAGTGGGAGCACCCGGGCGTTTCCTCCCGCCCGATTCGGTGCAGGAACCTCCCGAACACACCGTGTCCGGTGAGGACCTGCGTCAGGCGGAAGGTGAGGACGCCGTGGCGTCTCTCAAGCCACTCCTCAAAGAGGGGTCTTATCGCCGCTATAGTGGCGTGCCCAGCACGGGGTTGCGACAGTCGCTCTCTCCATGTCGCCATGAGATCATGCCGGAAGTCTGTCCGCTGCGCGACAACTTGCCGCGGCAGCGGGGTTTCCCCCCGGCATAGTGCTGCCGCGCGCCATTCGTGCAGGCGCGCGAGGACTATCGCCTCCAGATCCCATGGCGGCAATCCGGCAAGGAGGCTCGCCGCCTCGCGGGAGATCGTGCGGTAGCCGCGAACCATCTTTACGGCAACCACCCTTTGGGGCGCGTTTAGGTGGTGGCCGGCAAGCCGCGCCAAACCACGCGCCCACACCGGGGCCCCGTAAAGGGCCATGGACCTCACGATCCCCGCGTAGAGCCTCCGGCAGGAGGCGTTTGGCCCCCCCAGGTTCGGCAGGAGCCGCCTGAAGGCAGCCCCGGTCCGTTCCAGTTTGGGAGCCAAACGTCGGAAGTGCTCAACGAAGTTCCATCGGCCGTCGAGGACGAGTCCTAGGTACTTCAACGTCGACTCGACGCCGATGGATACCCCTCCTACCATCACTGAGGATCCCGGTGGTGGCCTGTTCCGAGGACCATGGAAGTGCATGGCCTCGGACTTGTGCAGAGCCACCTCGAGACCCAGTTGCCGGATCCTCTCAACGACTATCGCAACCCCGCGTGTCATAGTTTCCGCCGCCGCCTCGTACGACCCCCCTTGTGCCAGTACCAGCGTGTCGTCAGCGTAGCAAACTACGCTGACGCCGGTAGGGAGGTCGGCGCGCAGCACCCAGTCGTAACCGATGTTCCACAGGGGCGGCCCCAGAACCGAACCCTGTGGGACACCGCACGACATCTCTCGCCGGTTCCACTCTCCGTTTCGACCGGGGTAGATGACGGCCCTGTCCGTCAGATAGTCCCCGACTATACGACGGAGATAGGTCGGCACCCGGTGATACCGGAGTGCCTCCCTAATGCAGCTCCAGGGCATGGAGTTGAAGGCGTTGGCGATGTCGAGAGACACCGCCAAGACAACCCCCCCCCTGGCCACTGCATCCCCCGTCGTGAGGGCTCTCACGCGCATGATGGCGTCCACGGTAGAGCGCCTCTTGCGGAAACCAAACTGGTGTTCCGCAAGATCCGGCCCCGTCCCCGCAAGGTGCTCGGCGAGGCGGTTTGCAATTACTCTTTCAAAGAGCTTGCCCACCTCGTCGAGCAGCACCACGGGCCGGTATGCGGACGGAGAGTCCGCAGGGCGCCCCGGCTTCCGAATGAGGACCAGCTTCCCCGTCTTCCAACGAAGCGGGAATTGGCCTCTCTCCAAGCATGCGCTTAGGAGCCCCTCCAGTCGGGGCCCGAGAGCCTCCGAGGCCAGGACCCAGGCTTTGCCAGGCAAGCCATCGGGTCCTGGGGCGGTATTCCTGGCCTTGAGCCTACGTACCGCCACTCTCAGGTCTACCCCGGTCCCTTCCGGGATGTCGTCGTCGTCGTCCTGGTGGTCCGCTTCCGGCACCGCAGGTGGCGGAGCCATAGGCGGGGGCGGATGTTCCCCGCGCGCAGGGAACAGAGCGCTCACCACATCCTCCACGAGCTGAGGCCGGAGACTCTGCGTCAGCGGGAGGGCCCAGGTGCGGAGTTTATCCCGCACGATCTTGTAAGGGCGCCCCCACGGATCTCTATCGAGAGTCTCCAGCATCTCCTCACGGGCCCGATCCCGGGCCCGCAGGACAGCCTCCCGGAGGGCGGTCTTTGCCGCTCTGTATCCCTCGTACAGCTCCGCCTCAATGGCTGCCGCATTCGGTGGACGAATGCGGAGCCTGCGATGCCTGGCGTACAGGTGCCGCGCGGCGACACACGCCTCGCGCAGAGACGTCAGCTCACGCGACCACCAATACACCTGACGCCGGGCGCTTCCTGGCCGGACGCGGGGCATTGCCACGTCACATATCTCGGACATGGCCTCCTGGAACCACCCTGCCTCATCATTGACGTCGGCAGGCCTGTCCGGTGATGACACCCAGGCCTGCACGATCGAGGCTTCCAGGAGGAGCTCCCGGTCCAGCTGCTTCAGCGCCCAACGCGGACCACTCGGGGCCTGTTGGACTGGCGCGCTCGAGGGCTGGGTGGAGACGTCAAACCGGATGTACCGGTGGTCGGAGTAGGTCTCCACCCCCTCCATGACACGCCAGTCAATGGCACGCGGCGACAGAGCGGGGCTAGCGAACGAAATGTCCACCACCGACTCGCCCCGCATCCGCACACACGTGGGGACAGAACCCCGATTTAGGACGACCAGGCCTGTCTCCAGAGCCCAGTCTTCCACCATCCTACCCCGCACATCTGTACGACGAGAACCCCAAGCCAAGTTCTTGGCATTGAAGTCCCCGAGGACAAGTACGGGGAGGGGATTACTTCCGACGACGACTGCTCTCAGCTCTGCAAGAGAGTTGTGAAACTCGGCGAGAGATCGGTTCGGGGAGAAGTACACCCCCACAACGACGAACTCCCCGAACCGTGCTGCTACGCACCCCTGACCCCTCCTGACACCTTCAAGGGTCGGGGTACCGGCGGCGGCTGAAGAAATGATGGCCACTGAGCCGTTAAGGTCCGCCACCCAGTCCTCCCTAGGCCAGACAAAATACGGCTCAGCGACCACAGCGATGTTGATCGACCACTGCGCCATGCTCTGGAGCAACAGATCCTGAGCGCAGGCGCAGTGGTTGATATTCGCCTGGAGGAAGCTTAATGGGGCCGTTATAGGCATTCCATTTCAGCTTCCTCCACGGGGCGCCTCTCTGCGGGCGTCGGTGTCGCGGCGGCGGCGGCAGCGACAGTGACAGCGGCGGCGGCGGCGGCGGCAGTCGCGACTGCGGCGGTGGCCACAGAGGCGGTGGCGGCGGAGGGCCCTCCCCTACCCGCGGCCTTGGCCTTGGCGGGTGGCACGCAGGCCTTGCTTCCGGCCCGGTGATCGGCTGGCTTGCCGGTCGCCGCACATGCATCACAGTGCGGCGTGGCGCAGCAGGTCGCCGATATGTGTCCGGGCTGACAGCAGCGGAAGCAAAGGCCACTGCGGTCAACCTCCGAGGCGCATTTCACAGATACGTGGTGCCCCACAAGCTGTCTGCCCCCTGCGGGTGTCCTGACACGTGAGGGGATAATAAAGCGGAAGCTTTAACGCAAATAATTTATTGAATTAGATTTAAATCCAAATAACATAATAAGCGTAACATTTTTAAATTATTGGATCGTATCAGAAAATTATTTATTACACATGTGACTAAACATGTTAATATTATGTAATGAATAAAATATAAAATGAATTTTAATTAAACAGGTTACACCATAATTTCGCGAACGGCCTAGCCCTAGCATCTCAACCAACAAGCACGTTGCTCTGGTCAGTACACAACGCGCGCGTTCGTTGTAGCACTGATTTAGTACGAGCTAAGTTGTGGCAAATTAAACCCTACTTTTGCGTTTGGTTATATTTATAGTTAAAGAAATATAAGTGTTTTAAAATTAACTTTAGTTAAAACCATTTTGTGTGATACGTAATCCTTTGTAAGTACATTTTAAACGGAAGTTTAAAGATTATATTTGTTTTGCAAAAGTTGAAAACTTCGCCGCAATGTTTCTAAACAACTTATGGCCAAATACTCAATCGATACTCAATTTTAAGATGTCGTTAAGTCTCATGGTGTGACAGTCAATTTGCATGAAAATGATAGAGACATCATGATACTTAACGGCACCTTAAAATTGAGGAACGTCTGACTATTTGGGCATTAGCAAATTGTTTATAAATTAACAATTAAACTTTTGACGGCTTTATATAGTAAGTATAAGTTAATAAAAACTATGGTTTTTAATTAATCACTGGCCTTATTTCATAATTATATAATAGGATTGTCAACTTCTTACAGAAAAAATAGTTTAATGGAATAAACAAACGTACCTAACAAATTTTTTTTCTGTTTTTAAATACATAATACAGTATGTAGTATTATTAACAATTTATCTAAATGTAATTAAAATTAAATTAGTCTTCTTTTTATCTTTGGAAAATATTCATACATCGCTTTGTTTTTAGGGTTCCGTACCAAAAGGGGACGGGACAATATTATTAAGCCTCCGTCCGTCCCTCTGTCTGTCAGCGGGCTGTATTTCATGATCCGTGATAGGTAACCAGTTGAAATTTTCACAGAATATGTATTTCTGTTGCCGCTATAACGTAACAAATAATAAAAATAAAAATAAATTAATGGGGGCTCCCCTATTAGAAACGTTTTTTACGATGGTACGGAACCCTTCATTCACGAGTCCGCCTCGCACTTGGCCTTATAAAATAAATAAATAGAGGTAATATATAAAGTGTCTATTAAAACAGCGTAGTTGATAACAAGTGTTAGATTATAAATATAATATATTACATTGACTCACATATAATTTATACATATAAATAAAATTGAAGTGCCTGTTTGTAATATTTAAATAATTGACTTCTACTAAATCAGGAGGTTATTTGCATACTGTTATAAGAAATAACGATATTTAATGTATAGTGTATCGGTACGGATTTATATTACACTAGCATCCCGCCCCGGCTTCGCCTGGATGGGATCTATAAGACAATAATATGCCATTTATTTTGTAAGTTTTTCGTTTTTTTTTAAACTTCAGGTTTATATTATAATATATATCCTTGATTCCTCTTGACATTACAATCGGTTCAGGCATTTCGAAGGTTGGCCCGGACAGACAGTTAAAGTAAAGTTTTTTTTTATAGAATTAGGGTGACAAAAATTTCACAGTACTCGAGCAACCCGGGTTCGATCCCCGCCGGCACTCAACAGAGTCCTGACATTACAGGAATTATGCCCATGCACAGCTATTTCTAATTTGTTTTGTGTAGTTAATTGTGATTACATGATTGTAATCTGTTATTTAAAACAAGTCCCGCTGGGTTTCTTGCTGGTTCTTCGCAGGACAGCGGTTTTTTTCGAACCAGTGGTAATTAAACAAAAGAGTGACTTTCAATAAGTATTATTTATAACCTATATTGAATAAAAAAGTTTCTGTTTCTGCACAGGTGCACTCTCTATTTCTCCATTCTCATAGTCCGAAAATAAACAAAAATCTTACTTTAGTAAGATTTTAGTACGGAAGTAGAGTATTTTCCAAAAAGTTACAGACTGTATAATTGCATCATTCGAGTAGCTAAAATAGTTAAATCTTTCGAAAAAATCGTTATGCTTTGTGAATATAAAAGGAGGCCATGCTTTCTATGGAGTTATCTGCTAACGCTTAACGTATATCTTAGGCACGGAGGTGAAACATTATCAACTTCCTGACTTCGGACTGCTGCTGGGAATTTCTTGACAGAAAATCCAATCAAATGATTTTGGCCCGACCCGGGATTCGAACACGGGACCTCATGATCAGCAACTGCGCTATTACAACTAAACCAACGAGGCAGTCAACACAGATAGACATAGCTATGCTATGAGCCTTCTCAGCTCAATAAAAAATAGTTATTTCGATACTATAGATTGACACTTCAATTTTATTTATATGTATGTATGCAGAACTCATCCGTTCCGTTCATAACGGAGCTGGTTATACAATAAGTAATTTTATTTATAAAGACTTAGGGACCTTCAAGAAAAGAGCCTTAACCTCCTTAAAAGGCCGACAACGCACCTGTAATTTCCCTGGTGTAACGGATGTTCATGGACGACGGTGATCACTTACATTCAGGTGGGCCGCATGCTCGTTTGCTCGCTTTTCCATTAAAAATGTAAGCTGTTAGTATCATCATTACATTCCTTCACAAGTCCACTGCTGAACATAGGCCTCCCTCAAGGAATGCCACAAAGTACGGTCCTGAGCTGTAAGCTGTTAATATGATTATTTGTTATCCTAAATAAAGAGAAAAAAAATGTTCGCTACATCGAGAAAGACGCATGTTCAGTTTGTCCGGACTTTTGATGATGAAGATATTATTAAGTGTTAATTAACTGTAATACACTTAATTATACTATGACGAAGAAAAGTGACAGGTGACAATTGTCCATATTTTGAAATATATCGTTTAAAATAACTATTTATTATAATATTATTTTATATATAATTATACATTTGATGCGAAAAAGGATGCTTTATACAGTGGTGTAAATTTCTATAAGCACAAATTTCACGAAAAAATTTTAGGAGTGAAAAACGGACATTTTCGTGAACACCGCCGGATTTTGATGTTTGCCGAACCAAATCAGAAAGTGGCAGATTGTGTATTATCTCATATAAGGAAAGATTCCACGCCACGCAAGCCTTACAATTCCAACCCTGACATCAATAAATCAGGTGAGCCTAGCAATATGACTACTCGAAAGCATAAACACGACAACGACTTCTCAGAGGCTCTCAATAATTTTACCTCAGAGATACGTAGAACTTTACATGACTGGAAAAAGGAAATTCAAGATGAAATATCAGGAATTAAAAATAATTTAGACTTCGTATTAAAAACCGATCTTGAGAAACTAAATGCATCCTTTGCTGAGATCATGTCGGAACTAAGCAGCGTCCGTCAGGAATATCACGAGATTAAAAAGTCGGTCATATCTCTTGACCTAAAGTACAACGAGACAATGAAGCAAATCACAGTTTTAGAAAACTCTGTACAATTCAATTGCGACCAATATGACCATGTTCAAAAGAAAATGGAATTATTATCTGTTAACAAAAAAGCAATCGAATCACTAGAATCTAAAATGGACTTATTGACTAACGAAAACAGACTATTACAATTGGAAATTAACACAAATAATCAAAGAGATCGCCTTTTGAACTTAGAGATCGTCGGCGTTCCTGAAATCAAGGATGAAGACTTAACCAATTTAATTATATCCATTGCTAAACAGTCTAATGTAACTATTTCCCCTAATGATATATTAGAAGTTAATCGTGTCACACCGAAAATCAAACAAAAGGGCCGCCCGAAAAATATAATTGCAAAGCTTAAATCCCGTCTTCTAAAGGACAACATAATCTCTGGCACTCGAAAAAACCGACTGACCACCAAAGACCTTGCCATACATGGTAGCGTTCGTCCCGTATATGTCAATGAGCATCTTACACAGTGCAATAAACTTCTACTAAAGAAATGTAGGGAGACGGCGAAACTTAAGCAGTATCAATATGTGTGGACAAAAAACGGGAGGATCTACGTCAGGAAGAACGACACATCTCCGGCTTTGCATATATCACAGGAAAGAGACGTTTTAAAATTAATTTAATCTTACATTGTATATTGTTTTGTTCTCTTTTCAAGTACGTTATATTGCTTAAATTTATCAATTCCATCGTTGTAAAAGCAATTCATTGGTCTCTCTTATCTCATTTTGTCTATATTATATATCATTGTTTGACCGCACGTAAAGGGAGCTCAATTAATGAAATATTTTTGGTCTTAAGTGTATTAGTCACACGCGCGATAATTGTGCAGCTAAGTTGCATCCATATTCTTCACGAACGTTACTCAACTATATATATATTATGGTTTCTTTTACTATATCCTTTATATTTAATAAAATACCAATTATATTTTTTCTGGCGTCTTGTATATTATGTATTAATTTATTTTACTTTGTCAATCTATGAATTCATCTATTATATTGTTATTATTCATAATAATTACCCGTTCAATATTTATTTATTAAATCTAACAACAATACTTAAAACGTCTATATTGTTACATTCGCGATATTTATATATATATTTAATAACTGCTCTGCATATTTATAAGCTCGCACCCTTTTATGTTGACTCGACTATATTAATCAAATCGTTTAAGGATTCATTCTGTTATATCTTATTGATAAATTTTATACTCTACCACCTTATACAAAAAATCAAGTCACTATTAACTAGCAACTGCCGAAGTGATATATCATTGTTCGTACTACTTAAGTCTAACGTAAACAAATTATTAGTTCTGTTACTCTGTGTAGCTTTAAAGTACTATAAATTTAACACAATTGGGTACATATTTGATTTTGATTAATGGCTGTAAATAATTTGTACTGTTATTATCAGAATGTTCGTGGTCTTAGGACTAAATGTCTTGAATTACGACTAAATATTTTGACGAACGATTACGACATTATAATTATGACAGAATCATGGCTACACAGTGGAATTTTTGATGGTGAATTGTGCGACGATAGGTATGACGTGTTCAGGGCTGACAGAGATTTGCGTAATAGTGGTAAAAGTACTGGTGGTGGAGTATTAATACTGACACGACGTACACTCGGTGCCATGTATCGTGACCTCGGCGAATGCGGTCTTACTGAGCTATTGTGGATCACTATTCCTTCAAGCGCGTGCGCTTCAAATTCCAACTTACATATTTGTGTGGCATATATTGCCCCTGACCCTCATCAAATGCCATCGGATCTCGTTTTTATTAAACAAAAAATTAATAGTATTATCGAGCTTTCTCCAAATGATAATTTTGTAATATTAGGAGATTTCAACTTGCCGTTCATTTCTTGGAACCCAAACGGATATACAGCTTTGAAAAAAGGGCCTACTGAGGTACAAGAAGCGAGTATCCAGCTGATGGAAACACTAACATTTCACGGATTAAGACAATTTAATACTTTAAAAAATCATGCTGGTAACACATTAGATCTTGCATTCTCTAATCTACCTCTGAATATCATCCCTGCGGCTGCGCCGCTACTCAGGGAGGACCACGCACATCCTTCTTTTTGCTTCATAGTTTTGGATTTAAACATTACTCCTCTACGGGAAACAGCTGCGCCGAGGCGAAATTTCAGGAGGGCTGATTATGAAAAAATTAATACATATGTTTTAGAACAGGACTGGAGGTCTCTTTTATGTACAGGCACTGTAGACGAAGCTACAAATACCTTTTATAACATACTGGATAGTTGTGTTCGTTTACATGTGCCTTTTAGTTATAACACAGGGAAGCGATCATATCCTAAATGGTACACACCTGCTTTAATAAAAATAATTAAGGAGAAAAACAATGCTCACACACGTTGGAAAAAATTCAGGAATAGATTAGATTACGATGAGTTTTCGTTACTCCGAGCAAGAGAACACCGTGTTCAGAGAGAATGCTTTAATAAATTTACGTCAAGTTGTGAAAATAGCATCAAAACACATCCTAAAACATTCTGGACTTTCGTCAAAGCCATTCGGGGTGGGTCAGGTTACCCTAAGAAAATGTCTTTGAAAGATATAGAGTACACCGATGGTATGGACATATGCAATGCTTTCAACTCATTCTTCAAGAGTGTATTTGGTATTCCTAGTAATAACTACATATATCCACATACGGAATCGTTGTGTACTGACACCGTTTCTAATGTACAGACAAACGCTGCAATAATTGAAAAAATGTTGAAAACTTTGGACACGAACAAAGGTGCCGGTAGTGATGGGTTACCTTCTTTTTTTTGGTCACGATGCGCTAAATCACTTGCTCTCCCCTTGACTATTATATTTAATCGCTCTCTACGTGAAGGGATATTTCCGCATCAATGGAAGTGTGCACACATAATCCCTGTACACAAGAAGGGATCACGTACAGAAATAAATAATTATAGAGGCATTTCTATTTTGAACACCGCGGCTAAAATCCTTGAACGAGTAGTATATAACGTAATTTACTCCACGCTTTCACGTGCCTTCCCTGAGCAGCAACATGGTTTTTTACAAAGGCGATCCACCACTACGAACCTGGCAAGTTTTTCTTCTTTTGTCCTTGAAAATATGGATCAAGGTGGGCAGGTTGATGTGATCTACACTGATTTTGAAAAAGCTTTCGATCGTGTGGATCACATGATCCTGCTCAACAAATTACAAATATTAGGGATTCACGGTGACTTGCTCCGATGGACTGAATCATATCTCACAAACCGCTCACAAGCAGTCGTGATAGGTGGTTTCCGTTCGAACTACATAAACATACCTACAGGTGTTCCTCAGGGCTCTCACTTAGGTCCACTTTTTTACAATGCCTACCTATATGACATTGGTTCGTGCATTATACACACAAATTACCTCATGTATGCAGATGATAAGAAGATTTTTTGTAAAATTAACACCATACATGACTGCCTATTGATACAAAAAGACCTGGACCGTTTATTTGAATATTACAAAATAAATAATATAACTGTCAATGCAAGCAAGTGCGAATGTATTAGTTTTACACGGAAATCTAAGCCGATTCTAAATAAATATCACTTTGACGAATTAGAAATCAGCCGAAAAGTAAGTGTTAGGCATTTAGGCGTAATTTTTGATCATAAAATGATACTATCCGAACACATTGATTACGTTATCAGTAAAGCCTATAAAAATCTTGGTTTTGTTCTTCGCATCTGTAAACCATTCTCGAATATTAATACAATTAAAATGGTTTATTTTGCATATGTCAGAAGTGTTTTGGAATATGCTAGTTCAATATGGTCTCCACAGTACAATGTCTACAAAAGCCGCCTTGAGCGTATTCAAAAAATATTTGTTAATCACCTTAACTTTCGCTGTCGGAATAAAATCGATACTTACACAGACAGTTGCACTGAGCACAATCTCTTATCTCTGGAACACAGGCGCATTTTGCTTGACATGGCTTTGTTATATGATATAATAAACAGTAATATTGACTGTCCATATCTTGTCTCAAGAATCACCTTTCGTACTCCAAAATTCCGTACCCGCAATACTACATTGTTACAGACTCCCTGGCATCATTCAAACTACTGTCGAAACACTGTTCTATCGCGGCTTGCTCGTACATATAATGAACAATTTGGACACATTGACCTCTTTGCGAAATCTAAACTTACGTTTAAAGATTACATCAAGAAAACTATTACGAAGTTAAAATCACATACAATCATATATTCTCTCATCTATTTCTTCTATATGTATTTTTGAGGCTACTAATATAAATATAAGTACTTAAGTTATTTTATTTAATATATATTATAATTAATTATTTGTATTATGTTTATATATTTAAACATTTAATATGTATATATACATAAGTAAATAATATATATGTATGTATATATATATCTTATATGTTTATATATATATATATATATATATATATATATTTATATATATATATATATTTATATATATAAATGTAACGTAATATATCATTCTACCTGACTATCTCTCCTGATCTGTAAACTTATGACCACCTTCATTACATTGAATTGCTTATAATTTTGCTTATAATTTATCTATTAGATTGTTCTTTTTTCTTTTCTTCTAACAACAATACACCTACCATCAAACAATATAAGGGAAACCTGTTATTGGCCATACTTTAAGTTTGTTACATTAATGTTAATATTTTCTATATACGCTGTTGGTTTTCTAAATAAATAAATAAATAAATAAATAAATGACAATCAATAATATTTCAAATATTCTATGTAGCGTGATGGTTATGGTTTCAAATCCACCATTCGACTATTGTCATGAACCAGTCCTGACACAAGCATTTTCACCTTATATCGATTATTATTATCGTTAGGTTTTACGGAATGCAGCATTCGTAGCATTTTAAATTAAAAAATAAAAACAGTTAATTACATTGCAACAAACTCAAAACATTGACATAAAATTTGTCATTTAAGTTACATTTAGGAATACATATTATTTCAAGCTAACTAACTACTTTGTGAAATATAAAGCGAAAAAAAATGATATTACCATATCATTTTTTTTCGTGAACTTCGTTCGTTTCCTCCAGAGAGTAAGAAATAATAAAATTAGAAATGAATGCGTCGTGACCCATTCATTTCTAATTTTATTATTTCTTACTCTCTGGAGCTACTAACTCAGTATACTCGTATTATCTAGCAAATATGTAACACAGACTGAAATATAATTCAATGATTTTTTACTTAAAAAATATATATAGAAAAGAATCCTATTAGTGCTGTAAGGCCGGCCACATACATACGGAATTCCGTTTCGTGATTCCGTTTCAGAATCCCGAATCGGGATTCCGTGAACGGCCGGCCACATACATACGGAATTCCGTTTCGAGATTCCGTTTCGATATTCCGATTCGGGATTCCGAACGCAGCAAGCCCATATAAAACTATGACCCGCCACACACGTACGTTATTTTTCCGTACGGAATTTCTCCGATTCGAGATTCCGTATGATCGTCTGTGCGTTCGGGATCCCGAACGGAAAAAAGCCGCACCGCTTCGTGATTCCGTATGTATATGGCCGGCCTAAATCACACACATACGTTTTTTTTCCGTTCGGAATAACAAGAGTCAGTTGAGAGACGTTAGCCATTGATTGTAGACATTCTGCCAGCGAGTAATGACGACGATTTTCTTATTGCGATTCCATTATTGCTGTATCATTCTTACTACGTTCATCCCCTTATCACCCTAAGCTTGCAATATAGTCAATATTATGTAAAGATATCTATCAATCCAGAGATATTTTTTAAATATTTATGTCTGTAAATTCTTTCAACGAATTATTAAATAATAATAAAATGAAAGGTTAAGAAAAGCTATACACCTACAAGATTAAATCTAAAAACATACATAAACACAACTACTCGCTCCGATCGTGCGTCGAACACTGAGCGCCAGTGCTGCCACATGTCAGTTTAACAAATCTGTACTGTTAATGTAAAAAATCTGTATAATATCTGTAGAAAGGAATCAAAGAAAATCTGTATGAATCTGTGCTATTAGTGTAAAAAATCTGTACAATATCTATAGAAAGGCATCAAAGTAAAAGATTTTGACCTGTGTAAGTTGAGGGTAGAAGATGTGATAAAAAAAACAATTAAAATTATAGAAATATTTATTTAAATTTATATATATCTTTGTTAATTTAACCCAACATAGTTTTGTCTGGAGAAAAAGAGTAACAGCATTCATTTTTATTGTTAATTAGCTGTTATTGTTAAGCCTCTTACACACAGGCGAGATATTATCGAGTAGACTGATGAGATGAAAGGCGATCCTAAAAAGTATTTATGTACAAAAAGTACAAATTTCAAAAATCTGTATAAAAGTAGTATTAAATCTGTTATCTGTAATGAGGTTCAAAAATCTGTATGAACACAGATAAATCTGTATATATGGCAGCACTGCTGAGCGCGTTCCGTACGGAATTTACGTTTGTGTGTGGCAACTCGTACAAAATCTATGGAAGACGTGCGTTCGGAGCGGCTTTTTTCCATTCGGGATCCCGAAGCACAGGCAGTCGTACGGAATCTCGAATCGGAGAAATTCCGTACGGAAAAATAACGTACGTGTGTGGCGGGTCATAGATTTTAGGCCGGCCACATACATACGGAATTCCGTTTCGAGATTCCGTTTCGATATTCCGATTCGGAATCCCGAACGCAGCAAGTCCATATAAAATCTATGACCCGCCACACACGTACGGTAGTTTTCCGTTCGATATTTTGCGGGCAAAACGGGTTTCCGTTTGTGTGTGGCCGACCGTTCGGTATTCCGAAACGGAATATCGAAACGGAATTCCGTATATATGTGGCCGGCCTGATGTGATAGAATCCTGAGTCGGATCAAAAATTAATTTTTGAGTTTTTTGTCAAAAAATTCTGAGTAACCTGGAGTCAGGAAGTTGGCAGAGTTTCATTCTAGTGCCTCGTATAACACTTAAAGAGGTTGCCGATCTCTCGCAGGTTCTACCAGATTGCCGATTGGACTCGGAAATAATAAAGAGCGCACCTGTGCTTGCTTAAAGTGTATATGCACACTTTATTTCTTTAATTCTGATAGCGAGTCTTTGTTAAGACTGCCACCGTGACCGAAATTCGGTCTGGACATTATATGAGAATACGATGCCAGGCCTGTCACTCTAATTACTGGTAATTAGGCAACGATATTGTCCTCGAGGCTGACAACCCAAGGGATAGGTTTCTTCCTGGAGAACATTGTTTTTCTAACGCCAAGCAAACCTCTCTCAGGTTTTATACGTGGTAGAGCCATGCTGCAGTCATATTATGGTTGTAACACGAATAGATTGGCTTGACCGAGGACGAACCACGCTCTCAGAGAATACCAGCGCAAAAAAGTAGCTTAATGCTGTTGTGTTTCTTACGGTGAGTGTATAGATCCGGAGACCCTTTTTTATGGATACAAGGCATTCTATCTTAGTGTTCAGGGGTGACAACGCACCTGCATTTTCATTCCTAATCAAGGACAAATATTGTTAAGCAGTTTGGCAGTTATACGTAGTAGAGCCATGCTGCAGCTATATTAATAGTATAGTTGTATCACGAATGGGTAGGCTCGACCGGAGAAGGACCACGCTCTCACAGAATACCAGCGTAAAATAGCAACTTTATGCTGTTGTGTTTTGTATGGTGAGTGTAGAGTACCGGAGATCTATTTTACTGGAAAAGAGGTATTCTATCTTAGTCCTCACGGCTGACAACGCATCTGCATTTTAATTCGCAAACGAATATAGATGTAGATGTCTATGGGCCACAGCAACCACTTACCATGATGTGGACTGTGTGCTCGTTTTTCACCCTAATTATATAAAAAACACACATTTTGTTATCTTTATTCAGCTCATATCAGGAAGATGCTGCTGTCCATGTTCTCGTTCAGTGTCCCTCTGTCACCTACTATGATACCCCACGCTATGACATTGGGCAGTGGATATTCTTACAACACGTTTACACGGTCGATGGTAAATATGAAAGTTGTGACTTGTGAGACATAGACATCTACCTTAGAACTGTTCTCTTTTAGCATAATAGAATGCCACGTCACCACTAAAGAGGATCTTCGGTTTTCGTTATTGATACAAAACATGGTAATGTGCTGCTATTTCACGCTAGTATTCCGCGAGAGCCTGCTGCAACTAACAGCTGCAGTGTAGCTCTATCATAGAAGATACATCTTCAATTTCCGTTGAACAACTTTAGAGTAAAAATGCCGTTGGCGGTATATATTTTTTCCTTTAATGTGACCTTTGATATTGTGGTTTTATTCTTACAGCCATAAACAAGTCCAATGCTGAACATAGACCTCCCCCAAAGAATGCCACAAAGAACGTTCCTGAGCCAACTGCATCCATAGACTTGCTGCATATTTTATCAGGTCGTCACTCCATCTAGTGTGGGATCGCCTTACATTTCGCTTACCGATACGAGGCTGCCTTTTTTTTATGCCACCTGATGATAAGTGGTTGCTGTGGCCCATAGACATCTACATCTATCCTCGTTTGCGAATCAAAATGCAGATGCATTGTCACCCGTAAGGACTAAGATAGAATGCCTCTTTTCCAGTAAAAAGGGTCTCCGGTTCTCTACACTCACCATACGAAACACAGCAGAATGCAGCTGCTATTTGACGCTGGTATTCTGTGAGAGCGTGGTTCTTCCCCGGTCGAGCCGACCCATTCGTGCTACAACTATACTACTAATATAGCTGCAGCATGGCTCTACCACGTAGGAAATGAAGAGAACCTTCCTTCCGGTTACAATAACTCTGCCAGTATCCGGTCTTTGGTCTGTCACCTTATATTCAGGCCTTTTGGTGGGAAAGAAGTTGGCGATTTTAGGTGACAATGTTACTAAAAATAAAACCCAACTAAATACACAGTTTTTATAACACAATACAGAACAAGCCGGTACAATTTGTCGCTTCGTGTTTGCGTGAGTGTCACTTATGAGTTTCCTCATTACCGCCAGCCTTTACGCTAATATTGGCATTTCCAGTTTCTGGAAGTGTTCTGACGACATTATCCATTTCTAGTAATACTCGTATATTTTATTCCAAACATTCGCCAACTTAGGCGTTCACTTTCCAATTACTTCTTTCCGTTTTGATAATATTTTTTTTTTTACTTAAGTGTACTGTTATTTGCCCTATACGTGTATCTATTTTGAATAACTTTTTCTTGTTATATTAAGTGCTTAATATGTGACAAATTGTAAATGGCCTTCATTTTTCTTATAATCATATTATTTTTGTTAATTATCCGTAAGTTTTCAAAGCAAATAAAAATTAAATAAAAATAACTGATGTACTTGTAATATAAAACTAAGTGTTTAATATAAAACAGCTGCGTTGTAGCAGAACTCAAAAAAGGAGGCAGTTCTTAATTCAACTGTATTTTATTTTTGTATGTATTACGTGATATCTTCACCAATTATATTATAAACTGATTTTATTGTTTTTTTTAAGGTTGGTCCCATTTAAAATGAAAGAAAAAATTTCTCCCGTAAAAGTGCAACTATTGTGATGACAGTCTAGTTGTCACCTTGTGTTTGCCATCATCATTACAATATTTTGGCCTTCATAAGCTCACTGCTGAACATAGGCCTCCACCAAGGAATGCCACAAAGCACGGTTCCGAGACAACTGCATCCATCGACTTCCTGCATGAGCCTTGTCTCGCCAGTAACGCAAAGTCAGGAATTTGCATTTAGAAAAAGTCAAAATTAGGGGCTTTTTATGTGTTGTAATGTAAATAAAGTTTAAAAATTAGGTGCTCTAAAATTTTCACCGCAACGAACTGTTGAAATTTAGCTAGAGATAAGTTTTGCCAGCAACGCAGTGACGATTTTAGATATACGATTAATATTAATAGCAAGAAATTAAGTGCTGATTAAGCGCTGAAAGATTATTGAGGTCGGATGTAGATGATGATAATATTCTGGGAATTATCGAGTCAATTATCTTACTATAAGGTGTGAACGAATTTTTTTGTTCTTTATTAGTTGTATATTATAGATAAGATATGTCAAATCTGTATGAATGAATGAAATGAGGAGGTCCCGACTCCATGTAGTCTTGTCTATCCTACCCCTAGAGTGTTTTTGTAAAGACGTAGGCGCGGAAGGAGAGCAGCCGCCGCCCGCTGTAGCAAATTGCAGGCATCTGTGCGAGCCGTGGTGGCTGAGGCTAGTCACCGAAGGTGACCAATTAGCCGAAGATGTGGAGGTGAGCATGGCTGCCTGTGATTTGCTACGCAAGGGCGAAGGGGCTGTACTTGCCGCAGCGCCGAAGCCTTTGTAGAAGTAACTGTATCAATATTCCTGTATAAAAAAGTGAAGTTATGATTTTACAAAAAACTCATAAACTATACATTTCTGCAAGAGGCGAAGGGTATGAGCCTTCCCCAGAACCCTCTCCCTCCCCCACCCCTCTCACCCTCGTACGCAAGTACCGGATGTCGTTGTTCGTTGCGGTGAAAATTTTAGAGCCACTAATTTTTAAACTTTGCACCTAATTAGCACCTAAAAATCCCCTAATTATGGCTTTTTCTAAATGCAAATTTTACTTTGCGTTGCTGGCGAGACAGAGCTTCCTGCATTTTTTCTCGGCTCGTCAATTCATCTAGTGGGAGCCCGCCCCCACACTTCGCCTATCAATTTCCAATTGGCACGTAATAGCTTCTGAATTTGGGATTTTAATTCGTCAATACACTACCATACACCGACTTCAGGTCATCAGGTTCAGGAATTTGTATGACAATTATTTGTTTCTTCTTAGTTCTTTGAAGTTTGTTATAACTTTTTTTTAACCTTTGATTTTTAAGTAACCAGCCTACCTCCTCCTGTCTCACGTGGACGTTGACGATAGGAAGGTCCAAGAGTTGTGATTATAAGTGCGCATTGTAAAAGGGAGAGCGGTGCACAAGTCTTAATTCCATTTAATGTATTATGCATTTCTCTTCAGGACACCCCTCAGGTCTCCTCGTCGCAAGTCAACCGCCCCCAGGAGATTGGGCCGTTCCGAGTTCAGCATGGACGACGATGAATACTCGCCGAGCAACTCCGTCACTTCAGTCAACTCGCTCGCTAGCTTACTGAAGGAGAAGTTACAGGTTTGAATCCTTTTTTGTGACAAGCAAGCACACAGTCCACTTGATAGTAAGTAGATATTGTGACCCACAGACATCTAGATAATATATACTCGATACATCTAGATAATATATGCTCTATACGCTGCTGCCCATCTTCAAGGTCGTTTCCCTCTGTCACCTCTTATTTTTTATAGAATAAGCGTGACAAAAGAGCACACAGTCCACCTAATGGTAAGTGGATGCTGTAGTCCACAGAAATGTACAATTATCCTCGATTAAATATCAAAATGCGGATGTATTGTCTCAATTGTCAAAGATTCATGTCTTGTTTCCTATAAAAAGGGTCTCCGGTTCTGTACACTCACCATACGAAACACAGCAGCGTTAAACTGCTATTTTACGCTGGTATTCTGTGAGAGCGTGGTGTTTCCCTGGTCGAGTCGACCCATTGCAGTGACCCCAGGCTGTTCAGTTCCGCAGTCGTAATATATAATTTGTCTTGATGACCAGCACATTTCCAATGTGTAAAAATAGACAAACTTTTTTTTTTATTATATGAAATGACAAAAGAAATTACTGTCTACTTGATGTTAAGACGCTAGTAGTCTATGGACACCTGCCAACGCTATGCAAAGAATATTTCAGTTCCGTTGTCACCTCTGAGGAGTAAGAAGGAATACCTCACAGTCTGTAATCATACTGGCTCTCTAAACCATTCATACCGGCACAGAGCAGTGCAAGCTTTTTTTATAGGTTAGGGTGACAAACGAGCACACAGTTCGCCTGATGGTAAGTAGTTGCTGCCGCCCATAGACATCTACATCTATCCTCGTTTGTCGAATCAAAATGCAGATGCATTGTCACCCGTGAGGACTAAAATGGAATGCCTCTTTTCAAGTAAATAGGGTCTCCGGTTCTCTACACTCACCATACGAAACACAGCAGCATTAAGCTGCTATTTTACGCTGATATTCTGTGAGATCGTGATCCTTCCCCGGTCGAGCCGACCCATTCGTGCTACAACTATACTACTAATATAGTTGCAGCATGGCTCTACCACGTATAAAATTAGCTGACCCTGTAGAGGCGGTGTAAAAATATTCACTACCCCATATCATCCCGTGGGTGTCGTAAGAAACTCACAGGATAGCAGCTAAATGCTACTGTGTTTCGTGTAGTGAGTGTACAAAACCGGAAACCCTTTTTACTTGAAGCGAGGCAACCATCTTAGTCCTTGGGAGTAACAACGCATCTGCATTTTGATTCTTAATCGAGGATAAATGTAGATTTCTGTGGGCCACAGCATCCACTTACCATCAGGTGGACTGTGTGTTCGTTTGTCAAGCTTATTCTATAAAAAATAAGAGGTGACAGAGGGAAACAAACTCCAAGATGGGCAGCAGCGTCCAAATAACAAAAAATTAAATAAATTACGATTGCCAACCCGTTTGCCAAGCGTGACAACTATGGCAACAGTGGCTGTTCATGGACTGAGGTTGCAACTTTTCGGTTGGGCAAAACGTAGGGCGAGGCGACAATAAAAGTTAAAAAGTTAAAGTTACTGCCTATATACACGTCCCACTGCTGGACTGCTTTTTTCTTATTTGTCAGACATGCAGGTTTCCTCACGATGTTTTTCTTCACCGCCGAGCAAGTGGTAAATCAGCACTTAAAATTGCAATTAACAATTTCATTGGTGCCGGCGGGGATCGAACACGGGTTTCTCGCGTACTGTGAAACTTATAGCGAGTGCTAACCATCTGAGTTACCACGGTTCAATAATAAAATGAAAAATGTGTATCTACTTCAATAATTTCATTTAATAAGACAAGATTTACAAAAATTAGTGCAGTGCAGTCGGCCATTAAAATCAAAGAGAAAAATATTGAATAAAATATTCATCTATGAAGCAAAGGAAGTAAGACGTTGCCAACTTAAGTCACTAATCGTAGACAAATCATAGATAATATGAGCAATATTTGAATAAGTCTCATACACACTATATAATATTGTCAATCGGGCTTAATACCAGACCCGGCGGTAAATCTCCTTCGACGGCCAACACAGTTTCTGACTTATCCGGAATCTAAAACCTTGCTCTAAAAGTCTTTCCGAAATAAAAAGAGCCTTGTGCTCAACAGTGGGACGTATAAAGGCGGCTACTTTAAGTTTTTATCGGGACCTTATATCACTATGGTCATAAATCAAGAGTCCACAACCCACTCACTCATTATTTCCTTATTTTCTAGAGCATTCCGCAAAAGATACGTAAGAAGCCGACAGACTACAAGCTGCGCGCATTCGTGGGGCTCATGTTCCTCGCGATAGTGTTCTTCGTGGGGTTCGCTTACGTGTTGTACCACCAGCAAGCTCTCACCAAGGCTTATTTCGAGAGCGTGCAGTTCAACGAACCAAAGAGGCTTATCAGGGTTTTCAATAAGGATGAAGTGGAGATATTAAAAGCCAGTTTAGGTGAGATTATATCATTGGTTTTACTAGTTTATAAAAGTTCAATACATGACTTGGCCTCTCCCACACAGGCAGACAGGCAGAAGATTTGACTTTTTTTAAATAGAATGTGGGTGATAAATGAGCACACAGTTTACCTGATGGTAATTAGAGGATGTGACCAATAAACATCTAGATCTATTCTCGATTAATAATCAAAATGCAGATGCGTTGTCACCCCTGAGGTCTAAGACTGAGTGCCTCGTTTTCAGTTAAAAGGGTCTCTTGTTTTCTACACTCACCATAAGGAATACAGCAGCATTAAACTGCTATTTTACGCTGGTATTCTGTGAGAGCGTCGCCCTACTCCGGTTGAGCCAACCTATTTGTTCTACAACCATAATATAATTGCAGCATGGCTCTAGCAGCTTAGCACCACTCGTAACAGACCCGTATTGTATGACATACCGTAAAATAGCCGTAAAAGAAATGACTTTTCCTTCGTTTTAGAAGCTATGAGATCTTTCTTGCATCTTCCACAGTCACCTCTTACATATATATCCTCTTATATATATATATATATATATATATATATATATTATATATATATATATATATATATATATATATATGTGCAGCTATATTAGTAGTATAGTTGTAGCACGAATGGGTCGGCTCGACTGGGGATGAACCCCGCTCTCACAGAATACCATGGTTTAATAGCAGCTTAACACTGCTGTTTCGTATGGTGAGTGTAGAGAACTGGAGACCTATTTTACTGGAAAAGATCCATTGCTCCCTTAGTCCTCACGGGTGACAACGCATCTGCATTTTGATTCGCAAACCAGGATAGATGTAGATCTATGGGCCACATCAACCACTTACCATTGGGTGAACTATGTGCCCGTTTGTCACTCTATCCTATAAAAAAAGGTTTATCTTCATCGTCAAGCTTGTCAGACGGAATTATGATTACAGTACTAGACGTCTCGCACCTTTTACGCTGCCGCCCGTCACCGTTTTTACAACCGTTAACAAAATGGTTATTCCACCATAAGGTCTTTCCGGAATGTCCCATAGTTGCCTCTTAACGATACCTACGGCCGCTACAGCTCCTACTGCTGGCGGTCTGAGAAAGCTCAAGGTCGCTCAGTGAGCTAGAAGAACCGACAACCGATGGGGTAAAAAGATTCTCGAGTGGAAGCCTCGTACCGGTAGGCGAAGTGTAGGGTGACCCACCACTAGATGGAGTGATGACCTGGTAAGACATGCAGGAAGTCGATGGATGCAGGTGGCCCAGAACTGTGCTTTGTGGTATTCCTTGGGGGAGGCCTATGGCCAGCAGTGGACCTGTGAAAAGCTGTAATGATGAATGAACCTACGGAACGAAATGGGATGATAAATTACTAAAGCAGGACTATTGAGAATTATCTTCTCGAGCGGTCTTGTAAGTGATTTCTTGGAAAGAAACTTCAGTGTGGTCTCACTAGTAAGTCTGTTGAGATGAAAATATCACCAAAAATATTTGGTAAGGCCAACCAAACGGTCGGCTGTATATTTTTTTATTATATTTTTTTACAGGTGTGAATTTGCAAGGCAAAAGCAAAGCGTTCCCGTGCCTGCCGGAAGACCGGAGAGGCGACGGGTCGGAGTGCCTGGAGTGGTTGCGCGAGATGCGCCTGTACCTGCGCTGGCTGCCGCACGACGCCGGCCTCGACAACACCACCTGCTACAACGTGCACTGGGTGGCGCTGCGATCAGGTGACCCACCACTAGCATTGCCAACCCTACCCACCCCACCCCACTACTGATCATATTCCTACCCAATAGATTACCTCACAGGAGGGCTTTTTCTCATAGTCGCCCATTTATAGTTTTGTTGTTTACGTGAATATATAAAAAATAATAAAGGTCATTTCATGAAAGGCTTCAAACATAAGGGAAATTAAAAGGACTTAAATTATTACTAGGACTAAAACAAGGCGTTTTTCTTAACAGAAGTAAGGGAGACAAACGAGCATATATTTCATATCATTTAAATCTTTTCAAAAATTAACTGAACATAGGCTTCCCCCATAGATTATCTCATAGGAGGGATATTTTACATAGAGTTGCCACATTTGGCAAGCTGCTTGGCAACCGTAGTTTTTTGATTAAGTTTTGCAAATGTTGGTTCAGTTTCCCCCTGTCGCCTCTTACGACAACCACGGGATGAAATGAATATTTTTCATCAAAATTCAATCTTTTTTTACAATACTTACATTTACATATGCTTTACAGATGTTACGCCAACGGACTGTTTTGACTGGAGCGATACAAAAGTCAACTGGTACGGAGGTGGCCAATCACTAAACTTGACCTGGCCAATAAACACGGGCTCTATAGACTTCACGCCGTTTATAACCGGCGACATCCAGAAATCTCAATGGAGTAACGTCTTAACACGGTACTTCATAAACTCGAAGGGCGCGGCATTGATTGTAGACGAGAAAACGCCTCTCTACGTCTCGATTAATAAAAGAAGAAAGGAGATATGCTTGAAATCGAAATATGACGACTTTGCATACGTCAACAAGTTAACGGAATATCCAGAAATGAGATATAACATTTGTACGTCGAAGGATATGAAATCTCTTCATTCGTCTATACACAGTCACAGACGAGCCCCGTTATGGGATGGCCTGAAGCCGAAAGACATGCAGACCTTAGAATCCCTGATATCAGAGCCCGTGTGGCAAATCGCACCCAGGTTCAAACACGAGCTGAGCGCAGAAACCATCTCGAAGTACACCGATGACGTAATCAATTTGGGCTTCCTTAAACAAGGGCATGTGCTAATCAACGAATTCTGGCAAAGTGAAATTGGGGATTTCACGGTCGACAAAAGTCGATTCGAAACGTTGAACGTGACCGTCGATAAGTTGCATAGAAGAGGTTTCAAAGTGACTTTCACAGTGCAACCTTTCGTCAGTACTGAAAGTGAAAACTTCGCGGAGATGGTACAGAAGAGATTACTGGTGAACGAGAGGAACGGTGACCGTAGGATACCAGCGTTAACCAGGTTCAAGTCCTCGCCGAGCGCTGGCGTGATAGACATCACTAACAATAGATCCGTTCCATGGATATTGGAAAGACTTCAGACTGTAATAGACGAATATTATATTGATTCGTTCTATTTAGACCTGGGTACAGCTTATGATATGCCACATTACTACCAGTGCGAGAGGCAGCTCATTAATCCTGATCATTACAAGACAATATTCACGAAAACCTTTGAAAAGACGCTGGATATCATAGGTGTATCATCGGCGGTAACATTACCGAGGCCGCCCATTTTTGTTTCTTTACCGCCGTTCGAATCCACTTGGGAGGCGTTGAGACAAGTTATACCAACGATGCTCACGTATGGTGTCAATGGCTACCCGTTCATCATGCCAGGAGCTGTTGGTGGAGATATCTACTGGCCCGGCAGCGAACAGTTCCTACCCTCGTCTAAAGGTATATTGAAAACTAACTCCACTCAAGAGAACGGCATCGAATTGCCCGAAAGGGAGTTGTATATGAGATGGCTGCAAATGGCGACGTTCTTGCCCGTGATGAAGTTTACGCATCTACCGAGTAAATACAACGACGAGAGAGTGTTGGAGATGGCAAAGAATTTGACTCTGTTGAGACAAAAGCTGGTAAGTTACATTTTTATCTTGCAAGGTGTGGTTTTAGAACCGCCTGCCAAGCGTGGCAACTATGGAAAATATCCTCCTTATGAGGCATTAGAAATATATACGGAAGGTCAATTTTCAGAAGTGGACTGTGATAGGCTGTAACTTAAAATTTATTGAAACGAGCGTGTGGCTCACTAGATGGCAAGTGATTACTGCCGCCCATACTATAATAATATAACAATAATAGTTATTATTTTAGGATATTTTGCAGTATTCTCATCTGTTTGGGACAAAAAAAACCCAAACAAACGAAATCCCTCGGCAGGGGAGACCATACGGCCGAGAGTTGGAGGGAAAGGGAAAGAAACTGGCGGACGATGTGGGTGGTATCGAGGAGCACCGCCTTCTGCATTTGAGCCCGGTGCGACCCGTCACCGAGTTTGGACCCGAGATGATCCGAGAGGCTGACTGGGATTAGCCCGTTTGCATAAACGACTTTTTTTTTTATAGGATCGGGTGACAAACGAGCACACAGTCCACCTGATGGTAAGTGGTTACTGTGACCCATAGACATCTACATCTATCCTCAATAAAGACTCAAGATGCAGATGCGTTGTCACCCGTGAGGACTAAGATGGAATGCCTCTTTGCCACTAAAAAGGGTCTCCGGTTCTCTACACTCACCATACGAAACACAGCAGCGTTAAGCTGCTATTTTACTCTGGTTTTCTGTGAGAGCGTGGTCCTTCCCCGGTCGAGCCGACCCATTCGTGCTACAACCATAATATAGCTGCAGCATGGCTCTACCACGTACAGGATAATAAATAGATAAAGGACACTACAGGAATAATTTCGATCTACTGATCACATTTTGTTCGCTTATCTGTTTCGGCTTTCACGAGGTTCTCGTCATGCGGAAAGGTAATGCCGACCAAAAATATCCTTAACTGTGTCTGGTTTATCAGCACTATATCAGGCCCTGACGTCTGTGATAATAGACCGGTCCCAGGAGAGTTTGACGTAGTCATTTTCGAGCGCGGCTCCCAGCAAGTACTTATAATTAGACAGTTTTCGATCCATGATACCGTATTTCAGAGCGAGCTTATGTGTAAAATCCTGGCTACTATGAATACTCATTTGTGATAAAGATTGTGATAAACTTGACAGATGTCGACGTTGTCTCCGATAGTTAGTCTTAATAACCATATCCTGTATCGCACAGACAATACCTCTTAGTTTCCCCAAAGAGGTCACCAAGTCTACGAAACGTGTCTACGAAAGGCTTGTAGAACCTCCCATGGAGATCCTTCTCCTTCCATGTGGACCCCCATTGCGAATTGCTCTGTACTGCTGGGTCCTGCCATTTCTTGATGACTAAGGATAGAGGGTTAAGCACTTTATCACATGACATTTCGTCCGTGTAAAATGGATGATCCGATCTCATCAGAATGTAATTAACACTATATTTCTGCGGCAAATACAGCCTTGCTATTGACGATCTTAGGTGATGCATCTGTGGCGGCGCTGTCGTACGCGCCACAAGCGAAACGCGCCGAAGCCTAAATCGCGCTGTAAAAGTTTCGAAGTACTGTGGTATATATAGAATACCTCCAAACTATAACCTGAAGCATTGGCCGCTCCCCGGGCTAAACACCTTACCAGGTGGGAGATGTCGCCTTTTCATTCTACGGCCAAACATCCTATGGGGTGTCATAGAAGTACGGATTTCTATGACGTTAAATTCAGTTTTGTCCATCAAAGTATGCCGAAGGTATACAAGAAGACAGGCACTATACAACCATTATATGCATGATTTACATGAAATGGTTGCATAAAACAGATCAAATAAAACAAAGCTAACGGACTGTTTTATAACCGCCTCATAGATACCTATGTTCTGCGACATATCATTCGTAAACACGGATGGGTCACTTTTGTCTCTCCTTTCTGAGAAGCTGATATCTCCTCCCGGAGCCCGCCAAAAAGGTACTGAATGCGTTTAGAGAGAGACAAAACCAGATTGGACTCACAAATCGCATTGGAATATAGCCCTATTTGTCCTTATTCTACTCTTCCCAGCTGTTATCCGCTCGTTTAGATTAACAACGTCTTAACAGTCAGTTACTACATCACTACAGTAAACCTTGTAAAGCTTGAGGACCCTCTTTACCCATGTATGAGGCACCGAGTCGAATGCCTTTCTGTAGTTCCTTGGTTCCACGACTACCACCCTGACATCCGTTTTGAGTCTAAGTGACGAGTGATAAATGCTCTCAAATGGATATCAGCTTCTTATATAAGGTAGGTAGATACGTGATGGGACGGTAATTGCACCAGTCGTGGTATCCTGGGCTTTAGGAATCAAATGAGTGATCCCAGTAGTGAAAAAGAAAACCTTTTGTTCGAGCGACTTTTGTTCGAACCCCTTCAGCCAGTAGTAATATAGTCCGTCGAGTCCAGACTTTTTCAGTTCAGAGCCCTACAGAACGCTTCTCGCAGAACCGCATCTCCTGCCGTAGTATTATAATCCGATAAGGGAACCTCAATTCGTAGACGATTGAGTTCGGCGTGACCAAATATTTTTGAACACTGGATATACCGAACTCGGTCTGCTAGTTTTTGGGTTTTTCTGTCGAGAATATCTCAATAGCAGCCCGGAGTCAGTCAGTTGTACCTCGGAAAGGACGTAAAGCTAATGGTCCCGCGCTTGATCTCCTTCTGGTCGAATCCCGAGTTTAGTAAAAAGTCAGTTTTCTGGTTGTTTCACCTTTCTGTGAAGAAATTCACAACAGTAGTCAGCAAGTTGTTGATGTTTCACCCCTGTGCCTCTGAAAGCACATAAATTTGTTGATCCTGCGTCTGATCTTTCTCCAGTCGTGTCAATTTGCCGTTTCATCGAACTGTGGGAGAATAGAGAGTGCACCTATTCTTGTGCTCTGACTCGTGCCTGTGCACTATAATCCTGTGTTGCACAGATATTAGGCCTCGTTTATTCTGTTGACGCAGATAACGCCGCTTCTACTGAAGTACAAGCGCGAGGCACTGGAGGAGGGGCTGCCGTTGATCCGGCCGCTGTGGCTGGTGTCGGGTGGAGAGGGGGGCGGCGAGGCGGGCGGCGTGCGAGACGAGTTCGCGCTTGGTGATGAGCTCGTGGTGGCGCCCGTGCTGCGTGCTGGACAAACTGCACGCGACGGTAAGTGTGCATGTGCGCTACCAGCTGGTGGTGGTGCCCATACTGTATGCTTAACAAATCGCACTCGACGGTAAGTGTGCACATGCGCGACCAGCTGGTGGAACACGTGCTGCGTGCGGGACAAACCACGCGCGACGGTGAGTGTAGACGTGCGCGACCAGCTGGTGGTGGCGTCCGTACTGCGTACTGGACAAATCGCACGTGATGGTAAGTGTGCACGTGCGCGACAAACTGGTGGTGGCACCCATGCTGCGTCCTGGACAAACCGTAAGCGACAATAAGTGTGCACATGAGCGACCAGCTGGTGAGCTAGTGGTGAGCTGGTGGTAAACTGGTGGGGACACCCGTTCTGCGCGCCTCGCACGCAGCCGAACTAATGGTAAGTGGATACTGAAATCCAAAGATTTCTACATCTATCATCAATTAATCATCGAAATGTAAGTGTGTTGTGGACAGAAGACTACAATAGAATGCCTCGTTGCCAATTAAAAGGGTTTTCGGTTCTTCATACTAACCGCACGGAATAAAGCAGCACTAACCTGTTTTCTTGCGCTGGTGTTTTGTGAGATCGTGGTCCTTCCCCAGTCAAGCTGACTAATTAGTAATGAAGCCGCAATTCAACTGCAACCTATAAAAATGTATAAAAAGTAGCATGAGCGCCATCTTGTACATGAATGTGTCTTAACTACCGCCTATATCCTGACAAGGGTATGGAAATTATAGAACTAGATATCTAAGAATACATTTGATGCTATTCCCTAACGACGGTATTTTACCCTAATCAAAGAACGTTAAACTTCTGAGCATTTCCTTAAGTAACATTTTACACCCACAGGGTGAGAGCGAAAGATATTTTCTCTAATTCTGACCCTATACGACATAAGTGAAAGACCTGTAGTGGTGGAGAAAAAATACCCAGCAATATTAGTAGTATGGTCGTAGCATGAATGGGTCGGCTCGACCGGGGAAGGACCACGATCTCACAGAATACCAGCGTAAAATGGCAGCTTAATACTGCTGCGTTTCGTATGGTGAGTGTAGATAACCGGAGACCCTTTTTACTGGGAAAGAGGCATCCCATCTTAGTCCTCACGGGTGACAACGCATCTGCATTTTGATTCTTTATTGAGGATAGATGTAGATATCTATGGGCCACAGTAACCACTTACCATCAGGCACTGTCTGCTCGTTTGTCACCCTATCCTATAAAAAATGAATTTACAGTCCATTTGATGGTAAGTGGTCACTGAAACCTATGGACACCTGCGATCAACTTCAAACAAATCCGGCTACAGATGCGTAGTTAACTTAAAATGCAGATGCGTTGTCATCCGTGAGGACTAAGACGGAATGCCTCATTTCCAGTAAAAAGGTTCAGGTGTTAAGTTGCTATTTTAGGCTGGTATTCTGTAAAAGCGTGGTCCTTCCCCGGTCGAGCTGACCTATTCGTGTTACAACTATACCACTAATATAGCTGCAGCATGACTCTACCACGTGAAAATTCGTCATTCGTCACTTCTCTTTATAAAAACACAAGCATTATGACAACCGTCACCCATGAACATCTTCAACGCCAGAGGAATCGCGGGTGCATTGCCGGCCTTTTAGAAAGGTGTAGGCGCTTTTCTTGAATGTCACTAAATCGTATCAGTAAGGAAATCCGCTGGCGATAATAAACTCCATAGTATGGTCGTGAGTACCAACCAAAGTACAGGTGAGTCAATCAATTGAATCATCATTACAGCCCTTCACAGGTCCAAAGTCGAACATAGGCCTCCCCAACCAGTACCACAAAGCACGGTCTTGGGCCACCTACATCTATTGACTTCCTGCATGTCTAGCCAGGATGTCACTCCATCTAGTGGCGGGGTGCCCTACACTGCGTCTACCGATACGAGGATGCTACTCGAGAATCTGTCTTCCCCACCGGTCGTCGCTTCTTCGAACTGATTCAAGTAAACCATCGTACATACTATAATAATGTGAAACTTTATAACTGCAGTGTATCTACCGGCCGGGCTGTGGCAGGATGGTATTGACGGCTCGCTTCGTAAAGGCAGTCGTTGGATGCACGACTACAAGGTTCCCGTCGACCGCGTCGCCTACTTCCTCAGGAAACCGGACGACTTGAGATTCAAATGAGCATGATGTTTGATCTTCAGTACATTAAGATGGACCTTAATGAACACTACAACGTATCTCATTGTTAAAGATTCGTAAAGAATCTGTCTCAATTAGCAGTGCGGTTAATTCCAATATTCGAATAAATTACACATGCTTAGTTCAAAAATCGATTCGACAGCGTTTATTTCTTTTATTATTATGTTCCATTGTAAAGTGCGCTTCTACTTAGAGTAAATAGGTATTACAACTGATATCATAATAATATTTCGACAGTCGTTTTATTGGAATGAATAGGATAATTCAACGATTATTCGATATTTGATTATTATTCATAATTGCACATCGCTTGCGTTATAACGGGCATCTTCTAAATACATTCCAAATTAACAACAGAGAATACGAAAAAAGACGTGGTGTAATTTATTTAATGTCGCTTGTAATATTGCAGGAGCTTTAGTAAATATATTGTAGTGAGTGGCGCGATACATTTCTTGCAAAGAAAAAATAAATTATTTAAAAAAGGGATAAACGTGTTAAATTAGCTATACTATATAATGTGTTTAGACCTCTGTCTTAATTAACTTTATAATGTTTGATTTACTTAGTTTTTATTTATAAACTATATTAAGGAATTGGTCGAGTTATATGGTTGAATTGCTCTAGACCCCATTCTTTTTTAATTTTTAATGGCCTTGTGCTAATAAATCGTCCCTAGTCATCAGAGCTGTTCGTTATTTAACTTGACCGAAAAATATTTTGTGTACGTTATTTTTAAGTATAATCACTTAAAAATATAAGACATAATATACATTTGTATTAATAACTAATAATATAAAAATATTTCTATCAATATTTTAATCTAATATTGACGAAGCGAAATGAGTTATGACTCTTTTTATTAACCCCCGACACACACAGACGGTTGTTATATGTTTAACGTGTGTATCTGTGTGTTTGTCTATGACATCGTAGCTCCCAAACGGATAGACCGATTTAGGTTAATTTTGTTTTGTTTGAAAGGTGTCTTGATCAAGAGTGTTCTTAGCTATAATTCAAGAAAATCTTCTCAGTCCTTTGAAGATCATCAGTTCTTATTGTTTCGGGGGTTTTTTTAAATGTTAAATTTAAGTTATTATTCGTTGTTACACTATCGTCTTTACCTACAATCCGCCAAAGATTAGACATGCGTTTAACCGTATAGACACATTCCAGGCATTTTTTATTAGTTAATGTTTTTTTAGGATTTAAACATATTTTATATAGTCACGCTAAAATGTAGGATTTATTCATATTTAAAAAAAAACTTTACTCTTGTCTATAGTTATAAGTTGAAAAACAAAAATATTGCCAAAACGCTTAATTTAAGAATTAAACCAGTATGTTGCCCAACCGCCAACAAATTTTACCAACTTTTTTGATTGTTACAAATTTTAATGTGTTAATCATAAATCTTAAAAATAATTTAATAAATAAAATTAACAATATTACATAATATGTAAGTTACTCAAAAAGGGACCAATATGTATTTTTTATTTTGTCGGTGTATAATTAGCCAAAGATGTAAAGTTTAGTAATCAATACTTGACTGTTTTTAAAGACAATTCTACAAAGATAATTCTATTTCATTTGTCAAAAACCATGTTAATTTATTTTGTCATAATTAAATAAATGTAAAAAGGATCTCGCCCACAATAAAGCTTTATTAGATTCATGTCTTCATCGATTGCTGTCCAAGCCGGCATATGGAATGACCTGCATAAATAGTTAAGACAACCAACCACCAAACAAACATTTAAAACCAACATAAGGGCTCATTTCCTATATCTCTGTAATCGCCTTCGTAGCCTTAAGGTTGACTGGCAGCGAATGTTTAGCATTAAGAGGAAATGAGGCCCGAGAGACTATTGAAAAATTATTATTATATTTGAAGAAACTATCGCTTAAGTAAAAAGGCATATTTTGAGGTTTAGTTCTCTACTATTTCCTCTTCCAATATTGGACCAATTTAAAAGATATTTCATAAACTGAATAAAAAGGATATACACTGTGTTCCTATGTTTTTCATTTCTCAGTATTAGTTATCAAAGTGAACACCAGGCCTCTGTTGACAGAGGTCTAAATAGGCAATTTCGAGCATCTTGTAAGGGTTCTAGTGAAAAACGAAAACGTAGCGACATAAAAGACGATGATATTTAATTTACTGTAAAACTCATTGCTATAAGGTCATAAACCAGAAAGAAAGCAGCCGAGAGCGTTTGTATAGAGAAAATACCACCCGCATTTCCTCTCTTTTGATCCTATACCGCTGTAAGTTTCAATAAAGTTTAAATAAATAAATAAATTACATATATATTTTGACGTTTGAAGTTTGCTTTTTTATATATTTGTAATTTTACTAGTTATTGACTTTTGGAAGTTCGTTTTTAACTGTATATTTATAACTTTATTTCTATCAGAGTTCGGGCAGTGCTAGATTATCAAAAAGGTAAACTAGGCAAATCTCTATCGATTCGCGCATCGCTAAGGGATCCGCGGTCTTAGAAATAAGCCTTTTCATATGACGTAAGGAAGATGGTAAAAGGAAGAGAAGCCCGACACTCGTATTGCTTGGGGTCTGGTTTAAATCGGCCTTGAATGTGGATTAAATCCTTTTTGCGCAACTAGGTATGTCCAAATTTTTTCAGTTCAGTTATTTTGAACCACAATAATAGTTTTTATAGATTTATAAAGTATACTTTTACAATGAATAAAATAACAAAATGTTTAATAATAAAATTTTATGTTTATAAGTATACAATATATGTCTAGTAATTTTAACATTTTTTGACACCTACCAACTTTTACTTGTTAAATCTCTCAGGGTTGACTGGTAGAGAATGCTATAAGGCATTAAGTCCGCCCATTGTAATCCTTAGCTTAAGGTGTAACCATTGAGTTATATGTACTACGTACTAGAGAAACCATTCCTAACATTGACTATGTTCAACTGAACTGTAGTGCAATCCATACAAACTAAATATTGCGTAAATTGAAGATTTGTGAATTCCATAAAATAATAATTATTACATTTTATTTAGAAATATGTTTGTTTAGATTAAATTAAGATATTTTATATTAAATTCTTATATTTATTTTATATTAATATCTTATTTTATATCAAATTAAAGTCTTCGCGCATGCGTGACTACTACTCCCGCGCATGCGCGAAGACATAGAGTAGGACACAATTTTTGTTTGGAATGGCTTCTCTAGTACGTAGTACATATAACTCAATGGGTGTAACACTATAAAGATTAAATAAATAAATAATAAAATGCGTTGGTTGTCTTGAATGTTGTGATAAATCGCGTTAAATCTAATATTTAGCCTGTGGTTAAAGTAGATAGCATGTTTCAGTGTTGTCCTATTAAAATGCTTTATTAAATTTAATTGCCACATTTGAAAATTGAGTTTGTATGTACATTGTCTATTGTTACGTATGCACATTGTCTATTGTTTATAATACGTGAGAAACATATTAGTGTATTCTTAAATATTTGGACTATCTTACGTAGTAGAGCTTCGCTATAGAGTATTATAAATGCAGCACAAATGAGTCTTCTCGACCGGAGAAGGACCACACTCTCACCGAATAACAGCGAGAGAGATAAACCGAAACAGAAAAAAGAGACAGAGAAAGGTAGGAAGTTAAGCCAGTAGTAAAATTCGACTAAAATTGTGTACCATACTAACCTTTTTGTTGTAATTAAATATGGCTGAAAATAAACATTGTTGTAGAAATGTGATATTGTAGTTTAATTTTTATTCTTCTTGAATGAAACCAATTTTACGGATTTTATCGCGTTTGATTTAACTTATTTTTAACTAGCTGATACCCGCACTTCGTCCGCGTTGTTTAATATATCAAGAAAACACGCATCACTGAACACTTAGTGCTTATAATAATCGTTGTTTGTTAAAATCTTTAATAACTTTATATCAAATGAAAATTACTCAATATTTTTTTTTAGATAAGGGCCAATGTCTGAGAAATAAAACTTAGAACATCTAATTGAGACCTATCCAGTAGTTTACCGTGATGCGCGCACAACTGCAAACCTCTATCATTTTTATTCCTATTGATTCCCGACGTTTTGGGTGCTTTAGAGCACCCATGGTCACGGGGTCGACTGAGCTGATTGACGTCCCGATGTCACAGTTAGCACAAAATCATAGTTAGGAAATTAAAAACAAGTTATATTATATAATTATATAAATTAATTTTATGCAATGTCGATTATCCGTATAAACTTCGAGGAATCATTATTTTATTCCTCTTCCTTAGGAATCCATATGCAATGGACTCTCCAATACTGGCCATATTTTTATAGGATAGTGTGATAATCGAGCATACAGTCCACCTGATGGTAAGTGGTTGCTGTGACCCATAGACATCCACATCTATCCCCAATAAAGAATCAAAATGCAGATGCGTTGTCACCCGTGAGGACTAAGATGGAATGTCTTGTTCCAGTAAAAAGGGTCTCCGGTTCTCTACACTCACCATACAAAACACAGCAGTGTTAGCTGCTATTTTACGCTGGTATTCTATGAGTGCCATATTGTCTCAAGCCCCTCAGAGAATTTGCCTAATCATCACCCTTGGCTGACGGATTGAAGATTGCAGTAGGTACCAGACGTAAGTACCTGCGACGCTTAATGCTGATACCGGTCTAGATATTTAATCTTTTTTTTATATAGAAGAGGGGGCAAACGAGCATGCAGCTCATGTGATGTTAAATGACCACCTCCGCCCATGGACAACTGCAACACAACTGCAGGTGCGTTGCCACCCTTTTAAAAAGGAGTAGGCTAGTTTATTGTAGGTCCCTAAGTCGTATCGGTCCACAATGGAGTCGAGAAAGAAAACCTCTCGTGAATCACACAGTAGTGGACCGCTAAGCATACATATGGTGTGGATGGTATCTCAAATTCTGTCGCGATGTGCGATGGTGGAATTAATCCAAACAATTCTTTTGAGCACTCCCCGTGGAAAATGCTATAAAAAATGCACAGGTAGTACAAATAAACTCTGGCTTAAAAGAGACAGCACCTCTCATAGTCGCCTTTTGTGAGATCCTCAGTACAAAACGGAGAAATGGATTCTCATGCGCCATCACCATCGTTTCAACCGTTAGGAAGGTTATCGAGTGGCAGTTCCAAACCAGCAAGCACTATTTTTTACGGGGTAGAGCCACACTGCATTGCTGCATGCCACATTATGGTTGTAGCACGAATGGGTCGGCTCGACCGGGGAAGGAGCACGCTCTCACAGAATACCAGCGTAAAATAGCAGCTTAATGCTGCTGTGTTTCGTATGGTGAGTGTAGAGAACCGGAGACCCTTTTTACTGGAAACGTGGCATTCCATCTTAGTCCGCAGGGATGACAACGCATCTCCATTTTGATTCTTAATCGAAGATAAATGTAGATGTCTATGGGTCGTTTGCTAGCTCTATTCTATATCGGAATCAGAATCAGAATTTTTATTTACGTAAGAACATGGTATATAAAGGTGGTACATTTTAAAAAGGTGCACATGTCTCGCCTATTACAAATAGCATGCAAAATTAATATTATTATCTTTCAAGTATAAACATAAAAATAATATCACAAAGTTTAAGTCTCATTATAATAAATTACATTGAATTAAAGATAAATTAAAATATGTCATATAAAATTAATAGTATTAGGGATTGATGTCAATAATGTCTTTAATGTCATATATTTTTCTGTAAATGAGCCACTTAAATAATTTTAATTTAAATTTATTAAACACATTTTTAGGCAACTTTTATTGTATTTAGCTGACCTTGGGATAACATCTAACACAAGTCTATTAGGATTGTCTTTCAATCTTGTGTTCATGTCACTTGCTCTCAAAAACAAATTGATATTTCTCTTCACGAAACAGCTTATTTCAAAAATATATTGTGCCGGCAGCGAAAGTATGTTGAGATTTGCAAAAGCTGTTCTACAGGATATGCCAGGCGGTATTCCAGAGATAGCTCTAATACACTTTTTTTGAGCTATAAACGCCTTTTGTATATTTGTGCTATTTCCCCACATTATTATCCCGTAGCACAAAATGGAAGCTATATACGCGTGTTATGTAATAAGAGCCGTTTGTAAGTTTGTCACTTTTCTCATTTTGTTCAGGGCATAGGCAAACTATTAATACGATTACACAAAGACTCAATATCTTATTTCCAGTTTAGGTCCTGGTCTATAACTACTTCCAGAAACTTGGTAGACCTTATTTCCTTTATTTTATTAATATTTAGCTTAAAATTTCATTGTTTATGTTTGGATTGATTAAATTGGATAAAATGGGATTTATTTAGATTTAGTTTTAAATCATTTACGTTTAGCCGTTTAATAACGTTATCAATTGTTTTATTTGTATCAATTTTGTGATCGTGTATAGAGTTTTTATCAGATGTCACAATAATAGGTAGATCATCGGCGAACAAAATACATTTATGATTTGTCATTGCCGTTATATAGTTAATATATAAAATAAACATTAGAGGCACTAGCACACTTCCTTGAGGGATACCACACTCAACAATTTTTGATTCGGAAGCGTAAGATATAACTTTGTCGCCTACTATAAAAAAATAAATAACAGTACCCCGAACTAGAAGTGATGACCTGGCAAGACGAAGAGTCGATGGAAGTCCATTGCTGAACATAGGCCTCACCCATAGATTGCCTCGTAGGGGGGAGGTTTGCCCTAGTTGCCATGCTTGGCAAGCGAAATTTATCGTTATTAAGAAAACTTGCTGTCCATCTCCTGATTTGTTCCCTTCTATCGCTTCTTATTAAACCCAAGGGATGATAAACGTCACCGCTACACAGTTCATTGAAATATTAATGAAATATAAAACTGTTTAGCCCGCAAACAGTTAAATGCTGGGTTTGAGTAGGGCTACCAATTAGTCAGAGAAATGTGTTCTGGACTGGAGACCAGATTTTGCCCGAATTTTAATACAGCACGGATTCTTACCATGCCAGCAGAAGTGGACTATTGCGGGCTGACGAAGAAAAAGAAGAAGGTTGTCAATTCTTCGAGCTATATGGCCGGGGAATTGTTACTTTAGCTAAATGGTTCGTGCGACTATGCCGGTCGGTCTGTTCCTACTGTGGATAATTTTCCACAGTTTCTGTAATGCAGAAAAAACTCCAAGCACAACCCTCCCTATAGCTTGTTTAGTGTCGTAAGAGATTCTTCAGACGGACAACATTGAGTCGGCCTTATTTGTCCTCACTGGAAATACACTCGTTGTATAACTTTGTTATTAAATTTTGAGGAATAGCAGATAGATTCATAGAATGGCCTCTTGTTCTTCGTTTTTATAAAATAAAAAAGGCAAACGACAACTGCAGTCCTTGAATAATACTAATCAAATTCATATAAAAAAGACTACAGATGCGTTATCAACTCCGACGTGTACTTAATATACTGGCTCACTATACCCTCCAGACCGGAACATAAGAATGAACGCACTGCTTTTTGCGGCAGAAATAGGTAAGAGGGTGGTATTTATTCTTTTTTTTATAGGATAGGGGGACAAACGAGCACACAGTCCACCTGATGGTAAGTGGTTGCTGCGGCCCATAGACATCTACATCTGTTCTCGATTACGAATTAAAATGCAGATGCGTTGTCACCCATGAGGACTAAGATGGAATGCCATGTTTCCAGTAAAAAGGGTTTCCGGTTCTCTACACTCACCATACGAAACACAGCAGAATCAAGCTGCTATTTTATGCTGGTATCAATACAGTCTCCTAGAGAGTAAAGGATTATCACTACTAAGATTAAAGATATTTTTAGTTCTTAGTTAGACTCAGATGATCAATTATTATTTGTCCTAGGTAAACATTTTCGGTTATTGGACGAATATTCCATAATAATTTAAAGTTTATGTTGAAACCGTTTTTCAAACGAGTAAAAAATATAACAATAAAATATGTTAAATAATGTTAAATGTTATTACGTTATATGTTATGTTAATGAGTTGGCGTCAACGTCACTCGTCGCGGTTGAGGTGAATACGTGAACTAACACAATTTTTGTCAAAAAAAAAAAAAAAAAATGTTAAATTATATCGATTGTTTTGCATAAAATGTTAACGCCAGCAGAAATGTACGGTTGGACAGTACAAAACATGATTTTTGTTTCGAACATATTCATTAGGAGCTACCCGTTAGGATACTGTTGAGCAGAGCTAAAGTCGCTAAGCCAAGCATAGTGCTAAGTGATGTTAGAAGCGTTATAGTTACAATGTTATCGTGAGTGAAGTACATGCGATTGATGCTGATACCGTAACCTATCTAATAGAATTGTATACACACCTTTATGTGTTGCAGTCTGTTAAACACAGCTTTCTTTGCGGCAGTCTGTTCAGCATAGCACTTGTGATTGGCTGTAGTAGTGTTGATGACAAAGACTTCTATGTATTTTTTTTTATAGAATAAGGGTGCGAAACGAGCACACATTCCACTTGATGGTAAGTGGATGTTGTGGCCCATAGACATCTACATCTATCCTCGATTAAGAATCAAAATGCAGATGCGTTGTCACTCCTGAGATGGAATGCCTCATTTCCAGTAAAAAGGGTATCCGGTTCTCTACACTCTCCATACGAAACACAGCAGTGTTAAGCTGTTATTTTACACTGGTATTCTGTGAAAGCGTGATCCATCCCCGGTCGAGCCGACCCATTCGTGCTTCGACTTTATTATAGCTGCAGCATGGCTCTACCACGTGTACTACTAAGTAGATGGACTCTGGCATCAATACATTACGCATTAATTTACGGTCAATTCTCTGTAACTCCCTCAAGTCGACTGCAAGCGGTTCTAGTTCTTTGTTTTGTAAACTGCGAACGTTACTTTCGATCTAACACCGACTTTGTTTTGTTTAATCTGACTATGAAAGCGATGTCATTATTTTATGCGCACACTTTGTCAACGTGATTTGAAGTTTATTTCAGTACCTAACTTTATTTCGTATTTGGCTAAAAACAGTAACTGTTGTAAATAAAAATACGACTATATTTCATATTTATCGTGTCACCTACCCGTCTAAGCGCCGGCGCGATGATACACAGCTATGAATCAATTTTTATTCGGAATCAGGGAAGTTACGGAGCTCCGTAACCGTAACCGAAACAATCGGATATCCGGAATAAAAAAACTATCCGTAACCGTAAGTGAATCCGATATAAAAGTTTCGGATAATTTCGGATAGGGACGGAGTCTACATAAGATTTTATGTTATGGTTAGATTTTACTTATTATTGTTCAATATGCAAGACTTAAGAAGACTGCTTGATGCGTTGTAAGATATTGAAGAATATAATTAAAAAAAACACTAATTTATTGTTTTTGATTATAATATTTTGCAGCATTTTTTTAAGTAGATAATAATTTAAAATTTTGTACAGCCGACTTCAATATGATTTATTAAGAATAACTCAAAAGCTATTGGTCTGACCATGATCTAATTACCTGGGACCACACGAGAAGTACCAGCTTTCAAATAGAAAAAGAATCATCCAAATCGGTTCACCCAGTAAAAAGTAATGACATAAAAAAACATAGAGTCGAATTGAGTACCGTCTCCTTTTTGGAAGTCGGCAGAAAAATGAGTAGTAGCTATAATAATTATTTAAATAAACGACTGATTGTAATACCAAATGATAATCTAGAAATAAAGCTAAATACTTATTTGTATTTTATTTTTCCTCATAAATCGAATCCCATCCGAAACTAACGGATAACCCGAAACAATTTAATACCTGTAACCGAAACCGAAACCGATATAATATTATTCCATATCCAGATCCGAAATGTCATATCCGTAACAACACTGTTCTGAATGGAAGTCTCTGTTACCGTTACCCTCACAGCGTACTAAAGTCCACTGCTGAACATAGGCCGTCCCGATAGATTGCCTCATAGGATACTTGCCATAGTTGCCACGCTTGGCAAGCGGGTTGGCAACCGAAGTTTATTTTTATTTTTAATCGTTATTTGCAAGACGCTGCTACACATCTGATTTGTTTCTGAAGTATTTGTACGATTATTATAATACTATCAAGTTTATTCATCTACAAAACAAAAGCAGTATTATGTTAAATAATTTATTAGTTGAATGTCTTACTTTTACACCAAACACGCTGAATGAAGAATAGACATGAACGATACAATGAAATTAATTTTTTTTTCGTTTTATTAAATTTTCCACATTTCGGTTATCTTTATAATAATAACTAATGACATAACACGTAAGAAGTCATCTCATTATTTAAATTATTAAATATGTTAAATGTTAAATTTAACTAACACCAATTTAATAAGTACAGTTAACATAAACAATAGTTAGTAATTTATATTCAATAATATAAAAACCAGCCGCGATCAAACTGTAAAATAGATTTCGCTAATTAGGTTTTTATTACGTTCAATAAAGTACAAGTACGTGTAAGAATTTTTGAGTAACTTTTCAGCGCTAGCTAACACAATAAGCGCCAATTATTGCTAAGGTCTACAGTTGCTGTTTTTAATTAACCTTACTTGCGAAATCTATCTCAAGTACTAAGCAGTCTTTCTAAACATTAAGCGTGTTACTTTCTTAAAATGACCCCACACCATTTGATTTTCATAGAAAAAAAAAACTTTGCGACTCTACTATTCGTTAGGTAGTTGTTCATTAGTTTTGACTTGTTTTAAATCTAACGAATTAATCGATTAATTTATTTTATATACAAAACTTAAGATCGTAAAAATATTTTTTATCCTAAAGCAATTTTAATTAGATAAAAAAAATCATCAATGTGTCGGGGTCGTAAATTGTAACGAATTTGTATACATATTCCATTTGAATCGACCTTTAATATTTCGTCACAATTCACAGAAGCATTAGATATTAGTAACATTTTTCACATAGCACTTCAGTTGTTAGCACCACAAGCATTCTTTAACTTACCTATACAATATACAACCTTTCGCTTTACTCTCCTCTTATGTAGATAAACGGGAAACAGTAGGTAGGCAACATTTAGTAGAAACATTTTGGTTAGGATTTAACATTGAATTTTCTTAACAAAAATAAAATTTCATATTTAATTTCATCTCAATAATCATATATATATATGTTAGTTTTTCAATGAAACTTATTTTTAGAAGTTTGATTGAGTAACTTAGGAAAGCAGAAGTTTAATGCCGCGGCCCCAAAGCGTAGCTTGAAACCGCGTTTGGAAGAATACAACATTTAATAATTTCAATAATGATTTATTTTTTTCGGAGCTATTGATGTTCACTAAGCTGATACAATTCTTATTTTAATAACATTTTAATATTCCTAATAATATGCATTAATTAGAGATCTAGCTATAAATACAATAGTAAATTTTCGGGTCGGGCTTCAGATGGCACGGACACGTGCCGGCGAACATAATAAAAGCCTCGATAAATCATTCGAAACATTCTCACAGCGAATTAATTCTTCGCCAACAATGCATTCTTGTGGAATTGTTTTAAACGTAAACAAAAAACGAACTGCGATGCTTTTAAATAATGTCAAATGTGCACCCACGTGCGTAAATGAGACAAAAAGCCCGCGCACACGTCTTACCAACATTAAAATTAAGTCACAACTTGATTAAGAATTTATAGAATGCATCGGAGGCGAGTCGGATTATCTATGACATAAAAATAACCTCCCTGTTTATTTCCATCCAAACAATTAGATGAAGCATACATTTACATACACAAAATATACTTTATTGTGCTCACACAAATCAACACACCGATTAAATGCATACTATATTATAATAATCACTATAAAATAATATCTCATTCGTACAGATGGTTTTATAAAAAAAATATGTAGACATATATATCATATATATATAGAATACAATATCTGTTACAAGTATTTTGTAAGGTTTTAAACGTTATTTTATTGTGCTGGTGCATTACACTGTTTATTTTTCTATTTCTTCTATTATTACAAAACAGAGTAGGCGAGGAGTGTGACGTGTTTGCTTACCGCTATGGTTGACTTAAAATTAATTGACTCATAACCCCCGTTCCAATTGGCGGGAAACAAAACAAAGATACCGTAACAAAGAAAGCCTTGGTACAGCTTATTCTAGACTAGATGTTAAATGACGTCACATTCTCTCAACGTTCAAACGCAAGGAATTGAAGGGAACATTCTTACTGGGAATAACTATATTATATTCATGTACGAGAATATATTTAGGTTTCCATTAAGGTCAAAGAAAAACTTACGAAATCGATCGGATGTAGGAACAAAATAATAATACTAATTCGCCGTTATTCGGGTCGACTCGACTAGAAATTAAAAAAAAAAGAAACAACCTCGTAAATAATAAAACATTAGTGCGACCAATATAAACGAATAAAAAATACAACGGAGATTCAATAACCATTAAGATTTCTTTTAAACAACACACTTTATAACTATATCAGGTCAATACGCAACAAGCTAACTTTAACTAAAACAAAGGTAAATAGATTGTTCATTTCGTAATAATTCTAATAAGACATTTACTTTAGTACGGGTTAAGCTCTCTATTGATTTAGGCTCCTCGTTAGTCTAGAAAGACATAGATTACTTCGGTCTGGTACAACGACAGGCCGTGGCATCAGCTTCAGACATCTCGGAAGACGTGAACGCGCCTTAGAAATGCAGGCTTTTTCTAAGAGAGTTCACTCCTTCTCCGAATCCGAATAGTTTGTTAGCACAATAGCTTTGTGTATGGGACGCGACGGCCTACCGTTTCTACAACTACAAAAGTGGCAGGGAAGCTCGGATTCTGAAGTAATATTGGGAAACAATTCTCACCATTTATTAAACCTAACTGTATTACTTAGTATATATAGGAAGTTATCTCTGTCATTCTAGTTAATTAAATAGTTATGTCGATTCTAACAATTATCATTTATATAAATAGCGCGTTAGCACTAGCAAACGACATCATCCTTACCGTCTTTATAAGACGTTTAGTTAAATATATTTAAAACTTTGATACAAAAGTTTATCATTTAATAAAACATTGTCTAGGAGCCGATCTGTATAACGTCCTTTTCAAGATGCACTAAATTAAAGTTCATTATAATACTTTTTGTACAATATTCTCTATTTAAAATTTATAATGCGTTAGCAAAATAACATTTAAAAATTTCAGATACTTGCACAAGCGGTGTTTGGCTAAACAAAATGGACTGGTTACGCTAATAATATCGAGTATAAAAGCTCTACTGATTGTATAAGACCAAATTTGAAAAATACTTTCAGAAATATATTTTAAATGGCATGTATTTATGACGTTACTAGAAAACAGTTTTTAGAAAAAAATGGACGTCTCTGTTCTTAGGTCGAATACTTGGTTAAGGATGTACTGTTAAATTTCGTAAAGGACTTTATTTAAGATTAGCTTATCCGTTTTTGAGCCCGGCCGAAGCAGAACCGCACGGATTCACACCAGCACTTCACACCTTGATAATATCGATTGTCTATGACTAAAATCAAACCCCATAACAGTCTGTCGTTAACGTTCAATTATCACAAGTCTATTTCAATCTATTTGCAAACAATCTCATACGGAATAGCGGCCCCTTCGACTGAGATGCTTTTGCGTGCCCCGTTATTTATCACAGTCCATTTATTTCCTACAACAATTAATTACTCTTTGGATCCATCATTCAAAAGCATCCGAGTGCCGGCGGCTCACTTCTCCGATGAGAAGGCCACAAACAGACCCGACACCTAGAACTCGAGTCTGTAGGCCGCACAAGACGTCTCATGATCCTGTAGATTGATCGTGCATCGGGAGGCAGACGGCGATAAATCAATCTTGTATTTCTCTAGGGCTTCTTCGTTTTCAGTCACCCAGTAGCCGAGTACGTCTGTGTCGTACGTGGGGATGATAGTTACTTCTGCAACGGAGATAAAACACAGGTTCAGAGGTGTTAGGTTCGCTTACTGACAACTGCTCACACACATGCACTCTTAGTACCGGGGAGGGAGGGAGGCTTGGGGGAAGTCTAATTTGTTGTTACAAAACTAGCCAATGCGTTAGAAATACCTGCACAAATCTCAAATAATACGAATTCACGTATATTATAATAAGGTACGTGAGGGTAACAAATACACAATGTCGTATACTATAACTAATATACTCGTAGA